>CAJNDS010002340.1:122500-188682 GCA_905221605.1 Symbiodinium natans
CCTATTAGGGTCCTTGTTATAAGGGAATCCTACTATTAGGGGATCTATATTGGGGTTCCCCTATTTTCGTAAACCCCATATGATGTTACTATTCTGTATAGCGAATACTAAGAAGCGCACTTTGGGCTGGCGCACCCGAGGTGTGTCTTCCGGCCTTCATGAAAGTGAGGAAGGCCAACAAGGTGAACCCAAGAGCCGCCGTAGCCCCATCTGACTCGGGCAGCTTCACGATCAGGTCACCGGCGGTCTCCCACCAGTGCTTGTGGCGCTTCATGGAGATGCCAAGCACGTGCTTCAGCTGGGAGGTCGCGATGATGACGCCTGATGCTGTGCAGAAGGAGCTCATCACGGAGTGGGACATGAAGTCCACCACGAAGCCGAAACGCAGGATGCCGAGCGCCAAGCTGATCAGGCCTACCAGCATGGCCAGCTGGGTGGCTCCGGCCATGCGGGCCGCCTCAGCTGCAGGCCCACCCTCTCCAAGCAAGCCCACGGAATCCAGTGCCTGCCCAGTCAACAAGCTGATGAGTGCTGTGGGTCCAACTTGCAGTTGCCGTAGAGTGCCCAACATGGCGTAGAGCACCAGGGGAGCAAAGGACGAGTAGAGCCCGGCCCTCACAGGGAGACCTGCCAGCAGGGCGAAGGCCAAGCACTGAGGCACCAACATCAAACCAACCGTGAGCCCTGCGATGATGTCCCCCTTCAGCGAGTATGGCAGCTCTCCGACCGCCTCCGTGTCCGCCTTCGCAGGATTGCCCTTCATGGCGCGGACGTAGCGAGGTAGCCAAGCCAAAGGGGGCAACAAGGAGGAAACTTTGAACTTCTCCCCGGAATAGACATCGCGCCAAGCAGGAGGAAGGGCAGACTCTTTGATGGGCTGTGGCGACTCCATGCCGTCCTCTGCAACCTCCAAATCTTTGTCTGCCATCGCGCTCAAAAAACGGATGTGCTTGGGAACGCGGGCGGAACAAGCTTCGAGCGAGAGCCAACCGAGGAGAGAGCCTCAAGGGACTAAAGGTGGAGTTTTCAAGGCTACCTAGGTATATAGGGACTCTATAGGGCACATATGGCGGTTGTGAAAACTCTGCATCATGCAGCATCGAGGAAAGAACTTCAGAGCATCCTGCATGTCATGGGCACAGTCACGGCACCCAGAAGCGCTTGCCTCTATTACTGCTGCACATGCTGCAGCTCCCTAAACCCTAAACCCTAAACCCTAAACCCTAAGCCCTCTCAGAGCACGGCAAGTTTTGGAGCTGCGGCTGGATCTTGCAGTTGTTGGGAGTCGGTGCCTCGACTCTCCGGAACTTGAAAGTGGTCCCAACCCCCCCCCCCCCCCAAAAAAAAAAAAAAAAAAACATCTCAGGGTGATGGATATAAGTTGTTGTTTGCTTTTTTAAGTCTAGTGGCCTTTTGGATACAAGTTTCGGCTTTGGGGCTTTTACTCTTAAGCTAGGGTTTAGGATGCGGGGTACGTATGGGCAAGGTGCAGTGGGACTCAGAGTCCTACATCGGTTATTCGAAAAACGGTTGAGATGCAGAGAGGCGAACTAAGAACACAGAGAGAGACCGAAAGAGTGCGAGAGTGAGGAAGCAAGAGAGACAAGAAAGGACTGGGGCAACCGCAGCCAGCACAGCCGTTACTGCCTCGGCAGGTTGTCAGGTGTGGGTGCGAAGAAGTTGCTTACAGTTGCTTTGCCTCAAATAGACAGGACTTTGACCTTAATAAGAAGCGAAAACCTACTTTTTGTAGGTGACCCAAGAATCCTCTAAGGGGACGTGATGAAAACCACAGCCTACAGAAAAGTAGGCTTCATGAGGAAAGGCTTCGGCTAGAGTTCGCCTCAAGTGCTTGGGGTTTAGGGTTTAGGGTTTAGGGTTAGGGGTTAGGGGTTAGGGGTTAGCGTTTCGGGTTTAGGGAATTCGCAGATCCGACCGATCACCGAACACGATCCGAGACCCTGCATGATCTGAGACCCTTGCTGCCACGGGTGGAGGGCAGTGCGCCGCCCGAGCGCCTGTCATCACTACGACGGCGAATTAGGGTTTAAGGTTTAAGGTTTAGGGTTTAGGGTTTAGGGTTTAGGGTTTAGGGTTTAGGGTTTAGGGTTTAGGGTTTAGGGTTTAGGGTTCAGGGTTTAGGGTCTTGGGTTTAGGGTAGCTTCAGAAGAGATCCCCTTAAGGGACCGTCTAAGTGTCTGTGCATGGCTCGAAGCACTCCAGGGCTCTGGTTTTAAGGGATTGCAAGTTGTCATAATCAAACAGGGTACATCAGAGAGAGTAATCATACACATTGGTTTAGGGTTTAGGGTTTAGGGTTTAGGGTTTAGGGTTTAGGGTTTAGGGTTTAGGGTTACTGAATTTTAAGGTCCTTGACTCCATATTCTGCACGAGCGCATTTGCGAGGACTCATGTGGGTGGGAGCCTTAGGGAGTAACCCTAAACCCTAAACCCTAAACCCTAATCAGGCGTACCACGAACGTTGGGTTTCATGCCCCCCCCCTGAACCCCTCCGTCCTTTTAAGCGCCCCAGAAACTTTGGACCGAGATCTCCGTGTTCAAAATGGGGTTGGTTGTAGGTTGGTTTAGGGTGTACGGTGTCTTCCCTCCAGTGCAGAGAGGGCTCTGGCATCCTAAGCCACTATAAGGCCTAAACCCGTGCCTACATACATAATACTTAGTACACACTACGCAGCACACATAATGCACAATACATAGTACACAATAAACACATACATACATACGTACATACATACATGACATACCTACATACATACATACATACATACATACATACATACATACATACATACATACATGAACCCTAACCCTAAACCCTAAACCCTAAACCCTAAACCCTATAACCCGATAGCCTTATAAGCCTATAAGCCTATAACCCTAAACCCTAAACCCTAAACCCTATAACCCTACAAGCCTATAACCCTGAAGCCCAAACATCGCTGGAAAGGCAAGTGCATCTAGCGACTCCGCCACCAAAGAACGCATGGGAACTTCAATTGCAGCGACATGGAAAAGCTCCATCAACCCTGTTTAGGGTTTAGGGTTTAGGGTCTAGGGTTTGGGGTTTGGGGTTTGGGGCACACTTCCAGCCTTGAACGGGCATCTGTGCCACGACCTTGCCATGTGAAGCAGGAGCTAGAAACATCAACTCCTACTCTGCGTCCCATGCCGCCGCTGCTCAAGGCCTGTCTTCATAGGGTTTAGGGTTTAGGGTTTAGGGTTTAGGGTTTAGGGTTTAGGGTTTAGGGTTTTTAGGTTTAGCAGGTAAAGCGCATCTTCATGGCCTCAAAATCACAGATGACTCATGATGACTCTTGCTGAAGAACCACTGGATCCACATACCTGCGCAGAGAATACTTGGGCATGTACCCTGAACCCTAAACACACTCCCCACAGACAAGGGACCCAAGTCTGTACAGGAGCCGATGTAACGTACCAGTGTTATCACCACATAAGCCCTGCAGGAGTCTAGAGTCTAGAGACCATGAAATGAACAATCCGAGTGATCCATTCTGAGAAGGTCGGCTCTTAAACCCTTTCATAAAACCTAAACCCTACACCCTACACCTAAACCCTACACCCTACACCCTAAACCCTAAACCCTAAACCCTACACCCTAAACCCTACACCCTACACCCTAGACTAAGCCATGTCCTACTCTGCGCCCCTGTCCTTCTTGGCATCCACGGGCCGCGCCGGAAAGCCATATCTCGGAGGAGCTCCGCGGATCTTGGCGCGGAATCAGGTTTAGGGTTTAGGGTTCAGGGTTTAGGGTTAGGGTTTGGGGTTTAGGGTTTGGGGTTTAGGGTTCGGCACCATGATGGTTTCAGGTCTGGTGGAGGCCCCTGGTGGTCCAACGCTTGTGTTTGAGCGTGCCAAGTAGGTTCTTTTAGGAGTTAGGGTTTAAGTTTAGGGGCTTACCCCGAAAAAGCATCGGGGTTCTCCGGTTGAGGATCTAGTCTCACTCTGAGTGTGTAGGAATGGCCTATCTTTGCAACTTGGGGTTAGAGCAAAACCCTGAACCCTAAACCCTAAACCCTCAACCCTAAACCCCAAACCCTAAACCCTAAACCCTAAGCCCATAAATCAGAGTGACTCCGAGGGCCAACCAGGAGTGAACATGCAGCTCAGAGAATCGGCTTTGGGGGCATCCCTTAAGACCTAGTTGTCCAGGAGCCTGGGGGAATTCAAAGGTGAACCTTTGGGATTAGAAGGGAATTGTACTACCCCAAAAAGGCTAAAGGTTACCTACTCTACTACGAGGAAGAGGTGTAAGGAACCCTAGAAAGGATCCTTGATCTTATTCCCCTATATAGCTCGTAATCGACCTCCCCCATGGTATCCCCTACAAACCCTGCCTGTTAACCCTAAAAAACACCACGGGCCACGGGGGGGGGGCAGAGAAACCTGAACCAAAACCCCAAACCCTGAACCCTAAGCCCTAAAACCTAAACCCACCAATGAACAACAGGGGGGGAGAAGGGTAAACCCGAAACCTTAGCCAGGTTAACCCTGAACCCTGAACCGTAAACCCAGCACGAACCACAGGGGGGGAGAGGGGAAACCGTAAACCTCCCATTACCCCAAACCTTGAACCCAAATTAAACTCTAAACCTACAGTGAACCGATGGACCCGAGTGAAAGCCTGAACTCTACAGCCTAACCCTAAACCCCTAAACCCATGAACCATGGACCATGAACCGGGGGGGGGGGGGAACCCCAAAACCCTCCATGAACCACAGGGGGCGGGGGGATACCATGGGGGGGGGGGGGGGGAGTGCGCCTATGCTGGTCCTATGCGGTGATCAAGCCCCCGGCGTACTGCACGTGCGTCGGGTAGCCCTGAGGAGGCTGCATCGGCCTGCACCACAAATCTAAAGGTGGTGGCATGGTCCCTTTATGTGGGCCCTTACCGGGGGACCCCTTGTATACCCCTCATACACCCTATACCAAGGGCCCATACTTCAGAACCCGTTAAAGGAAATAAGGGACCATATTAAGGGCTCATATAACTACCCTTAGAACAGCACAGTGGCCTAAACCCTAGCTTGCTACAGGTTAGTTCGCCAACAATCGTGGTCTCTTTCTGAGAGGTCTCTAAGTCAAGGGACTGAAGGACAGACCCTTGTAAGGGACCTGAGTGTAGGGGCTATTTAGGTATATAGAGACGTTTTAAGGTATATACAGCGTTGTTGTAGGGAAAAAAGATCAGGGGTCCCTTCCAGGGGTCCCTTCTTAATTATGTCAAAATTGAGCCATCATAATGGCCATGCATCCTCCCCCCACCATGAAAGCCGCTTAAGCTGTTGTGGTTTGCCGCCTTCGCTCAACTCCTAAACCCTAAACCCTACACCCTCAACACTAAACCCTACACCTTCTCTACCTATGAAGATTTTTAAACCTTACCCGGGCCAGAAGGGTCCTGGCACCCAAAAGCGCAAATTTCTCCAAATCATGGTGTCATTTCTGCCGTCGAGGTCGTGTCTGGTTATGAATGGAGTCGGTCACATTCTCCCCGAATTTGGGGTACCCCTAACAGACAGAATCAATTGGCCAGAAAGGAAGCCAATCAAACCCTCGCATGTAGATAGTGCCGAGTCAAGTAAGACAACAATGGATATACATTGAGATGTTCCCCCTGATACTAACAGTCCTTAATAGGGATTATAGTAACCCCTCTTATAATCCTATTAAGGACTGCTAGTATCCCAAGATATACATATATTTGTATAATTCAAATGAAAAGGGATTCTCGGAGGGTGGAGTGATACCAAACGCAATAGTCAATAGTGATGTAAAGGGGCCGTGCAGATCGCCGGCACGGGCCAACCCTAAACCCTAAACCCTAAACCCTAAACCCTAAACCCTAAACCCTAAACCCTAAACCCTAAACCCTAAACCCTGAGCAACTGTACCACAACCTCAGCCCTCAACCCCAAAAACCCTTACCTTAAGAACAACAAACCTACCTTGTTTGGTAGGCTCTTATTCTGCACCCCCTTAGAGGACTCTTGGGTAACCTCCAAAATGGTAGGTAGTGGAAACCCTAAACCTAATTCTCTGCCCAGGGACCCTAAACCCTGAACCCTAAACCCTAAACCCTAAACCCTAAGATGAGGACGCATCCGAATGAGGCCTGGTCCTGCGGCCGCGGCGCAGACAATCAAGGCGGGGCTGCGGATGGCGAAGAAGAACGAAGAAGATGCAGATGCCAGAGGATACAGATATCAATGTAAATAAATAACAATATAAATGAATAAATAAAAAATAGCTAGATACATGAATAAATAAGTATATATATATATGACATAACTACTCAAGGGTATACATTTTTTCACGGCAGCCTTGCCCGCATCTTTAAAGACACAGATGTTCTCATTTCATCTCGTCTCCAAGCCATGGATACTCCGAGGACGCGCAAGCCTTGGGTGGAGTGCTATGAGCCGGTACCCAAATCATGAGAGCCTCTAGGAGGGCCCTAAACCCTAAACCCTAAACCCTAAACCCTAAACCCTCCTAAACACTCCTCTGACTCCTTTGGTTTAGGCTTGAGCCGCAGGTACAAGCGAAGCGTGAACTTGATGTGTGGGTTTAGGAAAATAGGGGAGCCCGATATAGACCCCCAAATAGTGGGATACCCTTAAAGTAAGGACCCCAAGAAGGTTTAGGGTTTAGGGTTTAGGGTTTCGGGTTTAGGGTTTAGGGTTTAGGGCAACCCCCATGTGTCCAAACATAACCGTGACATAACCACGCACACGCTTTCTTTGCCTTTGCCCCCGGCAGGGCCTGTCTGGACAAATGAGCATGTCCCAAAGTAGGGGTACCCCCAATATGCAGCAAAATACGATCATCATTGTTGCATACGAACCCCCTCCCAAAAGGGCACCCTAAACCCTAAACCTAAACCCCAGATCCCATCGCCCCCTATTTCGGAAACCCCCCACGAGCTGCTCACTCTTCTTCATCCTTCTTAACTCCTGGAAGGCAGTGGGCCGACGTGCGTGTCATGGCGCTGGTTCGTTTAGGGCTCATAACACAAAGCCCACAACCCAAATAGGGTTGGCCATTTATGAACCTGGACATTTGGATCCTGGCAACTATGATTCCACTATGGCCCACTACAATAAATTTACGGAACAATTGCATGCACTGCTTGATTTTCGGCAAGGGTCTTACACAGAAATGTCATGGTTCGTTCGTACCATTTGTTCGAAGTGATTGGTTTTCCTCAAGAACTAAGCTCAACCCTGAATGACGAACGCTCAAGCCTCAACCGGAGTGGGGCGCTACTCTGGTCTCCGCCAAGCTGTCTCTAAGCGCTCGCTGACTCTGCGCGATTTAGGGCTTAGGGTTTAGGGTTTGGGGTTGAGGTTTAGGGTTTAGGGCCTGGCGATGAATTATCTAAGGCGCTAAAAGGAGTCCAGGGGTTTTGTGTCTGTCTTGAGGACTGCAGAGACTGCAAATTTGCGGACCACGAGATTCCTGCATCGGCATAGCATTGATGGCAAAAACATGTGTGGCTCACGATAACAGGGGACCCGGCCCCAATAGCAGGATCCCTTTGTAAGTAGGAAAACCCTAAGATGTTCCCCTTATACTAACAGTCTAATCCCTATTCAGGACTGCTAGTATAGGGGGAACATCCCAACGTAAACCCTAAACCCTAAACCCTCCCACATGGTTGCCAAGGTTAGTTTTTTACCCCCCCCTCCCCCCCCCCCAATGCGAACAAACGAGCTCAGCTCGTCCCCGCCTGGCTGTTGACTGGGGACTGGCGTGGTTGGCACTCTGCTGCCGGGGGATGGGCATCCCCTCGCGCCTCCCAGTCGCCAGCGCTGCGCTTCCAGAACCCTAACTAAACCCAAAACCCAAAGATTAGAATGATCCCCTTTGAATTTCACCTAGCTGGGCGTTTGTAGCTGTAGTTGGCCTTGCCTGGGCCCTACTTCTTGAAGCAAGTCTCCAAGTTTCCAAGTACGAGTTTAGGACTTAGGGCTTAGGGCTTAGGGCTTAGGGCTTAGGGCTTAGGGCTTAGGGCTTAGGGCTTAGGGTTAGGGTTTACCTCAATTTGTGCCCCTCGTGTTGCCTTGTCATATAACCCTTACCTACACTAAGCACAATCAAGGCCCATACTTCAGATCCATGTACACAAGGGTAAGAGACCATACGAAGAGCCCAGAATTCCAACCTTAGAAAGTAAGTGCGTCGGATCGAAGAAACTTACTACTATTTGCTTTGCTTTTGAACCCCAAAAGAATAGCAAAACAATAATCCCTATATTACCCTTACTAAGGAAGAACAATTTCATTCTTTGGGGGGGGTTCTTAAGCAATTAGTAGCTTGGGACGTCCTCATGTTCATGGACAGTTTGTGCACAAGTTGCAGAGTCGCAGCAATAATCCTGCAACTGGAAGTCGTTACCGGCCAAATGCCCCAGACACCGAAGTTCCCTTCGTCTTTCTGAACCCTGACCCCTAAACCCTTTTTACACTAAACCGCAGTAGTCAGGCTTCGTGGTGTTCTCTACATCACGCGGACCTGTGGGAACGCATGAACGTATCCAAAGCCCAATAACCCCCAATTAAGGAAAATACCTTAATGTAGATAGGGATCCTGGGTATGTTTTCAGGTGTATTCAAGTGTATTCCCTTAGTTGTTGTAAGGTCGATTTCATAACTTTAGGGGCATTTGGATCTTTGAGAAATTCAACGTTCCACGTTGCGCTTCAAACGCAGGGGGCGGGGACCGAATCGGCAACTAGAGCCGGGGCACCGGAACAAGTACACTCACATCTGCAAGCAGGAAAGACGGAATGAAGAATCTGGCTTAGATGTAACGGGCACCTAAACCCTAAACCCTAAACCTGAACCCTAAACCCCAAACTTCATGAACCCAAACTCCGTCCTGCGGCCGTAAAAGCAGCGGTGGGTGTCTGGGGAATGAAGCCATGCGCTCCTGGCTTCATGGTGCACACCTGTGGGCTCTCTGGGCTATGGTACCTTTTGTTGAGGGTTTAGGGTTTAGGGTTTAGGGTTTAGGGTTTAGGGTTTAGGGTTTAGGGTTTAGGGTTTAGGGTTTAGGGTTTAGGGTTTAGGGTTTAGGGTTTAGGGTTTAGGGTTAGGGCTTAGGGCTTAGGGTTTAGGGTTTAGTATCCTAGGTATTGCAATATCAGGGAGCCTAAGAAGGGACGCCAGTTTAAGCGCCTATCATGTAGGAGGATCCCTCAACCGAAAGACCCCTGAACCCCAAAAGGCCTCTAAACCCTAAACCCTAAACCCTAAACCCTAAACCCTTAACCCTTAAACCCTAACCCCTAAACCCTAAACTCTGAACCCAAAAAGCTGTCCTGCACCAGCTGCAGCGACTGGTGTCGTGGGAATGCTGCCAGACGCACCTGGTTTCTTGCCATACTTGGGCAGCTCTCTTGACTATCCCTGAACCCTAAACCCTAAACCCTAAACCCTAAACCCTAAACCCTAAACCCTTTTGGGTGCCCTAGATATGAGGCTCCGTCCGCATTAGGAACCTGAAAAGGGACCCTGGCTCATCCCGAAACGCAAAGACCCTTAAATCCTATAAACCCGATATAAAGCCTATGTAAACCCCATATCGACCCCATATACAGCCTACATAAACTCTGTACAGACCCCATATACACCGGGTATAAACCCTGCAAACCCTGAAGAGCCTAAACCGGGGGGGGTGGGGGATTTCTTGCAAATAAAGCGGTGAGGCCAGCTTATGAAAAGAACTCTTAAAGACCTTGTAAGACCTTTAAGTTTCTGTAAGACGAAGCGTCAGGAAGACGAGACGACGATGCAGGTCATCCCAGTCATCATCCCCGACATCCCCCGAAAAGCTTTCAACAACAACTTTACAGCCTAAGCTTCTTGGGACCCCTAAGCTCCCTTACTCCCGAAACTCCTTGAAAGTCTCTACTGCAAGCTTCTTGAGGCCCCTAGACTCCTTTTTACTTAATCCCTAAGCTTCTTGAGGCCCCTAAACACCTTTCAAGTCTCTAAGCTTCTTGGGGCCCCCCCACTCCGCTACTGTATTTAAGCTTCTTGATGCCCCTAAGCTAAACTCCCTTGCGGCCCTAAACCCCCTCGAAGTCTTAGAGCCTCTAAGCTCCTTTTCGCCGATTTCGCCCCTGAATACCGCCAACTTTCTTTAAAGTTTGAAGCATCTTGCGGCCCCGAAAAAGGCCTTGAAGTTTTGCTCGCGCAGAGAACGCCCCACGCGCCAGCGACACGACACTCCGCGAACACCGAGAGGGTTGTCATTTGCGCCCAACAGCTCCATGCGCCAGAACACGCCACGTCCACCGAGAATCACCGAGAGGGTTGCCGTTCGCTCCCAAAATTTCGAGGACGCCCCATGCGCAACCATCACGACACACCGGGAACACCGAAAAGGTTGTCGATCGCACCCAAATTTCGAGGATGCTTCAGGCGCCAGCGCGATTTTGAGGAGGTGCGGCGGCTCCCGCCAACCCTACCCGGCGCCTTACAACATATGGAAAGTACCAACATACCACGAAATCCAGCATCACGCCCTCCATCACACCTTCCCGAAGGCCACTCCGCTGACAAACCCGCTACCCTCCGAAAAACCACAAACCCTCTGCACCTACATGAAGGTTTCCGAAAATTCAAGGATGCCCGCTTTGGGTTCTTGCGCAAAGATACCGATGTGTTTTGGTGATCCTTTTTTGTGGAAACAACAAGCCGTAAACCCAAAACTAGGCTCTATAGGCCCTCTGTTGAATAACCCTAAACCCTAAACCCTCAACCCTAAACCCTAAACCCTACACCCTAAACCCTAAACCCCAAACCCTAAACAGCCTGGGTTCTGAAAGCACGCCGTCGGAGTGGCAGGTACATTGGCGCCGCTGGGGGTGCCTGCACAGGCTGTGTCTTAAGGCTTTTAAAGCTTTCGGTAGGGTTTAGGGTTTAGGGTTTAGGGTTTAGGGTTTAGGGTTTAGGGTTTAGGGTTTAGGGTTTAGGGTTTAGGGTTTAGGGTTTAGGGTTTAGGGTTTAGGGTTTAGGGTTTAGGGTGTAGGGTGTAGGGTTTAGGTTTTTTGGGTCTTGGGTTTCAGGGCTTCAGAGACGCTCAACCCTAAACCAGAAGCTTATAAGGGGTTAGAGGTTTGGAGGCTCGGCTGGTACCAAATGAGCCCGAAAAGCGTGTGTCCCAACTTTGTAGGCTAAGCTGGAAAATCCAACACGGAAACAGCTGTCCTGCAGGATTCTGGAAAGCCCCGAGCGGCGTCTGCGGAATCGCGCCGCTGGGCGTTCCTCGTCTCTTGGCATGGCGATGCTCATGCATCGTATGGATATAGGAGACGATTTTAGGGATAACGGCCAAAAACTAGCGGAACCGGAAACCTGGACCCGAACGGTGGCCATAAATTCAACGCAACGAGTTGATGCACATGTTTCAGGGCAGATGTGAGGCAGGCATCTCGGACAGTTGCATTGTGCAACAGCGACACTACTCCTAAAACTTACAACTTGTATACAGCCCCAAATCCTGCAGCAGAAGCCCGAAACACTCATATCCTTCCTCCACGCACACACACACACAAAGAGAGAGAGAGAGAGAGAAGGGCAGTACTGGGTCCCAGAAGAACCCTTACAAGGAATCCAACCGAATTTAACCCCCAAAGCAATGGAATATCCTAAGCCCCAAATCCTAAACCAGAATCCCCTAGACCCTAAACCCTAGACCCTAGACCCTAAACCCGAAACCCTAAACTTCCCTAAACCCTAAACCATGTGGCTTTTCAGAACTGGGGCGTGTGATGGGTGGTCCTCCAGCACGAAAAGCAGCGGTCGGCGTTTCGGGAATCGCGCCACTCGGCGTGCCTGCGTGTCTTGCAATGTGACCAGGGGGCTCTCTGGGGTGTCCTAAACCCTAAACCCTAAACCCTAAACCCTAAACCCTAAACCCTAAACCCTAAACCCTAATTAAACCCTAAACCCTAAACCCTAAACCCTAAACCCTAAACCCTAAACCCTAGACCCTCAGCACGGGTGGGTCCTCCAGAAGGCCGGTAAGCACCCGTCGGCGTTTCGGGGATCGCGCCGCTCGGCGTGCCTTTCTTGCCATGTGTGCACCCTATATAAACCCCAAACCCTAGCGTTTAGGGTTTAGGGTTTAGGGTTTTAAGGTGTAGGGTTCGAGAATTCGGGCTTCGGGTTGAGGGCTGAGGGTCTTATCCCGGAAAACCATAGGAAACAAAGAGCTTCAAGAACTCTCGCAAGTACATGTTCTACAATTCTAACTTATTGTTATTGTTGTTACGATTTGTAGTCTGAGGGGCCCTAAACCCTAAGCCCTCAACCCTAAACCCTCCCGTCTTCTCACCTGACGCCCCGCCATCGGACCCATCTCGATGAGTTCACCTGCTTCAGCCTCCCCGTAACACTCCGCCTACCTCAAAAAACACGCCCCGGCCATAGCCAGGTGCTTGCGGAGCAGTTCTGATGAACATTTCCCGCAAAGACTCCGGAAACCCTAAACCCTAAACCCTAAACCCTCAACCCTCAACCCTAAACCCTAAACCCTAAACCCTAAACCCTAAACCCTAAATCACACCACTGAACTGGAAGATGCTTACTGTGAAACGGAAGGTGTGAAGGTCCGGATCTCCGGTTTAGGGTTTAGGGTTTAGGGTTTAGGGTTTAGGGTTTAGGGTTTAGGGTTTAGGGTTTAGGAATACCATGATTATATTCCCCAGCCCGGCACAAGATGTGCCTCGTGCTGCGAAAGCAGCTACCGGCGTCTGGGGAATAGCACCGCTGGGAGTGCCTCGTGACTTGACATGCGTGCATGCATGCATGCGTGCGTGCCCGTATGTGTGTGTGTGTGTACTCATGCCAGTAGCTTGCAGCAGTAGCGTGCCCGAAGACGTTCATAAACATGATTATATAATTGCCAGACGTGCCAGCTCATGGTGTTCGGCACTAATTATCGCGAACATGCGTGCCCCAAAAACCCCCAAGCCGTAAGGTGTTCCAATCCGTATGTGCAAAGATCAAACCCTAAACCCTAAACCCTAAGCCCTAAACCTAAAACCCTAAAACCCTAAACCCTAAACCCTGAACCCTAAACCCTAAACCCTGAACCCTAACCCTAAACCCTAAACCCTAAACCCTAAACCCTAAACCCTCAACCCTCAACCCTAAACCCTAAACCCTACCACCACCATCTCCTGTCCTGCGGCAGAGCTGGGGAAAGCCGCTGTTGGCGTCTGGGGGACAAAGCCGCCCGGTGAGCCTCGTGGCTCGACAAATGTGTGGACGACTTGGGTTTAGGGTTTAGGGTTTAGGGTTTAGGGTTTAGGGTTTAGGGTTTAGGGTTTAGGGTTTAGGGTTTAGGGTTTAGGGTTTAGGGTTTAGGGTTTAAAAGTTTAGGGTTTAGGTTTAGGGTTCAGGGTTTAGGGGTTTAGGGTTTAGGGTTGAGGGCTGCAAATATTGTAATATCGCAATTATCATAAATAGATTAATACAAATACAAAAAAGAATATATATATATATACTAAAGTCGCGGATTCAAAAACTGGTTGGCTTGGAAAAACAGATGTGGGTGGGTCTCTAGCTTTTGTGGGCACCGTCAAAAGTGAGGCTGCGCACTGCAATCGGAACCCCAAAACGGAGTGCAACTTTGAGAAGCCCGATGCGTTAGAAAGCCAAGGCTTGTTGTCAGAACACTAATCTCGGCCGTTTCGCCATGTACCGCGAGTTGGAAGGGCTTGAGGTGCTTTTTGCGTTGAAGGTTCAGGGCTTGCGAGGTAGCCCTAAATCCTAAACCCTAAGCCCTAAACTCGAAACCCTCAACTTACGTGCACACCATCCTCCCATCTCCTCCCTCTTTGTCGTCGATAACCAGGAGGGTGGGGAGTGGGAAAAAGAACTCAACGCATTCGCGCGTCAGAACAAGATTTCATTCTGAAGCACAGCAGTCTTAGGGTTTAAGGTTTAGGGTTTAGGGTTTAGAGTGCAGTGCTCTGAACGTTGGTAATTGTTTTTCTGAATCGGGAAAAAAGGGGGCTTCTCCAAACCCAAACCTGGATGTGCGGGTGAAGGTGTGAACCAAAACCCTAGTTGCTGAGTACCCTGGGCCAAGCAAAAAAGTTAACTTTTCAATTATGGTAAGATTACACACATCTATTTATGTATTATACATATATATATATATATATGCATATCCCAAAAGGCTTAAGGGTGTACATATATATATATATATATACAAGTATAAGTATATACACCCCAGAAGGCTAAAGGTTACCTACTCAGCTACAGCTACTCAGAAGCAACGGCTGGCCGCGCAACACTTCGCGGTAGAACAGGAGGAGATCGAAGCTGCGAAGCATCGTAGTTTACAGCTAACTTGCCCCAAACCCTAAACCCTAAACCCTAAACCTCCTGACAGTTGGAGGTTTTGAGGATGAATATATATATATATATATATGCGCGTATATATATATATATATATGCGTATACCATGTAGCAACATTCTGCAACAAAAAAGTTATGACAAAAATAGTGTCAAATCATAGGAAGCAGAAGCAGGGTCAAAACCTCTACCGCTCGCAACGGTCCTGGTCGGAGTGCAGCCGGCGTCACGGGGACAACGCTACCTGCGGCTGGGGTTTAGGGTTTAGGGTTTAGGGTTTAGAGTTTAGGGTTTAGGGTCTAGGGTTTAGGGTTTAGGGTTCGGGGTTTAGGGTTGCGCTTCGAGGCATTCTTCCTTGACCAGGTTTGAGGCTTCCGAACATTGTTATTCTTACCATTGTATAATTGTACTGTATTCGTATAAACAGTATTGCTGTTTGCTATCTTGTATAGTGCTAGTACTGTGATAAATAAATATAAATGTACATATATATATATGTGTGTGTATATTTGTTTATATTTATATATGTATATATATATATATGTATTCTCTCATATTCATGACCCATAATGCTTCGTCCTTGGTAGCCCCCATACAAGATTGCGTGAAGCAAACGCGTGCCTTGGGATGGACCTCTGCCGACCACGTTGAACCCAGCTTGGCTTGATTGCAGTTTGCGGAGGCGGGCTGCAGACTTTTCCTGCAATTTCACATCTAGGCTAGGTTTGCGGATCTCCGCGGGTTTTTCAGAGGAAAATCTTTGCCCACCAGACGCACCAGCACTTCGTGCTGGTTAATGAATCTGAAGGCATCTAAAGTCCCTAAACCCTACTAAACCCTAAACCCTAAACCCTAAACCCTACACCCTAACGTGGACCTTTGCACGACTGCACGCTGAGCCGCCAAATTAGCAGCAGCCTTCTCCTGGCTGCCTTCCATGCACCTACCTGCAGCCTATATTGCTGACAAGCCAAACTTTGATAAAGGCATAGGGTTTAGCATTTAGGGTTTAGGGTTTAGGGGATAAGCTGTACAAAGAAGCCCACTCAGCTGAAAGCCGCGCGCGGCCTCTACATTCTTGCGACACGTGCGGCTGCTAGTAGTCATCGTCGTAGTCGTCATCGTAATCATCCTCATCGAGCTCATCGTCATAGTCATCCTCCTCATCGTCATCCTCTGCCAAGCCCTCTTCGAACTCATCCTCGTCAAAGTCGTGGACCTGTGTCGGCTGTACTGGCTGTGCCAACTGCATCGGCTGGGCAGGCTGTGCCTGAAGCGGTGCCTGAGGCTGTGCCTCTGCGGCACTTGGGTGCATGAATTGCTGCGCACCCATCATGGCGAGGCCCATGCCATTGTCCATGAGGCCACCACCCCCCATGGGGCCTCCCATGGAGCCGGCCCCGAAACCACCGCCGAAACCCCCGAAGCCCGCTCTTTGCCCTGTGCCGGCCCACCCTGCGGGCTGACCGTTGGCAGCATTGCTTGCGCACTGGCGTTGCTTGCTGGTGGCCAAGGAGGTCAGTGAGAAGGACTGCTTCAAGTCCAAGACCATGGAGGAAGCCTCAGTAGCCCAGTAGCCACTTTGCAATAAGGGGAACTACAATAAGGCACCCGTCTTGGGGTTGGCTCCTCACAATAGGAACCGCATGACCCAACAAAAAGAGGGCAAAAGGGTACCCCCCCAACCTCCTTCCCCCCCCCCCCAAACCCTAAACCCCAAACTCAAACCCCAAACCCCAAACCCGAAACCCTAAACCCTACACCCTAACCCCCCCCCCCCTCCCCCCCAACTGGGCTGCCAAGAAGCCAGCTGAGGGATTTGGCTGTAGCCGGCGTCGGCCAGCCGGCCTCGCAAGTGCTCCAGGAGGTCTAGGTGGCTGACCTTCGTAAACAGTTAGGGCTTAGGGTTTAGGGTTTAGGGTTTAGGGCTTAGGGTTTAGAGTTTAGGGTTTGGGGTGAAGGGTGTAGGGTGTAGGGTTTACTACAATCCCGTTAGTATAAGAACGAACCTCCCAAAAAGGGCACCCTTTTGGGGGGCTACTTTTTCAAGGGATACCGGAACCTTAAAGCCAAAACAAAAAAAGCGGTATACTACAGGGGTCGGAGAAATTCCGCATATTGTTCTCTTCGGGTCCCTTTATATTTATACTACAAGAACCCCCAAAACCCCTATTCTCATTGTTCAGGCCCCTATAGTACATACTGGGCTACCGAGTGATGCTGCTCCCTATTCCCTATTCCCTAAACCCTAAACCCTAAGACGAGCGACGCTGCTCCCCTGCAAGATCGCTGGATCCATAGACTCGATGAAGGCGCTGGTCAGGGCTCCTCCGGCCGTGCTGCGGCCGCCGTGGCGGACGTGGCCTCCACCTTCGGGGCCAATGTGAACCCCTAAAAGGGTTTAGGGTTTGGGGTTTAGGGATCCACATATGAACCCCTAAAGGGTTCATGGGCTCACATTCCCTTAGAATATGAGTTGTAGTAGTATAGTATCGCACATCCCCAAAAGGGTTTGTGGGCTCATCTATCTCGGAAGTATAGTTGTCTAGTATGGTATATGTTCAGGATCCACCATGAACCCTACAGGGTATATGGGCTCATATTACCTTGTAATAGGAGTCATAGTAGTATAGGGACCACATGAACCCCTTTTAAAGGGCTTTATGGACTCATACTACCTTTCCGCGAAGGTATAGTAGTATAGGGTACGTAGATGACCCACAATTTTTAGGGCTCACTTTCGTCCGTAAGGCACCTCCCACGGGCAGTTGAAACTCGGAGTGGACATCTCCCACATCGGCACTGGTCCTTAGTTGCTGAGTTCATAAGCCCCCCAAAAGTGTACACTTTCAGTTCTATAGGGGATTAAACCCTAAATCCTAGGGGATTAAACCCTAAATCCTAAACCCTAAAACCCTAAAACCCTAAACCAAAAAAGTACAAAGTGTACTCACTCAGCTCCTCAGGGTCTGATCTGAC
Source organism: Symbiodinium natans (assembly GCA_905221605.1). Lineage (NCBI taxonomy): Eukaryota > Dinophyceae > Suessiales > Symbiodiniaceae > Symbiodinium > Symbiodinium natans. Next base: position 139,901 of record CAJNDS010002340.1, read on the forward strand.
GCGCATCCGGTGATGGCCACCACCTCACCGACGGCCAGGCCAACGTTCCCTGGCTCATCTTGGCAAAAGCCTTCCTGGGGGGGGGGGGGGGGGGTTCCGAAATTGGGGTTTGGGGTTTGGGGTTTGGGGTTTGGGCTTTGGCGTTAAGGGGCGGGGGGGTTCCGAAACTAGAGGTACCTTGTTGGGATCCTTATTATAAGGGAATCCTCTGATTTGGGGATCTATATTGGGGGGTCCCCCTATTTTCGTAAACACCCCTCCTGGTTGGAAGATGTCGAGGCCTTGTACCTGGACCACATGTCCCAAAGCCCGAGTCCCACGGAGGCGACGTCTCCCATGAGCCTATACTGAACTTGGCACCCTAGCAAAAATCATCATGTGAGCTGTTCCTGAGGGATTATAGTACCAAAAACAACATATTTTAGCTGCTCCTTAGGGATTATAGTACCCAAAAATAACATCTTTTAGCTGCTCCTTCGGGATTCTCAGTAGCCAAAATGATTTCCAAGCACCCCTCTAAGGAGCGCGGCCGGGTCGTCCTCCCAGCGCTCGAAGTCTCGAAGCCAAGGTTTGGACATGGCCATCTGCATCGCCTCGCCTGCAAGCGCCCTCTTGATGTTCCTTTTTTTTCTGAATCTTGGGGGGAACCATGGCAAAAAAGTATGCAAATTTAGCTGTTTCTTAGGAATTATGGTACCCAAAAAGTATATAAAATTTAGCTGCTTCCCAGGAATTTTATCGTACCAAAAGTTAAAAAGATTTCCAGGTATCCCTGAGGCTCTCCGGGGTGCCCATGAAGATGTAGGGGAGATCCTTGGTTGCTGTTTTATAACCCTAACCCCTAACCCCTAACCCCTAACCCCTAAACCCTAAACCCTAAACCCTAAACCCTAAACCCTAAACCCTAAACCCTAAACCCTAAACCCTAAACCAAAAAAGTGTAAAGTGTACTCACTCAGCTACTAAGGGTCTAGGGCACCGGCACTGTGGCAGGCATCGAGGATGCAAGTGAGTCGGCAGCCGCTCGGCAGAGGCCGCACCAGGCACTCAAAGAGTTCCTCGGATGGCAGGGAAAAAGTGGTTTAGGGTTTAGGGTTTAGGGTTTAGGGTTTAGGGTTTAGGGTTTAGGGTTTAGGGTTTAGGGTTTAGGGTTTAGGGTGAAAAAAATTCCTGAATAGGATTCTCTTAAAAAAAGCCCAAAAATAAGGGAAAATATCATAAACATGTCCCAAAAAAGGCCTACACCGAGGTTCGCTGTCCCATAGCATGCCCGCCTCCTCCATGTCCACCGGGCAGAGTGTCTCGTGCCACTCTCCCCTGCCATCGGTCCTTGGCTCCCGGCCACCATGCCCGGAGTAGTGCATGAAGAGCGCATCCCCAGCTGCTGCCCCTGCGACCAGCCAGGACATGGCTGCTTTGATGTTGGCCTTCGTGGGCCTCTTGTCTGTCGGCCAGTCAGGAGAATCCAGCAGCACCTTGCAGTGCGCCTCATCCTCTGGGAAACCCCAGCTGTGGATCAGTGGAAGCATGCGGTGCACGTCGTCGACGCAGCCATGCAGCTCCGCTTGGGACCCATAGTAGTTGATCCCAATGAAGAGACTCTTACGTCGGCCCTTGAGCTCACCACTTGGGGCCTCTGCATCCTCGGCCTTAAGCCCATTGGGATCGCTGCTGGGCTTCTCTGAAGCCCCCGTGCCTGGACTGGTGTGCGCGGCAGTCGCGGGCTCCGATGCCCTTCTTGCTTCTTGCAGCACCGGAGCTGCGAGCTGCGCGCTGGCCTCCCGCGTCTTAGAAGCATCTTGCAGGGTGCCCTGCTGGGCAGGCAGGGCAGCCGCGCTGCTGTAAGGTGCATACCTTGGTAGCCCAGTAAGCATAGTGTAATAAAGGGCACCTTTTTTTGGGTTGGTTATTTCATAAGGGAACCATAACCAAAAACAAGGGTACAGCGTACCACTGGGCTAGCAAGATACACACCCTGCACACCGTCCAAAGAGCGCTGTGCCACCAGTGGAGCCGGTGCCACCTGTGGGGGTGGAAGGACCAAAGGCGCCGCGCCGATGCGTGGTGGCGGGAGGTAGAGAGGCTCAGCCTGGATCATGCTGTCCGACAAGTCCACAACCTCGTCAGCGCAGGGCACGTGGCTCCACACACTGGGAGAATCCGCAGAGGGTAGGGCCGCATCCTCAGGCCAAATCTCATCCTTCGAGTTCACCACGCCCATCTCCACAAAATCCCGTGCTTGGTGCGGGAAGCAACGGCAATTCTTGAACCAGGGTAGCCCAAAGGCTTACTGTCGCAAAAGCATGACCTCTCAGAAGATACAGCTGAACACAGGATGATCCTGCGATTCCTTGTGGATGTAGCATGTAGAGGAGTCTGGATTATCGTGGCACTCCTAGCGTACCATCTCTTGCTACCAGTATGGGCGTAATTCACAGCTCCCTCAACCCTCAGCTTCCAAGCGATCGGGGATTGCTCTGTTGGGTGCCGGTTCACACTTGCATTCCTTGTAACAAGGACCGAAAACAAAGGCCCCACTAGAACACACACACACACACACACACACACTCACACCCTGGCCCGAAAAAGCCTGCGCTCGAGGGAACAGGGCGAGAGCCAGCAGAACCACCTCGAACATTGAGTGGGTTTGGCGGTTTAGGGAGGAGGGGGTCAACTACCCTTCCCGGTGCCCCAAAGTGCCCCAAACTCGAAAGATTTACAAAACCAAGTGCTCCTGATATCTTCCTCGTAGCCTAAACTCAAAACCTGCTACTGTGGGGTTCTTTGATTGCTTGGAGAGGAGGCGGAGAGGCTGGGTTCTGGGCTTTGGGTGTAGTTTACAGCTTGTGACCTACGGAGGATTGACGTATGCAGTCAGAGGAACTACGTCTTGGGGGTTGGAATGCTAAGATTCTTCCCTGCCCCCCCAAAACCCTGCTCTGATTATTAGGGCCCCTATATTACTTGAAGGTTAATGCGTAATGAATAGTCGGATGGTAATCTGACTTTTTGGGGTCCAGACACGCTGCAGCCCTGGAATAACCTATTCTTATCCATCACTATCTCAAACTATCTACTGTTGTCAGTTGTTATGGGCCCGGGATGCTGTACATGTAGCGTGTGCAAGCGTCAAAGTGAAAGCGCTGCGAAACACAGCGCCTTGGCCAGGGCGTAATTCTCAGTACGAGCGGCCCCGAGCGTGCAGGCGAGAGCGCCCCTAAACCCTAAACCCTAAACCCTAAACCCTAAACCCTAAACCCTAAACCCTAAACCCTAAACCCTAAACCCTAAACCCTAAACCCTAAACCCTAAACCCTAAACCCTAAACCCTAAACCCTCAACCGTAACGGCTTGGAGAGCAGTGTCTCAACGGGAAAAGCGTTTGCGGTTCGGACAATCGTGGTTGGCCCTGCAAGAACGGGAAGTTTAGTACATACCAAGGTCCGAATTACCTGCAGGAATGTATACGAAACAAGTCACAGCAAAGGCTCCCATGCCGAAGATGCCCGAAACCCCGGTGAAACCCCGAACCCCTCTTTGAGCCACATGAGAATACGCGCCTCTAGACTTAACATCTGTAGGTTGAAAAGCATGGGCCCTGAATTTGCAGTCCTATAGTGCAATGATCTGTACATATATATATATACACATTATATGTATATAGCGTATATTTTATATGTATTCGTTTAACTATGTAGTACCTTGCAAGTTTCCTGTAGTAGCACGTGGCAAGGCCTATCACTCTTCAAAGCCTATTTGGCAAACCCTAAACCCTAAACCCCAAAACCCTGCACCCAAATTGGACCTTGGAGAAGCGCTGTTGGTGTGCCAGGTGAATACGCAGAGGTGCCTGCCGGCCAGTCGGAGATCATCAAGAGCCCCCAAAACCTGTTTTTTTTGTAGGTTATTGTTGTAAAACCCCTTTTCTGATTCTCAGGTAACCTACAAACAAAGCAGGTTTGGGCTTCTTAAGGTAGGTTGATGCTGATTTGCATCTTGCCAGAGGGATAGGATTGGAAAGCTAGAGGACCCCAGAATGCCCCTCTCCAAACTTTAAAACGGCACAAGCTGTACCGGGCTGCACCCAGAGGCTCCTATGTCGTACCACTTTAACTACTAGGTTGCCCAGTAACCTAGGATGAAAAAGGGTGCCCTTTTTTGCATAAAGGGGTTTCTAAGGGAACCTAAACCTACCCAAAAAAGGGAGTAAGGGCACTACTGGGCATCCTAGCCTTGAACTAACCCGAAAAAGGAACCACCTTAGAGCCTTAGACTAACCCAAAAAGGAACTACCTTGGAGCCTTAGACTAACCCAAAAAGGAACTACCTTAGAGCCTTTAGGCAAGGCATTCAGCACGAGCTCCCCCGGAAGCCTCTCACCATGGAAGGCGTGGGCGGGTTTGCCAGCAGCGGCGTGGGCGGGTTTGCGCCGAAGACAAACGGAGACACTCCCGGAGACATGGGCCCTCTGCCTATTTTGATCTTGGAACCCTAGCAGAATTAAATGACATTTTAGCTGTACTTTTCGCTGTTTCGAAGGAATTATACTGCCCAAAGAAGGAAAAAATTGTTCCCAAGCATCCCTGAGCTGCTGGCAACGCTGGCCGGGGCGCTCCCGCTGCTCCCGGGCGCCGCGCTCCCCAGGCTCCCCGGCGCCATGCTCCCGACACTCGCCGGGCTGCGCATGCCGTAGGGCGTGGCCGCGTTGGACTCCGGGCGGTAGCTGGAAACGGATCGGTTGCCAGGTGTTTGCATCCCGGAGGTGGTTGTCTGAACAGAGCCAAGGCCCTTGTGGCGCTTGAGCTTGCCTTCGGGATCCGCATGCTCACCGCGCTTCTCCTTCAGGACCTGAACCTTGATCTTCCTGTCCTCCTTGTAGTCCCGCCGCAGCTTCTGCGAATTCCGCCATCCGATTCGCTTGAACCATGAGATCAGTTGGTCCAGCGAATCGAAGTTATTATTCCAGAGGCTGAAGCCACGAGGAGTGACTTCGATGAGCTCCTGCTTCACAGTTTTCCCCGAGACGCACCAGTGAAGTGCTCCGTGCCCCGGCTGCTCCTCGTGAAGGAGCAGGGAGTAGTGCAAGAGCGTGTTGTCGGCGCTGACGCGCATCATGGCCCTCTCCACCGAAGTCCTGTCGACCACTGTGCCGCTGCAGAGGCCGAATCTCTTGTGCTCCTGTAGAAGTCGCAAGTTGTCCATGATGGGATCCTGGAGCGGTTTTGAGTTTAGGGTCTAGGGTCTAGGGTCTAGGGTTTGGGGTTTGGGGTTTAGGGTTTAGCGGCTAGCGTGTAGGGCTTAGGGTTTAGGGAAGCTGACAAAGCTAGACTGCTGGCATGGCCAGCTACCCTAAACCCTAAACCCTAAACCCTAAACCCTAAACCCTAAACCCTAAACCCTAAACCCTAAACCGCGGTGGGGCTAAGGGATGCTGTCATTTCCCGGGTCCATATGCCGCGCAATGATCTCGTCGAAGTCCCGATAGAGGTACCCATCCACCTCCAGGAAAGGGAACATCAATAGGGTTTAGGGTTTAGGGTTTAGGGTTTAGGGTTTAGGGTTTAGGGTTTAGGGTTTAGGGTTTAGGGTTTAGGGTGTATTTAGGGTTTAGGCTTTTTTTATTTCAGGGTGTATTTAGGATTCATTTAGGGTTTAAGATTCGCAAGCACAGGAGTGAAGAAAACGGAGACTTCTGGGATCCCATTGAGGGAGAGGGGAGTGACAGAAGAGGGAGACCGGGGGGGCAACATGTGCTTGGAGGTTCATGGTACTTATTAACCAAGAATAGCTGTACTTCTAACTGCACTTAGAACCAGATTAGGGCACTTAAAGGGCTTGTAAGTGCAGTTAGCAGTACAGTCATAAATGGTTAATACGTACCATGAAGCTCCAAGTGAAGACTAAACCCTAAACCCTAAACCCTAAACCCTAAACCCTAAACCCTAAACCCTAAACCCTAAACCCTAAACCCTAAACCCTAAACCCTAAACCCTAAAGACAACAGCCAGACAACAGCTCCCGCGATCCCCTTGGATCCTGGAGGGCAGCAGTTGTAGAACCGCTTCGGTGGCTCACCGTTTCTACCAGCAACATCCCTGACCCCTAACCCTTAACTCAATTTAAGTTACCCTAAACCCTAAACCCTAAACCCTAAACCCTAAACCCTAAACTTAAACATCCAGCAACCCCTAAACTATTCGTCCAAATGGCAGGCCTCGAGTTCCCCTGCAACCTCGAAGCCCTCACCATAGGACCTTGCGAGCGTCTTCGGTTTCGGGTTTAGGGTTTAGGGTTAGGGTTTAGGCTTTAGGCTTTAGGATTTAGGCTTTAGGCTTTAGGCTTTAGGCTTTAGGCTTTAGGCTTTAGGCTTTAGGCTTTAGGGTTTAGGGTTTAGGGTTTAGGCTTTAGGATTTAGGGTTTAGGGTTTAGGGTTTAGGGTTCAGGTTTAAAGTTTAGGGTTCTGGATTTAGGGTTTAGGGTTTAGGGTTTAGGGTTAAGGGTTTAGGGTTTAGAGTTTAGGAGGGGTTCGTAAGCTTCGAGCGACTCTTGGGGCCATTTGTGGCGCTTGGGGCTAAGGGGCGCTCGGGCACTCCTCATTCGAAGGTTTAAGGGTTTAGGGTTTAGGGTTTAGGGTTTAGGGTTTAGGGTCACTCAGCTTCCTGGGGCGATGTTCAATATTCCCTTGCATTTTCTATAGCAACAAGAAGCAATTCCTGAGGTATAAGGAGGGACCCCCTAGAAGGCACCCTTCATCTTATTCCTCTGTATAACCCCTTATATATATATATATATTGCTTATATACCTAAGTAGCCCCTAAATAACCCCGAAAGGAACCCTGTAAGGTCCCTTAAACGGGTCCCCCCGCCTGTAGTCCCTTGACGTCTGGTATCCGTACTTTCATGGCTGAGGCCGCGTCCCAGCAGGTTGATCTAGGGTTTTGGGGGTCGACTGCCTAGGCTTCTAGGGTTGCTGAGCACCCTAAACCCTAAACCCCAAACCCTACACCCTCAAGCCCCCTGTAACTTGAAATTATTCAAAAATCCCAAAAACGAAGCTCCTCGAAATTTCCCCGGACCTGAACCCTGAATAATTTCAATAAACCCTAAACCCTAAGTAAACCCTCAACCCTAAACCCTAGCCCTAAACCCTAAACCCTAGGAGCTCCTCCATGCAGCACAGGCTAGGCTCGATTCTTGGATTCGGACTTGGTTTCCAGCTTCTCGAAGACATCGAACCTTCTGTAGCACCTAACACGAATGGCTGTAGCGTGTAAGCACCCCCTAAACCCTAAACCATAAACCCTAAACACCCTAAACACCCTAAACACCCTAAACCGTAAACCCTAATCGCAGAGTAGGCGATCATCAACAGTGCGAGCCTGTCTGCTTCCACTGTCCCTCCTGCGCCACTGGCAACTTCTTGGTCTTGAGTTGGAAGAACCTGCCCAGATTCGCGGTTCAGGGTTTAGGGTTTCGGGTAGAGTTCAGGGTTTAGGGTTTAGGGTGAAGTTCAGGGTTTAGGGTTTAGGGTATAACTTAGGGCATATATGGTTCCGTGTCCCGTGTCGGTAACCCCCCCCCCTCCCCCCTAAACCCTAAACCCTAAACCCTAAACCCTAAACCCTAAACCCTAGACCCTAAACCCTAAACCCTAAACCCTCAACCCTCAACCCTCAACCCTCAACCCAAACCCCAACCACACCACCCCACAGGGGGGGCCATGGGGGGGGGTGAGGGGGGACCATGGGGGGGGGGGGGGGGGGGGGGGATCAGGGAGGGACCCATGGGGGGGGGGGGGATCATGGGGGGGGGGGGGGGACCATGGGGGGTTGTGGGATTTAGGGCGTGTGGGTTCGGGGTGTGTCTTGAGGCACCGCAGCTTTGCGGCCTTGAGCATCGCGATTAGCATGTCGTGGTGCTTGGATGACCGGAAGAGCACCGTGCCTCAACACCCGAAACGCTCTTGGAGCTTTGTGCCCCGACTCAAGGACATTGCTAGTAGAAGTCGTCACCGTGGTGCTGGTGGTAGTATGTGATAGTGGGGTGGTGACGGCATTGCAATCGAGTACTGGTACTGATCGAAACAACTGCGATTGCTAAGCCGCAAGCCAAGCAAAAAGCTGTGCAAGGTGTGCACAGCGTGCATGTGATCTCCAACCTGGCGTGAAAGGTTTTCCACTCCTGTCCATGGCTTTGGCTTGTGGTGCACCCCTTTATTTTTAATTCATCTTCAACCGTTACCTTCAGAAAGCAAAAGAAAGGTCTAGAATGACGCCGTAGAAGGTGACAGAAATTGATGTCTCAAAGAGTAGCATGAAGAAAAACTTGAGCTTTGCAAATTGGGGTCCGCTTGCACAAGCAGCAGCAGATGCAAAGGCGGCTGTCGAAGCAGAAGCAGCAACAGCGGGAACAGGAGTGGGGCCAAACCCAGCAATCCTCCCCCCCCCCCCCCTCCCCAACCCCCCCCCCCCCCCCCCCCCCCCCCCCCCCCCCCCCCTCCCCCCCCCCCTCCCCCCCACTTCCCTCCCCCCTCCGCCTCCCCCCCCTCCCCCAACGCCCACCCACATTGACATGTTTCCTGTAACGAACGCACCGCTGGCAGCGACCAGCAGTCAAAGCATCATAATGCATGCATTCTTCTGTTCTCAGAGATGAAAGAAGGTGACCAAACCTATGAGTCTTCGTCTGTCAGGCGGCTTTCATCTGGTATGCTTATGCTTATCAGAAACCGCTCCATCCATGTGAGCGTGCAAGACTACTAGTGCTGCAACTTTGTCCTTCTCAAAGTTTACAGGTCTTGGCCTAAGGTTTGGGATTGAGGGATTTGGGCTGCACTGCGCATGGTTTCGGGTATGGGTGTGGGGTTTGGAATTGGGCTTCGGTTTAGGAAGCTATTTGCTGGGCCGTGTCAAGATTAAGTTTGGGGCCTTTGTGAAGTTTTCAGGCCTTTGGGCTTGTAAACGATACGCACGTAACCAATCCCCGGATACAACGAAAGACCGAAAAACTGCAAAAATGGCTAACTACTACCTCCTCCCTACTACTCCTCCTACTACTCCTACTCCTACTCCCTCCTACCTCCTACCTCCTACCTCCTACCTCCTACCTCCTACCTCCTACCTCCTACCTCCTATCTCCTATCTCCTACTCCTCCTCCTCCTACTCCCCTACTCCCACTCCTATGCTCCTGCCAGGACTTGTTAGTACTACGACGAATCTACGACAAATATTGCGACTAGTACTGCGACTGGTACTGCAACGACTACTACGACGACGGCGATGACAGCACCACCGCCGTCAACGCAGGGCATAGACAAGGACCAACGCCACAAGCACCACGGCCACCACGACCACGACGACAATCTGCTGCCGTCACCACGGACACCGCTCACTGCAACCGCACCACCACCAGCGGGGGGACCGCGCCCAAAACTGGGCACTCGTTGCTGCTCCAGCATGCCATAGAGAAGAGCAGCAAGCAGGGTGCAAGTTAAGGTGAAACCCGAAGCCAGCCTTCAAGCCCAGGGTCTGTTCCAAGTTCGCGTGTAGGATAATGTGAGAGAATAGGCCGTGACGGGGCTGTGCCGTGGTTTTTGGAAAGGCCTTAAGGTTTGGAAACATATCCCCCGACCTTCAACCCCAGCCTTAAACACCCACAAGGTGGAAAGGAAGCAGAGGCGAGGCAGGCCGGACCGACATTTCGTGGTTTCTGTCTTGACTTGCAAACTTTCGGCGCAAGGCTTGAAGATGTCTCTTCTGAACCCAGGAGTAACCTAGGAATAAAAAGGTAACCCTTTTTGGTCTTAAGGGGATTATAAGGGAACCCCAGCCCTAAAAAAAGGAAGTAAGGGCCTTCTCCGGGTCCTAGTATTCTTGGAACTTCGGGCTGAAGGTCGCGCATCATGAGCGATCCAAAGTACTTCAAAGTGAACCTGCGAAAAACGAAACAGACTGGTCGCCTCAGGTCCACGGAAAGCTTCAAGGAATATTATAAGGGGGCCTACCGACACCCTCCGGGGTCCTGCACTTTCTCCCTTATCACAGCCCAGGTGACAGTCGGCACATTGCATGCAACCGCGCCGAGGAGGTGTTCTCTTGCGCCAAGAGCCAGGATATGACGAGTTCGTAGCTAATAAGCGAGCGAAAACAAGCCCTCTCCAAACCCTAAACCCTGAACCCTAAACCCTAAACCCTCAACCTTTGCCACTAGTCTACCAATTAGAGCCTCCGGTTGGGCGAACTCTCGCCTTAAAGAACAAACTCTTGACAGCTTGAAGTCCTATGGGTAGCTACCTCCTTAGGGTTTGTCCCCTAGCTTCTTTCCAGGGCTCGGAAGTTTTGGAACATGGGTTTGAGGGTGTTTCGGGTTTAGGGTTTAGGGATACATGGTCCCACAATATGGTGGCTTCCGAAACTAGGGATACTTTTTTGGGTTTTAATTCGAAGGGGATCTTACTATTTGGGGGTCTATATGAGGGGTGCCTGACGATCGTAAACTCCCATATCGTTCCCTACCTTCTTGGTTTGGGGCTTAGGGTTTAGGGTTTAGGGTTTAGGGTTTAGGGTTTAGGGTTTAGGGTTTAGGGTTTAGGCATTAGGGTTTAGGGTTTAGGTTATAGGGTTTAAAGCTTAGGGCTTAGGGCTTAGGGCTTAGGCCTTCGGGTTGGACTGTCGAGGAGGGTGGGAGGTTCAGTGGGCGGGGGGGAAACCCCTTAAAGCAGCTGCAACATTCTGTGACACCTCGCACCATCCATTCAAGAGGCAGAGAGGGAAGTCTCGCAAGTGCCCAAAAAAGTTTAGGATTTGGGGGTTTAGGGTTTAGGGTTCAGGGTTGAGGACCACACAGATGCAAACCCGAAACTGCTGCGTTCTGCCAGAGGAAACAGGCCAGAGTCACCACGTAGTTGGGATGCTTGATGTTTCGCGGTCGTCTAACCCAGTCCTTCAACTTTGCCTTCTTCTGCCTGCCAGGTGCTGCGCAAGCAAAACCCTACAATATGCCCCAGACTATAGGGTTTAGGGTTTAGGGTTTAGGGTTTAGGGTTAGGGTGTAGGGTTTAGGGTTTAGGTTTTAGGGTTTAGGAAAAAGCCATTGAAAAGCCCGACGTGCGAAATGAAACATCATGAGCCTTGAAGCCATGAGGGACTTCAGAGGCCGAATTTTACAAGTTTGGGGGGCTTAGGGTTCAGGGTTTAGGGTTGAGTTCTATTTTTTTTTAGGGTTTAGGGTTTAGGGTTTAGGGTTTAGGGTTTAGGGTTTAGGGTTTAGGGTTTAGGGTTTAGGGTTTAGGGTTTAGGGTTGAGGCCTTTAAAACCCGAAGCCTACTTCGAAGGTTGATTCTTCAAAGGGTTCGAGTTACTCAGCTGCCTCAAAGACTCAACTTGCCACGGCCCTGAACCCCAAACCCTGAACCGTAAACCCTAAACCTGAAACTCCCCAAACATGTCTGCGGCACATCTCAGAATTGTCCATGAGCCCCAACGGGACCTTGCGGGAAAACCTACTCGCCCTAAACCCTAAACCCTAAACCCCAAACCCCAAACCCTAAACCCTAAACCCCAAACTCAAGGTTGGCACCTTACATCCTCAGAATTCGTAACTATGACCTTCCTCAACCCAAAGCTTCCTAAGGGGGAATATGCCGAGGTCCTAACAAGGACTCCCTGATAGGTTTAGGGTTTATAAGGGTTTAGGGTTTAGGGCTTAGGGCTTAGGGTTTAGGGTTTCGGGTTTAGGGTTTAGGGATGTGTGCGTGGGGTGGGACAGAGGGCTTTGCTCGAGGGACTGTAGGAGTTGCTTGTGGGGAGTTGGGGGGGGTGGGGGGTTCTAAACGGCAGTACTTGTTTTGTCTAATGATGAGGCTTAGAGAATTTATTGGGGGGATGGTGGGGGGTACCCTATTCTGGGAAATACCCATATTCGCCAAGCGCTGCCGACATGTTCGCTGTACGTCTGAAACATGATCAGCACACACGCTGGCACAGCGCGTAAGAGAGATCGCCAAACAGGTGCTCTTTGTTGTTCAGCTTCTGCTTTTCTGCATGGTTTGGGCAGTTTGGGCTTGAGGGTTTCGGGGTTTTGAGGCGAAGCAAGGCGTATCAGAGTCATAGGGGTAGCACCTAATTCCTGGCATGCTGAGCAGGTTGAGGAAAGCCCTACATGGAGGCTCCTTCCGTTGTAGCTGGAGCTATCAGTAGTCTGTACCCAGACAGAGCTAGTATAGAGGCCTTAGTGATTAGAACAGGGTGTTGGCGGTTATTATCGTATAACTATAAAGGGACCACAAGGGAAAACCATTAGTAATTATTCGGACCCCTGAGAATAATTCCATTCGCGAACCCTAAACCCTACACCCTAAACCCTACACCCTGAACCCTAAACCCTAAACCCTAAACCCTCTAATCACATGTTGAGGCAAAGGAGCCGCTGCGGCTCCTTCGTGCATAGCCGAGTTTGGCCCTTGAAACCCTCTGAGAATCCGAAATAGGATCCTCTTTAGCTCCAAATACAGGAAAGCTAAACCCTAAACCCTAAACCCTAAACCCTAAACCCTAAACACAAGGGGCCTACCGGATAGAAAAGTGCCAGAGTCTCATGCCCCCCATCCCCCCCCTCGAATTGGTCCTCAAAATAATGACTGGAGTTAATTGCTTGGGATCTTCCCCCTTATCCTAACAGTCCTTCATCGGAACAATACAACCCTCTTTCGTCATCCCTACTAAGAAGGACTGTAAGTATAAGGGGGAACATCCCAAGAATTACGCCCAACCTTGATGTCATGTGTTCCGTACTAGTACTGGGGGTTGTGCTTGGGACCGTTAGGGTTGTACCCCTTGGGTTTTGGGGACCCTTTTGTAGGTCCCCCCCCCCCCCAGATTCTGCTTTGGTTTCCAGCGTTTTGAGGGTCTTACAAAAGCTCTGGGGGTCTGGGGGTCTGGGGGTCTGAAGCCTACCTGAAGGCTGGAATTTTCTTTCTTAAACTTGAGGCTTCCCTAAACCCTAAATCATAATTCCCACCCCATTTTAAAGATGTACTGTCAACATGAGGGTTTAAGGTTTAGGGGTTAGGGGTTAGGACGGTTAGGCCACCACTGCTCCCCTCCTTCCCAGGCCGATCAGAAGAACTCGGGAGAGGAAAATAAACGTACAAAAGCTGAAGCTAGACAAAACAACTAAGAATGAGAACGTAAACATGAAAAATGTAGAAACCGGATAAATGAAAAATATCTTCTGTCCATTTGTCTACTTCTTTGAGGACATGTATACAGGGTCCCCAACTATCATGCGCTCAAGTGGCCTTTGTCCAGTCATCATGCTTCGCCGGGAGGAAGTAGGGGAGGTCATCAGCCTGAACGGGGTAGAGCTCGTACCACAGCACCTGTCAGATCGGTTCTTGCGTCGCGCTTGTGCTTTGTGCCAGCAGGTCGATGTTCGCATGTATCTGCCCCTAAACCCTAAACCTCAAACACTAAACCTTCAAGCGACTGGAAGCCTCTAATATTCCTGACCCTATATATACTCCCCTTAGAACCTTAATAAAAATAACATGTTGAATATCCTCTTGGGTTTTGTAAGTTTTGTATGAACGAAAATCAAAAAAACCCAAGCGGGACATAGGACCGCGCCCATCCTCGTCTTGGTCGACGGAGAGCCGCACGTTGAAGGTGACTCTTCCTGGCCCAGTCCATGCAGAGGGCGGGCTCGCCCTGTAATTCTAGCCTGAACCCTGAAAACTTCCTGTCAACTGGAGACTCGACAGAAAGGCTTCAACTGTGTCAAACCCATTTAGCATGCCCTTACAGACATGTCCATGCTACGTCAGAACGAAAACACGGAAACCCTACCCTAAACCCTGAACCCTGAACCCTGAACCCTGAACCCTGAACCCTAAACCCTAAACCCTAAACCCTAAACCCTAAACCCTAAACCCTAAACCCTAAACCCTAAACCCTGATCCCTAAACCCTAAACCCTAAACCCTACACCCTACACCCTTGGAGCTGAAACCCGGTGCCAGCGAAACGCCAGAATCATCGAAAGCAGAATCCGGAAAGTCGACTAGGATGTTAACAATAATAATAATGATGATAATGATAATAATAATAATGATGATGATAAGAATCATAATAATGATAATGACAATAATAATAATCATCATAATAATGATCATCATAATAATAATGATGATAATAAAGTTTCTGGAATTGTAGACTGTGCAGACCAGCCAAGACTATTGAAGCTGCCACACATCTCGAGCTGTTAGAACTTTCCACGAACATTTGATGTATGCATGTGCATATATATTTATATATAGGCGGCTGCGGGCTTGGGGTTAGTTGTACCCTTACTAGAGTGTTCCTGGAAACTTACTCAGAATTCTGGGCCTCGTTGGCACCCACCCTTGAGCGTTTCCCCTTTAAACAGAACCAAACCCTAAACCCTAAACCCTAAACCCTACTGTAAACCCTAAGCCCTAAACCCTACACCCTAAACCCTAAACTTGTGGGTGTTCGGCTACCAGGTGTTGTGGGGGCTATAAACTCAGGCTTCCAAGCCTGCGGTGATCTCGCGGACGCGCGCCAGGATTGGCTCCCCGTGTACGAAATGCCGGTTGCAGCCGGGTATGTGCCCGGTTTTCCTCAAATGAATTATTTAATGATTAATTAATAATCAATTAATAATCAATTAATAATCATTTAATACTTAATTAATAATTAACAATGAATTAAGAAATTAATTAGGGCTCCCTAAGCCAAAGCCCCTCGCTTTTGGGGCGTTCACTTCATTACGTGCTGGGGAATCAGGGGCTTCAGGCGGGGTTTCGGAGAGTAGTAGTGGAGGGCTGGGTATGTTGGGTTTAGGGTTTAGGGTTTAGGGTTTAGGGTTTAGGGTTTAGGGTTTAGGGTTTAGGCTTCAGGGTTTTGGGTTGTTTCGGCTTTGGACTCTGGGGAATAAGTTTTCAGTGTCAGTTCTGCAGATCGTCCTCGGATCTCTGAACCTGAACTCTTCTGCCCTGAACCTGAACCCTGCATGGCTACCATATGGATGTTTCCCAAAAGAGTCACCCAAAAAACTCGAGTATTGCTAGAGGAACCCCCAAAAGGGTAGCCCATTTGAAATTTGGGAAACCCCACCTCCAAGGGTAGATGCATGGTCCCTTAAAGGGGACCCTTTCTATGCCGCTCACATCGCCTATACAACCCAAGGCCCATATATCAGAACCCTCTATACGGAGGTAAGGGACAACATTATTACTCTATTATTAAGGGCCCATATAACTGCCCATCGACCACCATATCTACCACGTGCTAAGCTGGGGCTGCCGCGTGTTCTCTTTGTTTGCCCGGTACTCCTTGTGGAAAGCGCCACTCACCGAGGTCCCCCCTGCCTGAGCGTCTCCATGACTGTAGGCATGCGGGCTGAAACCTTGAAACCCTGAAACCCTGAACCTTGAAGATCCTTTAAGATAGCTTACCGTAAGGTTTAGCCGCAAGTTTAGCCCTATTTTTATCATGAAGCAGCACCGGTGAGATCACTATACTGGCCGGCGCACGAGGCAGCAGGCAAGGCACGTATTCTCGCCAGCCCAGTAGCATCCTGAACCCTAAGCCCTAAACCACGGGTTGAGGGATTCGGGAATAGCATTGCAATTCCCGACTCGTCTGAAACCCCTGCAGCCGCCCGAGAGCTCTGAAATTGCATAGGGTTTCTGTCCGGAGTTTTGCCGGGTTTTCTTTTGCTTCTTCAAGGGGGGCTTTTCGGCGTTCTATTGGAACCTTGGGAAACTCTTGGGGGCCTCAAGGCCTGTGGGCTGGAGCCCTAAACCCTAAACCCTAAACCCTAAACCCTAAACCCTAAACCCTAAACCCTAAACCCTAAACCCTAAACCCTAAACCCTAAACCCTAAACCCTAAACCCTAAACCCTAAACCCTACCGGGTTTTTCTTTTGCTTCCTCATGGGGGCTCTTGGGGGGCCATCGGAACCTCTGGAAGCTCTTGTTTCTTGAAGGCTTTTGGGTTCTATGAAGGACTATTCTTGTACAAGTTCCCAATGAATCACATACAAGTTCTATCTATCCTGGCCTTGGGTGTTTAGGGTTTAGGGTTTAGGGTTTAGGGTTTAGGGTTTAGGGTTTAGGGTTTAGGGAAGGGGCTCAAGCGCCCAGGCATTGTACAAGACAATGCTCAGGCTCGTTGTGAATGATCCCGAGCCCCTAAACCCAAAACCCAAAACCCAAAACCCTGAACCCTGAACCCTGAACCCTAAACCCTAAACCCTAAACCCTAAACCCTAAACCCTAAACCCTAAACCCTAAACCCTAAACACTAAACCCTAAACCCTAAACCCTAAACCCTAAACACTAAACCCTAAACCCTAAACCCTAAACCCTAAACCCTAAACCCTAAACCCTAAACCCTAAACCCTACCCTAAATCCTAAACCCTAAACCCTAAACCCTAACTCTAACTTGCAAAGATCCGACCTCCTCTCCCCACGGGGCCCTGACCAGCTTTACAAAGACCCGGTGCATCGGCTTTGAGCCGTCCGTCACCACCTGAACACAGGTTTCGCCTTTGTGGCTTAGGGTTTAGGGTTTAGGGTTTTAGGGTTTAGGGTTTAGGGTTGAGGGTTGAGGGTTTAGGGCTTCGTTGCCGACTGAAAGTCCTGGAGGAAAGGTTTTAAGGCTCGGGGTTCAGGGTCTAAGGCCCTAAACCCGAACTTCCGAATACCCCCCCCCCCCCCCCCCCCCCCCACCTAAACCCTAAACCCTAAACCCCAAACCCCAAACCCTAAACCCTAAACCCTAAACCCTAAACCCTAAACCCTAAACCCTAAACCCTAAACCCTAAACCCTAAAGCAAACCCCCTTGAAGAGGAAATCCCTACACGGATGAGGGCTCTGAAAACGCAGCCTCCACCTAAGGCCATGACCCTAACCCGTGCACTGTTCACACCTTCCCATCTTCAAGCCCTGGGAGTTCTGTGTTTAGGGTTTAGGGTTTAGGGTTTAGGGTTTAGGGTTTAGGGTTTAGGGTTAGGGTTTCGGGTTTAGGGTTTCAGGGCGGGTTACAAGGTCCACAAGGCCTACACGGTTCAGAAGGCTTGAAGGGGTTCAGAGGTTCATGAGCCCTAAATCTCACGTGGGGTTGCGAGGGCCGTGGCGACTGTCCCGCACGCAAAGATGCAACTATCACGATTTAGGGTTTCGAGCTTGGGGTTTAGGGCGTTTAGGGTTTAGGCTTGGAGGTGTAGGGTACCAACACAAAGCTGCTCAGTCAAATGGATCAGCTCTTTCACACATTGCCCTAAACCCTAAACCCTAAAACCCTAAACCCTAAACCCTAAACCCTAAACCCTAACGTCAGTGTTGATGGTGCGCCTCTCTGTCGGGGTACTCTTCATCTCTCCTGTGGCAGAAGTATGCATCGACGTATTGATGCTAACATGAAAGAATCGGGCTCTAGTGCTTTTGAACCCTAAACCCTAAACCCTAAACCCTAAGCCCTAAACCCTCAACCGTGTGTATGGCACTGGGCATCTGGAAACCAGAGCAACTCCATGAAACTTCACCGCTGAAGTCCAGGGATCCAACGGCGCCCAGGTTGTATGGTGTCAGCGTGTGAGTCTTTTCGAAGATGATTGAATTCTGATCTTTTTTTATTATATTCGCATATGAAGATAGTTTTTTGCTACTATACTACGATATTCCGATACTGCGATATTGCGATACTACTATACTGCTATGTTACCTTATTACTAGATTGCTATATTGTGGTATTGCGATACTGCGATATTGATATATTGCCATACAACTATACATTTGTAGATTCTTATATGGCTACTTTATTCGCATTCTTCTAGCATCAGTTGACTATACCATTATGGCTTATGCTTCAGGGTCTTGAGAATGGAAGGGTTAGGGCCAGGGTTGAGGGTTGAGGGTTGAGGGTTGAGGGTTGAGGGTTGAGGGTTGAGGGTTTAGGGTTTAGGGACTCATATCACCTGACATGCAACTATGTTCGGGTCTCACTTCCCTCGGTCCTGGGGGTGAGGCGGGGCTCGACCTATGTGAACTGTGTTCCACATTCTAGGCTGCCCAGCAACCTAGGATCAAAAAGGGTGCTCTCTTTTTTTGCTTGAAGGGGCTTATAAGGGAACCTAACCCCCCCCCCCCCCCCCCCCAAAAAAAAAAAGAAAAAAGAAAAAAAAAAAAAAAAAAAAAAGGAAAGGGCACTACTGGGCATCCTAGCATTCAACTGGCTTCTGCGACGACGGCAACGCGAGCAAGTGCTCATAAGGTTGTGGCAGGTGCTTTCAACCCAAGTCCCATTCTGAAATTGAGTTTCTTTAGGGTTTAGGGTTTAGGGTTTAGGGTTTAGGGTTTAGGGTTTAGGGTTTAGGCTACATCCCCCATCTGTGGGCACTTGAAAGCTCAGGTGCCTGACGCACGGAAGGCGCCCCTAGCGCATAGAAACAACTGCAGGGGCAGCCCTCACAAAGACAAAGATGCCACCATGGAAAGGGCATCTGGAAAGGCCGAGATTGACCATACAGGATCCCGAAGTACTTGGGTGTTAACATGGGGCTTACTTTTGGGTAGCTTATTCTAGTTCAACTTCAATAGATGTCAGGAGGTAAGTGGTATTCTGCATATTCCTACTTGCTAACGTTGCACTCGCTCAGTTTGCTAAGAGGCAGGTTGGCCCCTTACTCACGGATGCTGGCCTTTTAATCTCAATTCCTGCTGGTGGAGGGGGGGGGGGGGGGGGGGGGGGGCGGAGGCGTCTGGTGGGTTCCCCACTGGACCCCCCGGGCCTCGCCCTGCCCAGGGCGTTGAAATTGGGTGCCGGTGACGACTTCGTGTCGCGCAGTGTGGCGAGGCGCTTCCGCCTCGGGACCGTCGGTCCATGGCCTGGGCCTCACCCTCCTTGCGAGCTGGGCTCTTTGGGATGTTGGCTGACTGTGCTAGTCCTGGACACGGCACATGCTGCCCTTCGGGGACAACTTTGGTACCGGGGCCTTAGTGTGCGTGGCGCTGCGGCATGGCAGGGTTCCGAAGTCATTTCGGAGCTTGGTGGCAGGGTTGGCTGACGGCGGGGCATCTTCGGGGTGCTCTACTATGCCTTCTTTGCGCCGGTGACTCTCTCATACGCTTGTGTTTTCTCCGCGTGGGCTGGCCAGGTGCTACTCTGCGCTTGCCAGGGAGCAGAGAGTTCTGCTGCCTCGCATTCCTTAGCCGGGCGGCTCTCCTCGCCGCCAAAGCCAGGCTCGGTACACCTTTTCTTCGTGAAGATCACCATTATCTGCTGCGTTGACATGGACACGGTCTCCACTTCATTGGCAGGCTTGCGACTGTTCGCTCTTTTCGACACCAACCTCACAGTTTCGACCCTCTTCGCGGTTTCTGCATCACATCTCTTTTGCAAACGGACAGGTGACTTGCCGGGGCACACCTCTTTCTTTGAGCTGTTCGTCCTTTCAGGACATTTGCCGCTGCAGTGAGCTCTCGAAGAAAAACTCCTTAAACCGCCCTCATCAGAGGGAGCAGGTTGACGTGTCGTACACGCGTACATGCGTACATGCGTGCGTACGGGGGGGGCGGAGGGAGGAGGATGTTGCATTGTAGAGGCCCCCCCCCCGATATGATCCCTCTACCCTACTTCGGCGCTAAACCCGAAAGGCCCTCTCTTGCTCTAAGGGCCCTAAAGGCCCTCTATTGCCCTAAAGGCACTAAAGGCCCTACAGGCCCCAAACCCTAAACCCTAAACCCTAAACCCTAAACCCTAAACCCTAAACCCTAAACCCTAAACCCTAAACCCTAAACCCTAAACCCTAAACCCTAAGCCCTAAACCCTACACCCTAAACCCTAAACCCTAAACCCTACACCCTAAACCCTAAACCCTAAACCCTAAGGAGCCACAAGGGCCACCACTGCTTCGGGGCCCGGGCGACACGGTACCGCGGACGATGCTGCCAGCTGCGAAGGCTTCCGCTCTCTCTGTCAGGGCCAGGTAGAACCTCTGCATTCGACAGCTCGGAGGTAGAAGTGTTAAGGGTTTAGGGTTTAGGGTTTAGGGTTTAGGAATAAATGCTTTGATTGTTTTTGGTTCGTCTCCATGTACACCTAGCAAATGGGCCCTGCCCTTCTCCTGGTTTGATGTCGACCGCTGGTGTTAGTTGAGCTCGGCTTTGGGGCTTATGGTTTGTAGGTCATGTGCAACTCCTAAACCCTAAACCCTAAACCCTAAACCCTAAACCCTAAACCCTAAACCCTAAACCCTAAACCCTAAACCCTAAACCCTAAACCGGAAGCTCCTTGATTTGAGCGCTTCATTGCTCCCGGCCCCCTCCCAGGCGTCTGTGACCGGACGGCCAGTGGCAGCACTCACCCGACATGTGCGAGGTTACGAAAACAAGGCCCTATAATGGACACCCCCCCAAATAGTAGGATTCCCTTATAAGAAGGACCTCAATAAGGTACCCCTAATTTCTCAACCCCCCCATGTGGTAAGTGGGAGTAAGTGTCGCAACAGCAGCCATGACTGTTGGAGCAACGAAAATTAGGCGAGTAAGTTTGCTGCAAAAAGTACTTAGGAAGTCTTGGGCTGTCGCAAACTGGGGATCCCTTTTCTGGGCCCTGGCTAAGGGAAATCTGCTACAAGTATCTGGGTCTTTTGGAAGACACATGACACTCCAAACTGGTTCCACAACTGGGTCCCAGCTACAAGTGAGTTGGGGGGGGGCGGGGGGTTGGGGGGTTTAGGACTTTGAAGGGTTTCGGGGGTTAAACTAGGGTGTGGCGAGACCCGACAGCCGGCCGGCGGAAACTGAGGGGTTGGGGGCGGGGGGATTGGGGCGGGCCTAAGCAAAGAGCTCCGTAAGCCCTAAACCCTAAACCCTAAACCCTAAACTCTGAACCCTAAACCCTAAACCCGCGAGTTTGGGGTGTAGGGCCCTGGCAAGTCGTTGATCGAAATCTCCTCCTCTTCAATCTGTCGGTTGTCCTGTGAAGATGAGGAAACTCTGGGGCATGCCGAAACTTGAAACCTGAAACTTGAAACCCTAGGCCCTAAACCCTAAACCCTAAACCCGAAATCCTAAACCCCAAACCCCAAACCCCAAGCCCTGTCCTTGAACGGCTCCTGTAGCTCTTCGAGGATGGTCTCGAAGAGTTTGTCCAAGTTGGCGGAGTCTGAGACATTCATCTCTCCTTTCGGCGCCCCTAAGCCCGAAACCCTAAACCCTAAACCCTAAACCCTATACCCTAGAAATCTTAAACCCTAAACCCTATCAACCCGAAACGTTGGGATGTTCCCCCTTCTACTAACCAGTCCTAATAAGTGGATTATAGTAGGGGGGGGGGGTTACTATAACCCCTATTCAGGCCTGTTAGTTTAAAGGGGGAACATCCCAACCCAAACTCTTTAAACCTTGAAACCACTTTGGTAGCCATAGAAGCGCCCACATGAACAGCAAAGGTTCCTCTCAATAAGGGTCCCTTTCGGGGCACCTTTTGGCGAGGAATCCTCAAAGCGCCTACATGGGCCCCCCAAGCTTATGTAAAACTAAAGGTAAAAATAGAAATAACAACGATGTCAATATTAATAACGGAGGTAGTTTTTTAAAAAAACAAACGATGATGATAACCATAATAAGGATAATACTGATACTAACATATGATAAGAATCAGAATGATGATAACTTTTTATGTGACAATCATGAAGTAGCTTGGGGCTTTGCGAGTCAGGTGCGGCGAGGTGTTGTGAGCTCTGTGCCACTGTGATGGGCTGACGCGCTTCTGCAGCATTCGGGTGCAGGGTCACACCTTCTCCTCAGAAGACACAGAAAGGCCACCCCTAAACCCCAAAACCTAACCCGAATAACCCAATTAAACAGAAATGGTTGGCCTGCTTGCTCGTGCCATCTGCTCCAGTCGCGATCCTGGCACTGCCCGCATGGCCCCCTCTTCTGGAATGGGGCTTCTGGAGCATGAACAGGCCGGCACGTGGGTAGTTCTCGAAATTCGGATCCCTTTTGAGGGGTCCCATATATAGCACGGCACTCTTAAAACAAAGGACCCCAAAACGGACCCGAATTTAGACAACCCCCCACTAAGAAACCTTCTGGCGGCAGGTTCAAAGCCCTCAAGGACTTCGCAAGCCCAAGCAAGCCTGCACCCAAATACCCCAGACCCCAAAGCCGAAAAACCCTAAACCCTAAACCCTAAAACCCTAAAACCCCAAACCCTGAAACCCTAAACCCTGAACCCTAAAATCCCTCGAACCCTTAACCCTAAACGCTAAACCCTGAAACCCAAAACCCCAAGCCACAAAAAAACCGAACTCTCCAACCGCCTGGACGATATTCACAAAGTTCGCATCATTTTGGAGCAGCTCCATGACCCGCCTCAGATGGGTTTAGGGTTTAGGGTTTAGGGTTTAGGGAAATCAGGGGGTACCTTATTGGGGTCCTTCCTATAAGGGAATCCTACTGTGAACCGATATTGGGGGTCCCCTATTTTCGGAAGCTCTCAGGTCACCGGTTCGGTGGGCTTAGGGTTGAGGCTTCGGGGGTCGTCACTGAGCCATGTGTTAGGGTTTAGGGTTTAGGGCTTAGGGTTTAGGGTTTAGGGCTTAGAGTTTAGGGTTTAGGGGTTAGGGGCTTCGGGCGTAGGGGCGCCGAGTTGGGGTTGATGGGTTTGGGAAGTTCGTGCTTTAGCGCCGAACCGAAACCCCCCCCCCCCCCTAAGCAAACCCTAATCCCAAACCCTAAACCCTAAACCCTAAACCCTAAACCCTTATCCCTAAATCCTAAACCCTAAACCCTAATTATGCCTTGAAAGGGTCAGGCAAACACTTTCCAGAAGCTCCGGCATCTAAGTTCCAGACACGACCACATTTCCTGCCGCGTCGTCCTGGCAGCATTCGGCAGATTCTACGCCCGTTGGAAGAATTCTAACTCGGGTATGGGTTTAGGCTTTAGGCTTTAGGCTTTAGGCTTTAGGCTTTAGGCTTTAGGCTTTAGGCTTTAGGCTTTAGGCTTTAGGCTTTAGGCTTTAGGCTTTAGGCTTTAGGCTTTAGGCTTTAGGCTTTAGGCTTTAGGCTTTAGGGTTTAGGGTTTAGGGTTTAGGGATTAGGGATTAGGGCTTAGGGTTTCGGGTTTAGGGTTTAGGGTTCACGGGTAGTCTAGCTACAAGTAGGGTTTGGGGTTTAGGGTTTAGAGTATAGGGTTCAGGGTGGGTCTTCCACTTAGAAGCCCCAGTTAAAACAACCCATGAACCTCAAAGTACCCCCGTTGGAAGAATCCTGATTTGGGTATGGGTTGGGCTTCGGGGGGGTTCTTCGTACGGTAATCCCGTGCAGGGTTCCAGAGGGGAACATGAAGTACCTAGCCGAACTCCCTTCCCTAAACCCTAACCCTAAACCCTAAACCCTAAACCCTAAACCCTAAACCCTAAACCCTAAACCCTAAACCCTAAACCCTAAACCTACTTCCCAAAACCCTAAACCCTAAAACCCTTAACCCTAAACCCCAAACCTACTACTACGTTACAAAGAAGTAAGGCGCACTAGGAAGTGTGGGACTTCAAACCCGGGGTCTCTAGGCAGAGTCGGATGGGAGTTGGGTTTAGGGTTTAGGGTTTAGGGTTCAGGGTTTAGGGTTTAGGGTTAGGGCGCTTGGAGGCTAATGCAAACATTTCGGCCCAACCCGATGCCCGGATTCCTATCAACCACAAGCCCGGCCTTCAACCCTAAAGACTATGAACCCTTAACCCGTGAAGCCTTCAAACCGCAAACAATCAACCCTACACCCTAAACCCTAATCCCTAAAGTTCAACAGCCCTCCCAAAAGCCCTAACCCCAAACCCGAAAAAACAAATACATAGACGGTGAGACCCTGGAACGGCATTTGAGCGGTGCCCGACACCCTACAATCCTATTTTGCTTCGGAAACATGCTTGCGGCAGCTTGTGTGTTTCCAAGCTTTTGCTTCCGACATGACTCTGACCCGATTTGTGCTTACGCCGCCTTACGCCGGCAACAAACAACAGCCTTACGTCGCTTGCAGCCACAATGCTAACATTGCCCCGGAATTGCTTACGCTCCCTTGCGGAACACAACACTTTGCTTGCGCCAAACCTTGCTTCTGAAAGCCCCGGTCTTTGTCTAAGTCTGAACAAGGAGGAGGGTTCTGATCTCCTCCCATTGCGCCCTGATAAACCGGGTTTAGGGTTGAGGGCTTTAGGGCTTACAACCCTAAGCCCCCTAAACCCTGAAGCCGAATTTAGTATCAGCATGGGCTATTAGCGGTCTTTTAGTCCCCATAGTCAACCCCATAACTGGCCTTTTCACCCTAAACCTAAACCCTAAACCCTAAACCCTAAACCCTAAACCCTAAACCCTAAACCCTAAACCCTAAACCCTAAACCCTAAACCCTAAACCCCAAACCCTAAACAGAAAAAAACCCTAAACCCTATGCCCTATACCCTCTGAAGCCCCACCTAGTAACCTCCAAGGCCCATGGGGCGCCTCGCCATCATCGCCTGGCGACAGCGCCTCCCTGCACAAGGCCTCCACCTGAGCCAAGGGTGAAGTGGGGAGTTTAGGGTTTAGGGTTTAGGGTTTAGGGTTTAGGGTTTAGGGTTTAGGGTTTAGGGTTTAGGGTTTGGGGTTTGGGGTTTAGGGTTAGGGCTTAGGGTATGTGATGTAGGGTTTATATTTCTTGTACCCCCAAAAGGACATCCAAGGTATACACTCACCAATATTAAGTTAGTTGATACCATTTCCATTTTCTAACCATGCCCACCCCCCTATGCCCCCGAAGACCCAAAACCATAACAACCTATGCCTCAACCCTAAACTCACCGAAAAGACCCATAGTAGGACCCACCTGAAGAACCCATACTATGGAACTACCCAAAACCCCATAGAAAAACCCCAACCTCAAACCCATACACCAACACCCCCATAGAAAAACCCATATTTCCCAACCCATATTCCCTAACCCTTGAAAATGGAAATGGTATTCTCTAATAAAATAACAATAATATGAATAAGGTTTAGGGATAAGGTAAAATCAAAATATAGTTATAATATGTAACAACTTAAGGGTTATAACTACATTATACTTAAGAATTATCAATCGGAATTTCAATAATCACTCTATCCTTCTGCTTTTGAAATATCATAAGATAATCTTCTAAGAACTCATCGTTCATCAGGAACTGATTAACGTGATTGAATAGTTTGTTAATGTCGGGCTTTCGTTTCTTGTCTTCCGGTTGTTCTTCTTCTTCTGGCTCGTCTTGAAATTTATTAGGGAATTGTTCGTTGAATCGTTTGCGTACTTGCCTTTTCTGCTTTTCGTATTCTGCCTGAATCTCTGCTTGTAATTCGTCGTTTAGTTTGCCTTCTTTCCTTAAATTACCTCTCTTCGTTGAATAACCTTTCATCAATATATTTAGTTCCGAGTTCGGATGTAACGCATAATGGAAATGGGCATCCCAGTTTTCGTTTTTTATTTTGTGTCCGCATTCTTTGCGTAATTGGCTCCCTTTTGCTCTCTCTTCTCTTCTCGCTTGGCTATAATCGTTTTTGTTTTTACCGTAAC
Source organism: Symbiodinium natans (assembly GCA_905221605.1). Classification (NCBI taxonomy): domain Eukaryota; class Dinophyceae; order Suessiales; family Symbiodiniaceae; genus Symbiodinium; species Symbiodinium natans. The sequence goes on from CAJNDS010002340.1 coordinate 165,515, forward strand.
ATTTTCTTTTCGCTTCACGGCACTTACTACAAGTCTTAAAGCCGTCAAACTCTTCAACATCTTTCGTCGCACAACACGATTTACACACTCGTTTTTCCACCTTAACATATTAAAAGTCCACTCTTTAGGCATGGTTAGACTGAAAAAAATCTTCTAATATTTTAATTAATATTAGAACATTTGAACGAGCAATGGGCAATAGGGGCACATTTCCAAACTAATTAACCATTACCGCACTCTTATGATACGCTTATGGTATAGCGAAACACGCGGGGTGAAAAAATGATGTCTGGGACTTATGGCACTTTACACTGTCAAATATATGAATAAACAATACTTTAAGTAATTATTTTAATATCTCGTGTAACTGATAAAATTCAAACAAGAATTTAAATCGTTTCTTATACTGACTTAAATGCTGGCAATCCTCGAGTTCATCTATGATAGCACTTAACCTAGCGTTATACATCCTTAGTATATATTTATTCAACTTTTTTAAAATGCGCTGTTTCAACCCATCAAGTTCAATTTCTATCCGTTCTATATCTTTTTTGATGACTTCAATGTCTGTAGTGTTCTCTTCTATTCTTTGTCCGCATTCTTCAGGTGTTATTTTGTTTGCGGTGCCCCATCCGGTGCTACAAATTTCAACGCTTCCAATTTGTCCATCATTCTTAAATATATTGTTCTCATCGGGGGATACGTGCCTACCTGTTGAACCAAACTTAATATTTCTCTTATCAATGACGGTATTTGTTGTTACTATGTTGTTGTCCTTTATCGTCTTCGTTTCCTTATGATATGACTGACGCTTAAACCTACAAGGGATACAAGAAACACCTTTAGCATGAATGAAAAAGCCTTTCTTTTTGCTGTCGCTGTCATCGCTTTTATCTGGCATACATATATTTTGATTTCTTACCATTTTTCAAACAAATAATAACTGACTTTACAAACTCTTATGACAAATAACAACATCGTCTAATTTTATTTTCAGTTATTACCTGTTATTCTATTACTTCTAAACCGTTTATGGTTTCAATATAGGTTTCATACTTTGTATCCATTATATATTTAAATCATAAAATTTCTAATTAGTATTAATGAGTGAAACCATACCAAAAGTGGAACCGATAGACATACCCGAGTATAAATATAAAAATAGCAAATATGAAATGATGCCTAACTTACCCGCTAGGATGCTATGCGTTGCCTCTTCAACTGGAGGAAAGACGGTGCTTATTCAAAATCTGATATTGAAAATCTACCGAGGTTCATTTGAAAGAATATACATATTCTCACCTAGTGTTCATGTTGATGACACTTGGACGGCAGTTAAGAAATATATCAGCGATGAAATGAAGGCGGATACTGAAAAGGAACAAGTATATTATGAAGACTATGACCCCATAGCATTGAAGAAGATAATAGACACTCAGCATAAAGTCATTGGTTTTCAAAAGAAGAGCAAGCAAAAGGATTTATTTAACATACTTATAATTATTGACGATTTCGCAGACGACCCCAAATTCGTTAGATACTCTAGTTTATTACACGGACTATTCACTAGGGGACGACAGAACGCCATCTCGTGTATTCTATCTACGCAGAAATACAATGTATTAGCTCCGATAATTAGGTTGAACGCGTCGGCGCTATTTATCTTCAGATTGAAGAATATGAATGAAGTCAATAGCTTTTTAGATGAAACTCAGCGTTAGTGGTTAAGAACTCGCTGTGTCAGATATATCAACAAGCGGTGAATTATGCCCCTTACTCTTTTTTCTACATAAACACCAACTCCAAGGGTGTTAATAAGATGTTTTACATTGATTTTGAACAACGCTTTGAAGTTTCGGATGATTAATTAATCATATAACAAAAATATTATTAATTATCATTCAAATAAACTAGAACTACAACTACAACAATGTAAATCAGTAAATCTAAAGCAAGGACATTTCTCTCTCTTCTTCAATGCTTCTACTTTCTTTTCTTCCTCTTCTAATTTGCGAAGTAAGTCTTTCATCGCTTTTAAAAGTATATCGGTTTCTGATACTTCTTTACTCTTCTGCTTTAGTAGTTCCATACAAATTGAATACTCCGAGTGAAAATCAGTCATATATATTTATATACATTTTGAGACGCGGCGTCGCCCTGAGGGCGAACTTCGTTCGCCGTCACTCTCATCTCTATGTTTCTTCTTCAACTTTGTTATTTCCCCCTTCATTGTCGCCATTTTCTCCCATTAAATGTTGTAGGGCTCCGTGTGTTACTACTGCTGTTTTGCAATAATCTAATTTAATCTAATCGCTTATGACCTTTATTATCTGTTGTTATAATGCAACATCCTGAGCAATATAACCGATATGATTAACTTTTTTCTCTCCATTTAAATGAGTAAAATCAAAGGTTTCAGGTTTAACATATTTGATTATTTCATAACATTTCTTAGTATTATATAACTTCTTTCATATTTTCTTTTAATGAAACATCAGATGAATAACCAAAGGTTCCATCAATATAAACACCACTAGGTGTTATTTCTGTCTAAAACTTCATTACCTGCTCCGACACTACCAAAATAAAAATAATATTCGCCTCCCGCGTCAGTATTTGAAAACTGTATCTGATCTACGGCGCTTATTGTTTCCTGTGTTATTTCTAAATTGTTCATTTTAACTTTACCGTCGGTTAATTGAATTTCTGGCGTACTACTTTCTAAACCTATTGTTAAATTCATTTCTTCTAATGTATCGCCGGTTCTTACATACATCTTATACTGTGTATCTAATACTTCCCTAATTTCACCACTATTTTGTAACTTAAACTTACCCCAACTAATGACATCTGCTTCACCAACGATATTACCAATGCTGTTAAAAGTAAGATTATTTGTAACTGCTCTGTTGAAGGTAATTCCGTTAGTATCATTTAACTGTAATGCTATTGTTGAAGTAGTCGGGTCAGTTGTTCTATTTGATTGTAATGAAAAACTAATCTCTTCTGTTGATATTACAATTAGTGAATTATTAATGTCCGCCCTTTGAAATATTCTACCTGAATTATTGACATAAGTATCTCCATTAAATGTTGATGTATTTTGAAATGATGAAGTGCCACCAAAATTGCCACTCCCACCGCTTACATTTATTCGCTCCTTGAATTGTTCCGATGCCTAAACTTAAACAATAAACACCATTACCATTTGCTGTATTCAATAAAAGTAAGGACGATGAGTCGTTGCTCGTGTTATACGCGTAAATATTAAATGAGTTAAATTTTAAATACCCTTGTGCGTTTTTTACTGTCATAACATTGGAAGCATCCGTTGTGTTTTTATAAAATGTTAATCCATTAGCATTATGAATATTCGCATTTTCACCATAAAAACTGTAATAATTTGTGAAATCTAAATTACCATCCACTTTTAAATCTTGTCTAATACAAGCACTATCTACAACATCTAATGTGTCACCGCCTATTAATGTATTTGATGATGTATCTACTAATAATGAATGCGTTTTAACATACTGGTCGGCATTATTATTTACATTCAATATTCTACCTGTATCACCAACTGAAGTATAACAATCAATACTATCATTATTGAAAGTAATATAAGAATCAGTATTTACAAAACTGTAAATGATAAATTACCATCTGCTGTATTTTCTACAACTAATCCACCTGTTGGCACTGCTATTTTACCACTCATTTTATAACCTCCTCCGTTAGGGTTTAAATCTAATTGTTTAATAGTGTCGTCTGATGTATTGTTACAAAATATTTTATTACCTTTTAAAGTTATATAGCTCGTTTGATGTCTAAAAATCGCTACATCTCTGTCTGTTTCTGCTCCGAACTGATTGCTAAGTAATAATCCTGCTGCTGGCGATATATTTATTGATGAGTTATTTAATGTTAATCCGCTGTGAATAACTGTAGGGGCGCTACAATCAATACTAGGATTAGCACAAAATCAATTAGTAAAATCGCTTAATGGAACTCTTAAAGCGAGCAAATTATCAATTTCTGCCACCACCTCCGATATTAGCATCAATATAGGTTTTATCATAATAGTTTGCTTGTGTTTGTGTTATAGTATAATAATTTGAAAATGATGTGTAATAGTTAGTAAATGTAGTATCTACCTCCGATTTAGTGTAAAAGTTGCTACTTAAAACTGTGTTCGTTTGGTAATTATTAGTTAAATCAGTATTTATAGCAGTAATATTGCTAAAACTTTGAAGCTGTTTGGTATTCAAAATATCAATAGCATCTGTGTTTGCTTGTGTGCTTGATGCGTTTGCTGTGTTTATGTTTGTTAATTCTGTTTTTGTTGCGAAGTCTTGTTCAATGGTTGAAGTTCCTGTTTCGTAGACTTTTATAAAACCATTAGCATAAATAGCTGTTGTTCCATCTAAACTCATTGCTTGATTTAACATAGTTAATATTATTCTTGATTAGATAATAACAATAATAGTAAGCAGTTTTCTTACACTTAATCGTAGACTACAGACCCATCGCTGCGGATCTCTAACACATTTTCCGACATGAGATGAACAAATATTTCCTGTATCATTTCATTATCTGTTAGAGTGTTATACGGTTTAATCTTTGCTGTCATTAAAGACCCCATCTTTGTATTGACACCTGCTAGATTTTGTTCATTCATCTTTTCAAATGTTATACCAATAATAAATTTATTTGTTGCGTATTGTTCATATGTAATACTACATGCGTCTGGTCTGGGTTCATGCAATTTAACATACGGCGTAAGAAATACATATGTTCTGATAAACTCTGACTTTCAAATTCAGGATACTTTTATTTGCTATTTGTATCTGCCACGAAATGTTATAATTCTTGTCAGCAAATCCATAACCAGCATCAGCACCAGTAGCATTAGAACCACGGTCGGTAAATCTTGAGTTAATCATAGGATTATAGAAATAATTAAACCGTTTATGAACATAATTGTCTGGTAAATAATAATTGTCTTGTTTTCCATTTGTTAAATGACCGCCTCGCTGTGTTCTATAGAATGTAATGAAAGCACCGTTTAACTTACTTGCTGATTTTACAACATTCATATTAGTTTCTGTTCCGGACGCGTTAAATGATTGTGTTATTGTGTGGTACATAGGATAAACAATTTTAAGACTACCACCTTCTAACAAATGACGAGTAATATTAACATTTACTTGACGATCTAGTGTTACAACTTCTGCCCTTAAAATGATATTGTTAAGTTGCCATTTTGTCGTAGTGTCTCCTTCAGTAAAATAAACGCCTCCTCAATCGCCGCCGATAGTTGTAGCACTCGCCGCGCTTACCCCTTTAATTACTGGTTCGTCAGCATCTGATACGATTGTTATTTCAATTTCTAAAGAAGCATAGCGAATTGGAAGGTAATATCCGCTCTCGGTGAAGCCGTCTTTAAACCGATGAGCGAGTCTAAAATATTCACCTTTGCGAATACCACTTCCGGAATGACGAGTATAACGATTTGAGATTTTACCCCATTTGTTGTGGTCTGTGTAATCTTTAGCATCTGCTCCAGTTGGTCCTTCAGCTGCGGTTCTAACAACATCATCATTAGCATTATTAACTCTTGCAAAATTGGTCTAAACTTTTAGCATATTTATGTCTCCAATCATCATCCCAACGAGGATTAGCGCTACTTTCTATGTCGTCCATATGACGCGCTTCGACTTTACACTATTATATAACTCACAATGTCTATATATTGGTCGATGTCTTGAACTGACTGACCCCCTACGGTACATCTATGACGACTGAAAAATCCGTGTAATCCTGATAATGGTCGTAAAAATTGCGCAGCATCATCACCGTCGTTTTGAAGATTAGCAAACATACAAATACTCGATAAGTCTAAATAAGTTCCATCTTCACCTGTAAGGTAAAACCTAATTGTTTTGTTCCCTGTAACGCTTGTATAGCGGTCTCCACCAGAAACAAAGTAATTCGAATGTCGCCTCTCAACTATATACTGAGCTGTTTTAGGTAACCCAAAGTCTAACGCTGGGCGCATAACATCGCTTGCTTCTGCTACTAAATTATCCATTATTATATAAACTAGATTAGATTTTAATATTTTTAGATTTCGTTTTATCAGTTTCAGGTGGCAAAATCTTTTTAGTTTTAATTAGCAATTTTCGCCGTGGTCGGCAAATTCGGCTTAAAGAGTAATCCCAAAACCCAGAAACATGACCAGCGCATCACGTCGTTCTTTCTGCCGAAACAAAAGCGTTCGTAGGTTGTTATCTCAAAAGGCGCTGCCAAGCTCAAGTTGCTCTTTGCGCACGAATGGTTTGCAAACCCGGCACCAAACAACCCACAGGCACACAACACGAACATCATTTATCCGGCCCACACAACATAAGCATCATTTATCTGGCTGCGCTGGTGGATGCTCAGCATGAGACCAGGCACATCACGAAACTTTGAGAGTACGCCCCACTGTTCTGTCTGCAAAAGCACACGGGCCAGGATGTCAGCCAGCAAAATCCTCGGAACGCGGAAATTCCAGAGCGGCGCGCGAAAACCGCGAAAACCAATCACGGAACGCGTGTTTGGGGATTTCTGGGCAGCGGGGGATCGCGCGAGAGTCGGGGAGAGTCGGGGAGAGTCGGGTGAGAGCCGGAGGCGGGGAGAGTCGGGGAGAGTCGGGGGACGGGGGGGGTCAAGAGTCGGGGGTGGGGGCCGGGCGTGGGGGCCGTGGGTCTGGAAATTTGGCTGGAGACTGCAGGCTGGTTTGGCGGGATTTTGGCCGCGAGAACGAACATACAAATCTGCTGACGCAAAGGCATTTCGCGCCGCTCCGCGTAACACAAAAAAAAAACTAAACCCGCGGCCCCCCAGCCTGTGCCTGTGACTGGCAGGGCTGATTTCATCCCAACCCGGGGGAATCCCGTCGAGGTCTGAAGCGCGAGGGCTTAAACGAAAACAGAGCGCAGGAGGGGAGTAGGGATTACCACCCCTTGCTGCGGTGCAGCGCAGACAGGATGAATGAGGTTTATAATGGACAGACACACGAAATGAGATAGGACGACGAGTAATCAGCTCAGGCAACTGCACAAGTCTGCAGGACCCACAAGCCAAAAACATTCAAAGCAACATCAGTCTGCCTTCAAAAAAATATCTTGCCAACATCAGAGCGGCAGCAACGCTGTGTAAATTTGTTACTGGCCAATTGGGTTTTACTTTATAAGTTTTATCTGTTTGAAGTCTTTTATAAATCTCCCTTCTGTTTCTTTCATAAGTATAAGACTTATCAATTTCCAAATTACATTGTAAGCAGCAAGAAGATACGCCTTTACTAAAGCCGTCATCCGCATTTTATGGATAAATCTTGAACTGTTCCTTGTATTTCCAGTTCTCGCAATTTTGACAGTATTTAGCATTAAATACTTGTTGTATTGCTTTTAATGGCAATTCTTCATTGTCTAGTTTTCAACAATATAAGGGGTCTCTTTCCCCGTCTTGATATATTTAGAAAGGTCTTGAGTTCATTTACAAAATCTTTAGTAAAATCAACCATATAAGTATTAAAGATAATTTTTATTTATTCCAATTTTGTATTTGAATATTTCTTGCCACTTGAGCACTATCATCCACTCCTTGTTCAAAACTACCCTGAGTCGTCAACCTTTTAAACTTATGTGCCTCTGATGGGTATATTGTCCCTGTTTCAACTTTGATTGCGTTCCTATCTAAAGCACTGATTAAATCCCCTTTGTTTGAAAATCTTAACGCATGTGGGTTCTCCTGACGATTTCCAAAGGAAATAAAAGGGGCGTGATAAGTCGTTGTTATATACTTTTGATTACTCCTATTGTTTATTTCTTGAAGAACGGAACTACCAAGGCTATGTCCCACCAAACGAGTAACACCTGGGTTTTTCTCCAACTCTGCCATTACATCTTTATATTTCTCCGACATTTGAACATTATGTGTAGGTATTAAAAATACATCACTGAAAACATCATTTACTTTAGAACCAAACCCAGTTTTACCACCCGTGCCTGAAATATATAGCATGTTGCCCTGTTTGAATAATCCTGTGTTTCTAGCGTACGCGGTCTGCAACCCCTTAACGTCATCAATACTGTTTTTATTTTCAACATTTACAACTTCCCTGTATTGAGGGTCGTCTCGTGACATTGATGTATTCTTAAAATGTTTGTTAAAATCCTCTGCTCTAGTTAATAGTCTCTTCTTTCTTAACTCTTCTCGCGTTAATCCTTGCTGCGCTTCTTCCTCTCTTGCCCTTCTTTCACGGCTTGCTCTCTCCATATCCTTACCCGCCTCTGACGCTAAATACTTTCCCGCTCCTGTGTTTAAATTATTAATTCTCCCTTGTCCTTGTAAAGCATCTTCAACAGCGCTTGTTATGCCACCTCGCCCGTCTTGAAAACCTCTTAACGCTTGTTGTTCCATAGTTGCCTCTCTCGCTAATCCCCCTCCTGCTCTTGCTGTTTGTAACCCTCTTAGTACTTCTACTACTCTGAGACCTACATTAACGCCCGCCATTACTTATAATATTAATTATAAAATTTCTAACATTAATTAATAATGCTTTCAAACCGTAAATTGACTTATTCAAAGGTGTTTGTTGATAGTGGAGAAAGACTGCCTCAAAGCAACTCAAGTAGTGATTTTATAATTGAACTAAATGAAAACTTAGAAACCTTCCCAAATACCGTAATGTATGTAACAGATGAAGTAATACCTCAAAGTTATTACGCAACCCCTGAAGGTTTTTTTATCAATACTTTTATTTAAGATTGTATAAAACTAGCACCGGTGAAATTGAAAGGTTTTGTAAGATTGACGTTAAAAGTCAGGTCTTCTTCGCTTCTCAATTAATCGCTAATATTATAACAGAACTTAACGCTTTGAATAGTGACACTCAAGCAGACTTATTTACTTCATCTTATGACAGCGACCAAAGAAACGCAGTAATCACAATAACACTTAACACCTTTAGTTTTAAAATTCCTACTGATGAAGAACTACAAGGGATGTTATGGCACAATACAACACCTAGTGACCCATCTTATACAATTGATGTCATTAAAAAACTAATAGGCAATTATGAAACTAAAGCAATGACTAACACATCATGGACAAGTGGTTTATTTAATCTCAACCCTTTTAACTCGGTTTATATCATTTGTAGCGAATTGAGCGACTACCACTGTTCGGCGCCTAATAGTTTTTCAAATGCTATAATAAAGAAAATAAATATGACGTATAATGTCGGAGGTGTTACGGTTTCAAGCTCACCTCCTTTGATGAACGATTTTATAGATGTTAGTAACAGAAGTTTTAAGCGCTTACGATTTAGAATAACCGATGCGAGGGGCAAAACAATAGACTTTCATAATACTCCAATAAGTTTTAGTTTATACATCAAATAAGATGACAATATAAAAAATCTCTTTAAGTATCTATTTTATTTCCATTTCATTAAAAATAGCAATAAAGTAGAATAATAATAAAGATGAGTGATGAAGATAATAAAAATGAAGAAGTCACCAATATAGTAAATGAAGAAGCACCCGAATCATAACCAGAGACCAAGATTGAAACAGTGACCGAACCAAAGGTTAAAACAGTTGATGTTAAGGAAGAAGCTCCCAAAGAAGCAGAACAAGAGTGTAAAACAAAACGGACAGGATGAAGAATAAGAAGGTTAATTGTAAAGACTGTGGAGCAAACTTAACGCTAAAGACAAACCGATAAAACCAAAACCTAAAGTAAAAAGCAAGACCAAAGGCAGTGGCAATACAACAACAACCAGCACACGCAAACGAAATTATACAACAGGAAAGCGAACCAGCGTATTTACAACAGGTAAAAACAACAAGTAAGAGCACCAGAACCACCACCAGGTACTAAATCACCACAAGAAATTATTAACGATAATTTTAAACTGATACAACAAGAGTAAATGAATAAAAGAAGAGAGAAGGCAAATGCCTTAACACAGAGTATGTTTGTAGGAGGATTAAGAAGTAAAAGGCGATAATAATAAACATCTTAGGTAAATATAATGTTTTCTAGGAAATATAATAAACGACTAAAGCGGAAGCAACATCCTGATGATGTTAAAATAAGCATATCAACTAAACAATATAGTCCCTTAGAACTTCAAGACACACACTGTTTAGAACACTTAAGAGACCATATGAAATTAAGAGAGAGTTACGCGGGTAGTCTTCTTAAAAGAAATGAACTTTTAGAGAGTAACAAGAGAAGCAATTATCAACAAGGGTTGGATAGGTTAATGAATGAGTTATACCGCCCTAGTTTACCTCTTTCAAGTATAGAGCATATGGGTAAGCGACTTAATGAACTAATGAGTTTATTCCCAGTGTCAAAGGAGACAAAAAAGAAAATTGATGACAGGTTGGAAGAACTTAGTAAATAATGTTTGTTGATTATATTTTTAATCTAAATATAATTATATAAACTAATGACAACTAAAACAGCAAGGCTTGAATTAATAAGCCCTTAGCAAAAATACGGACTCAAGAGAAAACCTACATTTAACGAGATTTTAGGTCCAAATTTTAGGTTTAATCAGTGAAGACCAAAAACTATTAAGACCATTCCCAGACAGAACGGCAACGCAATTTAGGAACAGTCCGCAAGGTAGTTTCTTTCATGGCGCGGATAGTATTGAATTATTAAAAGAAAAACACACCGAGTTTTCGACCGTCAGATGCGTCAAATGATGTTACAACGACAGGCACAACAAAACGGACAACCGTATCATGTAGAGCGACACCGTGACAATTCAGGAAGTGCTACACCCATTGAAACAGTTCAGGGTGACTCGGGAATGGTTACACCTCAATCGGTAGGTCCGGATGTAGATTTTAGAACACACCTAACAAGAGAAGCAGAGCAAAGAAGAAGACAAACAGAGCAACGACAACAAGAGGTGGGACAACGCCATAGTCAAGAAGTAACTAGACTAAATGACACACTTACTCAGTCAATGCTAAACCGTAATGATGCTTCTTCTTCAATGTTTATACCGACACAAGCAAACCAACCAGAAGAAGCAGATGTATCAACAGAAGAATTCATACCAGACGACGAATATGAAGGATTAACGATGAACCCATTTTTAGACACTACAGGTTATGAAGTTGAAGATTTACGAGAAAGTGGCATAACAACAGCAGAAAAGGGAGTTTAGGCAGATTACCCAGATTTTGAAGGTATAGGGTGGATATTTGATAGTGAAGTTACAGATTATGAAAGTTTGTTAAAAGATAGAAGAAACACAATGACTCAAACATTTAGGTATATGTTGAAACAGAACAGTATCTCATCGTCATCGGAGCCGTCGGAACCTAGCTCAATGCCTAGCGGGCTACCAAATAACGTCAGTCGTAGTAGTTCAAGTCAGTCATCACAACCACAACAAAGAAGTCAAATTATGGATGATTTAAGAAGATTAAGAGAGTTTTTGGTTTTGGTGGTGGCGCTAGTGAAGATGAAGAAGAAGGAGGAAGAAAATGAAGAAGCACAAGCAAGTAATAAGGATATTCCAACGCCTCCACAGTCTAGTAGTTCATCTTCGTCGTCAAGGCGTTCAAGTAATCCAGCACTACCAGTTTATCAAACAGTAACACCATCTGAAAGCGTTCAAAGTTCAAGACCTCAAAGTGTAAGAAGTTTGCCACCTCACAGCGTCCAGAGTTCAAGAAGAAGTAGCAACAGCGCGCGACCATCAACAGTTTTAAGTAGTTCAACAAGTGTAGCATCAACAACAGATTATGGTTTTAACCAGGAAAAAGAAATAATTATTAAACAACATATTTCGATAATTATTTCGCAGAGCAATTACATAACTTACACCAAGCCTCACAGTTATCTTTGTAATGCGGGACTTCATTATTTCTTCGCTGGGCAGTTATGTTATTCGTTAGGTAGCCATTGACCACATCAAACTCAAAGCGACAACCGCAGTTCTGGCAACTTCCGTTTTTCCTCTTCTATTCCATTCCACATCAATATAGTTAGTCTCATCTATTATCCTGTAACCTATAGTTCTTAGTTTTATTTGCTAAGTATCGGTGTAGATTTTCTTCGTTTAGCTCGCCATTGTTAGTAGCGCCTTCGTAAAACAAAACATCATTAAAATCAGTGCTTCTCGTTAAGGCGCACCATATCCATTCACGGCTTACTAAATATGACTTCTCCCACTCGTGGATGGTTATTTTTCCTTTGATTGATGCCCCCTGCGCCGAATGGCAAGTGGCGCAGTAGTCGTATCTAAAATTATTATCTAAAGTGAAAAATGTCGGTGGTGTATCTATCTTTTGATTTTATGTTCTCTAAGGTAACTACATTGCCTGATATATTAACTATTTTAAACCGATAATTAACATTAAACTTTGTGTTCCCAACCTTGTTATATTTCCGACAAATAAGCGTTTCCCCTACTTCGTATTTATCAGTTTTACCTAAATTGCTTCTAATATAGTTGGAGACATATTTACACTGTATATTGGTGTGTGCTATGTTCTTCTCGGACGCCATTAGGTCGACAGTCGTTTTAAAATATTTCCTTACAAAGTCGGTTATAGGAATGCGGTTTATCCACATGTCGTCATACATACGGTTTAAGGTGTTGCGGTTCTCATTCGCTTTTGGGTCGTCCTTCGTCCCTAACCTCTTACAGATCTTAAGCATCATATTGTATTTAAATATTTGGTTGATACAGTCGTCGGCGTATTCATCGGGCTTTCTGGTATTGGTTAGGTCTTCAATCGGGGGAAGTTGTTTAACATCTCCCGCTCCTATGATAGTTTTATCAGGATGGTTTTAACAAACTCTCTAATCCTATTTAAGATGTATATAAGCTGTTCATTAAAAATTTCATCAAACACTATGCAGTTGAATTTACTATGGTCACACTCTGGTAGTTTCTCCCCATCACCAACTGGAATTGCGAAAAACTTGTTTGTAGTGATTGCTTCATCATCTATATTTTGCGATAAGCTGTTCTGGGGGACTACAAACAATGTTTTATAACCTAACTTGCTGAAATGCTTCGCTATATGTGATTTGCCACCCCCCGCATATTTACTTCTGATAATGAGTGGGCTCTTTTGGGTTATTTGCTTTGCTATGCTTTCAGTGTCCCACTCGTCTTCAATTTCTAGTGTTTCATTGGTATATTCTGGTATAGTTGTTAATGTATTTTCCTTCTTTTTGTGTTTCTCTGTCGGTGGGATTATTGATTTTCCTTTCTCGTGTCGCCATCCTCCGATGTTACCATTAAATGTTATCGCTTTCTTCGCCTTGCTTAAGTGCTCGTGCCTAATTACAAAGGCGTCAGTTTTAATACTCCATACATCAACACCGCTATTTAATAATTTGGTAGAATCCTCTTGTATTTTATGATTATGGATTTGAGGCAGTAACTCCTTTATGTAAGTGTATCCGTTTCTTAACGCTACTCTATCGGTCACCGTTAAGCAGTAATATTTTCTGTCCAATTCCTTGTCGTCTTCGTCGTATCCCGTGATTTTATTAATCTTTCCTCCCACTTCTTGTTGATAATACAACGCTGCCCGAAGACCGTCAAAGGCAAAGCTGAAAGAAGACTTGTTCGTTCCCTTCTCTAACAATCCGAAATTTACATTTGCTAGAAGCTTTTTGATTTTAGCGTCTTCTGGATAATGGTCTGATATTTCGGTTGCCCATAACTGTTTAGTAAGTTTCGCGTAATTCACCTTATACACTCTAAAAGGCTCCTTATAATGTAGGATTTCGCATTTGTCGGCGTAGTGCTTTAGAAACTTACCACACACTAAACAATGCGCCTTATTAAAAAAGCAATGCTTGTTCTTTCGGCTTCACCATAAACAAAGTCAGTTCGTGAAACTTGCTGTAATCGTGGGCTTTGTAATTGAAATGCTTCCATATATAAAACTGATTAAAGACGGGTATTTCGGTAATCTGGTTGAAGGCGTGGGCGTAAGCTTTTCTTACATCAATTTCGGTGGTTGGTTCAGGAATAAACCCGTATTTGTCGTATTTCTCGGTTCTTTGGTTAAACACCTTGTAGAACTTATTTATTTCTCCCACCGGCGGGATTGTTCGGCATTCCTTAAGAATTTGTATATCGGTTTCGTTGTAAAAGGATTTATGTAAGGGATTAAATAATGCCTTGTTGAATTCATACATTGCTTTAGACATATTGTTATAAATCTGTTCCGTCCTTACTCTTATAGTTCCATCCACTGAGCTCGTCACTAGATTTGTGTTTTAATCCTGCATCGCACGCTCTTCTTTTTTATGTAGAATTTAAAATATAAAATGGAAACGATACAACCGGTAAATCTAACCTGTGGCTCGTATCCTGCCATCTTGCTTTCGTAAAACAAATGGATCAAATCATTGCCGCCGTATATTCATGTATAATTGTCTTTCTCTCTGCGTTTCTTAAGGTCATTTAAGGACTGGATCGTTTTACATTCAGTGGGTTCGTCATTTTCGTTTTTGTGATAATCCGGGGATGCCTTAACCGATACATCTTGATTTTCACGGATTGCCACCATTTGCCGTAACATTTGCCGTGTAGATGTGATTTTTAACTAGGGCACATAATGTTGGTATATGGTGGTTGTATTTGGTCGGCGAGTATTTGAAAATCGGATTTATGAACGAGTTGAATATTCTAACTTGAATGCCGTAGTGTTCAAACACCGGCACCATATCCTGGATTGATGCCCCGTTCGTTTTGAAATCCTCTTCGGTCTTATTCATCAGTTTTGACATACTTTCTTTTGTTAATCTAGTTTTCTCTCTCTTCGCTTCTCGCCCATTAGCGTATCCTTATACCAATCGGTTACGGTGTTAAACCAACACTCGTTTTCTTTGTAATGCTTTACATTCATTGCTTCCTTAAAGGTTTCAAACTCGGGACTCGGTGTCTAAAGGCGTTTGAATGTAGATGTTATACATGCTTAAATTAGCGGTATTCGTTAGTTTCTCCTGTTCTGGCTTGAAATCTATATCACCATCTACCCGCTCAAGGCTTTTAATTTGAATACATTCCATATACTGCTCTGTGTGAAACAAATCGTCTTCTAAAACTGGGTCTGTGTTGAAGGTATCCATTAACTTTTTAAAGATGTTTTTCGTTTCTTTCTCGTATCTAAAAATCCGTTTCCCTACCAAGTCCTCTATGTATCTGGTGGCTTTTACATTTGCGCTTTTAGGTTCTTTCCAAAAATATATTAGTGGTCTGCCTTTACTGTCCTTGAAAGCCGTCTTAATTGCGTCGTCTTTGTCTAACTTTAGTTTATAAAACATTACATCTACCGAGTAGGTGTTAGTCGTATTTCGTCTTTTGTGTTCCTTCTTTGCTTCCCGCATTCTTTGTCCGAGTGGATCTTTGTCGTGGTGTTTGTCGTGGATTTTGTCGTATGCCGTGTTTGCTTTCGCTTTTTGCTTGTCGGTTTTTGCGGTTATAAACTGTCTGATTAAATTGTCCGCGGTGGTGAATTGTGCTATTTTACGGTCTTCATAAAAATCAATTAGAATTTGTATTTCTTCTCTGGTGCCTTGTGTGAGGCGATTTTTGTAATTGTCGTAGGTTGTTTGTAATGCTCGGGTGTTGCGCTTGATGTTCTTGGTCATATAACTATATACTTCCTATACAAAATATTTTTGTTTTTGAATGATTTTTCTTAAGATTTTTAAACATTTTTTAAATATTTATAAAATTTATTTTTGGAATAAAAAGTATTTAAAGATTTGAAAATAATATCTAGTATAGTAATATTATGGCACAAAGTTTATTGAGCGAACGCGAGATGTCCTATAAAAACCCCGAAGATATGACTTTAGACGAGATAAGGGAACAATTGGCGATATACAACCGTTTGTATTTTACTTTACGGAAGGACGACGAAGCATACATGCAAAAAACGCGATGCTGGATTGAGACACGCGCAGAAGAAGCGAATAAGGAATATGTTCAAACTCATAACATTAACCAAGAAGACTTAACAGAGAAACAAATTACCGAAATTATGAACGATAAAAAACCATCAGGAAGAGAACGTGGTGGAACAATCAAATATGATATGGTGAACTGTAAAATCGTTATGCCTTTGACTGATGACAATACTAAATGATGATTTAATTCTTTTATTAAATCACTATTTTCGTTACTAGTTTATATGAGCGAGAAGCAGAAAATAATTAGTGATGTGTATTTTGATAAGGCGGGACAAAACCACAACAATGGACGATATTAACGAGTTTTTGAGAAAGAATGTTGAGCAAAAAAGAAGGCCGGTAGGTCAAAACAGTTTTATCGCCCCACATTCCGCATATGAGTATCCGATGGATTTGTTTGTTATAAACGATTTGGATGAACAACAGTTTAGGGTTGGTATGCTAATGATTGATGTCTTTCTTTGATAAGTTTATGCACGTAATTAGTGCCGATAAAAGGAAAAAAGAAGAAGATTTAGCGAGTGGGATGATTGAGTTTTTAAGCAAGATGGGAAAGAAACCCGAGATAATTTATACAGACGACGAGGGCGCAATGAACAAGGAAGCCATACAAAAGTATTTGAAGGACGAGAACATAGAACACCACAGAACACGGGCGCACCCAAATTTTGCCGAACGAGCCATCCGAACTTTTAAAGATATGTTGTATAGGAGAGTTGAAGCGGATGAGAAAAAGGGAAAACAAAACATCCGATGGCCAGACTACATATTAGAAATATTTTTAACCTAAAACAATCAAATGAAGCATTCAGCCACGGGATTTACGCCAAAAGAACCAGTAATCAATTCAAAGTGAAATTAAATTTAACGATGAAGGGCAAGAAGAACCGCGTATATCCCGATTTAGATGTAGGGGACGAAGTTAAGATATGTAGGAAGCGAAAACCAAATGAAAAAGAAAGAGTGAGCAACTGGTCACAGAATATTTACACCATAGAAAATATTGAAAATAAGTTAGGGCAAAAATTATTACAGAGTTGAGGGCAATAATAGGCAGTATTTGCGGTTTGAGTTGCTGCGGGCTTGGGGTTGGATCGCCGCCCCAACGCTGGTACTCATATGATTTCAAGATTGCCGTTCAAACTTCTGGTTCTTGGGTCAAAGGGGCTGGCCATGCAGGTGAGTAGTTAAAAAGGCTCAGGCGACCTTGGCACTCAGGATGGCTTTTTCTGCATGATCAGCGGTTGTTCACGTCACACTGCCAAAACTGGTCCCAAATCTGCTGGCACATCACACTGCCCATGTCCATTCCATCCAAAACAGATGAGCCGACCATCTGCACGCACTGCACAAGTGTGACGAAGGCCAGCTGCGACTGACAAAACTGGTCCCAAATCTGCTGGCACATCACACTGCCCATAGCGGTTGCCTCCAAAACAGACGAGTCGACCATCTGTCCGCGCTGCACAAGTGTGACGACCGCCAACTGCGACTGCCAAAACTGGTCCCAAATTTGCTGGCACATCACACTGTCCATTCTCATTCCATCCAAAACAAATGAGCCGACCAGCTGCGCGCACTGCACAAGTGTGAAAAGGACCAGCTGCAACTGCCACAACTGGTCTTAAATTTGCTGGCACATCACACTGCCCATGTGCATTCGATCCAAAACAGATGAGCCGACCATCTGCCCTCACTGCACACGTGCAACAACCGCTAGCTGAGACTGCCAAAACTGGTCCCAAAACTGCTGGCACATCACACTGCCCATCTCCATTCCATCCAAAACAGATGAGCCGACGATCTGCCCTCACTGCGCACGTGTGCCAGTCGCCAGCTGCGACTGCCAAAACTGGTCCCAAATCTGCTGGCACATCACACTGCCCATCTGCATTCGATCCAAAACAGACGAGCCGACCATCTGCACGCACTGCACAAGTGTGACGGTCGCCAGCTGCGACTGCCAAAACTGGTCCCAAATCTGCTGGCACATCACACTGCCCTTCGTCATTCCATCCAAAGCAAATGAGCCGACCATCTGCGCGCACTGCACAAGTGTGAAAGGCCTCAGCTGCGACTGGCACAACTGGTCCCAAATCTGCTGGCGCAACGCGCTGCCCCTGTCCGGTATATGCACTGCAGGCTATCAAACCGCCCGTCCTCGTGACACGGTTGCAGGCAGCGTGAAACTTCCCGTAATTAGTGCGGCGGGGATGTGGCAGTCTGAATCCATCTACGCATGCTTCTGGACAAGCATCCAAGACGTTGAAGCTGAGGCAGAGCGAAACGCGACTGACGCGGCACGGGAACGTGCGCGTAGCCAGCGCACACTGGCAGAACAAACCTGCCGTCATGGATGTCCAGGAGAATGTGGTAAATACCAGGACAGCTGTCTTAACGATTGAGAGATGAATGCTGGAAGAAATGGGGCACACTTGATGCGGAAGGACGACCATTGCGAACAAGTAGTTGATGCTACTCTTATTGCTATTATGATTAATATATTGGTTAAAACTGCGATGACTATTGTGATTATTGTTAGTCTTCTTCCTGTTCAAGATTATTATCCTTCTAAGCCTTCTTCTTCCTAGTATTCTCCTTCTGATTAGTCTTCTTATTCCTCTCTTTTAGGGTTTAAGGGTCTAGGGCGTAGGGTTATTATGATTAGTACTACGAATATCATTTCAATACTAGAAGCAACAATAATGGTAATAATAGTACTAATAGCACTAATAAGAATAGCAATTTCAAGTAATACTATTACTAAAGTTCCTTTATTATCACTACTATTGATGCTCTTGTGGCTGCTTGCTGTGAGAGCAGGCCAGGCAATTCAAAGACCCTCGGAGACTGAACAAAAGTCATGACCGGCACCACGAAACATGCTGCAGCCGTAATTTACCGCAACAAGAATAGTAGCAGCACTACTAATAAAAGCAGTAGTCACCACTAGCGTGATTCATAGCTATTACTCGTTGGCTTCATTGCCGTCGCCAGCTTGTTGCAAGACCTGTTTCCTACTATCGGTAAATCATTAGAATAGACCATTTCCATTTTTCAAGGGTTTGGGATTTCTGGTTGATACTATCGGGTTTTCTGTGGGAGTGCGGGTGTATCGGGTTGAGGTTGGTTTTTTCTATGTGGTGGTGTATGAGTCTTCTGGTGGTTCCAGCATGTGGGTCTTTCCTATGGCTCTTTTGGTGAGGTTATGGTTGAGGTATACGTTGTTATGGTTTTTGGGTCTTCGGGTGGGTCTTTCCTAGGGTTCTACCTATGGGTCTTGGGTGAGTTGAAGGTTGAGGTATAGGTTGTTATGGTTTGGGCGCTAGGGGGGTGCATGAGTTGAAAATGGAAATGGTCTATGCTAACTTATTATGGGGTTGAGGGCTTAGGGTTTAGGGTCGTAGGCTTCTTACTGTAGGGATTCGTACAAGCGGGGTTTATAGGGGGGTTTGGGGGGGGGCGGGGGGGTTAGGGTTTATAGGGTTTAGAAAGGTCACTTCTCTACAATGTGGATCCTTTTGGGTTCCTTATAAAGGTACCCAATAAAGGGGCCACAATTAAAATAGAGAACTAACCATGAGGGGTGTAGGGTTCATCGGGTTCAGGGCTTTAGGCTGTATAGGGTTCGGGGTTTTGGGTTCTTGAGAATGGTGGACTACGAGAGATCGTCCGCTAGTAATAGCTCGAGCCCCTAAACCCTGGCCCTAAACCCTGCTTATGAAAAACGAGTTCAGGGCGCAACGCCTTTGAGTGGCTTTCGGGGTTGTGTTGCGCCTTGGTTGGGACCTTTTGTTGGCTGGGATGGCGAGGTGCGGTTCCCAAGATGCGCAGGCGAATCTTGCTCACTCGAACCCTCGCAGAGCGAGGCCGCACCAAGTGAACGAACGTCATCAACCTTTCTTTCTCTGCCTCCTAAACCCTAAACCCTAACCCTAAACCCTAAACCCTAAACCCTAACCCTAAACCCTAAACCCTAAACCCTAAACACTAAAAGGGAAAAAGGTGGCTGAGTGTGAGACCCAGTTGTGGAGCATCGGTGGAATTCGCATTCGGTCCACACCTGCGCAATGCCGAGAAAGCCACATTGCCGGGTTGAGAGGGTTTAAGGGTTGAGGGTTGAGGGTTTAGGGCTTAGGGCTTCGCGTAGCCCCTAAACCCTAAACCCTAAACCCTAAATCCTAAACCCTAAACCTCAGGCAAGATTTAGAACTACGGGGCAGAACATGAGGGTCCAGCAACTCCTACCCATGAGCCGTTTCTAATCCAATCCCTCGACCCCGGTGCCCAAAGTCACTGGCGCTGCAAGCTGGGGCCGCTACCCGAGCACACTTCTTTCTCACTTTCGAACCAGCCATCGCGAAAGTCTGGCTGTATCCTTGGTCTAGCAACGGTAACTGAGAACTCACACGCGGACTCTACAGTAGCGTCCGGGGCTTTGGGTTCAAGAGACTCGTGCATCCGGCTTCAACACGCAATGTCACGGAACCGTACTCTTGCGGCAAGCCACTTAATGAAAGGGTACATATTCTTGATGACCGGGTTGTCCGCGGGATCCTGCAATTGCGCCACAGCATGTGCTGAGCGGCAGCAAGAAAAGGTCTTCTTCACTGTTGATCGCCTGATGACAGATGCACCAATGGCATGACAATGCTGCATGTCTAGTTCATGGTTGGGATAATACTAAAAATTCTAACTTTTATTCCTTATTGGGCTTAAGTACCCTTAAACATGTAGAATGGTACCTAACTATGACTAAGGTGTCCTCCAAGCCCAACTGCTTGGCGATGATGTCTGCAACCGCTGCACGGGACTTTACCTGAGCCACTCCGACATTGAGCTGCCACGGGTTTAGGGTTTAGGGTTTAGGGTTTAGGGTTTAGGGGGCGTTTTTAGCAGGCTTCGGGAATAGCCTGCGAAAAGAGCGCTACAGACATCGGCAGCACCTCGGCGCTAACTCGTGTGATGCCGACCCATGGCGTTTCGGGTTTAGGGAACCGCAGATGACTGGCGCGCATTTGTGAGCTCAGATTCGGCGATCTATCGTTGCTCATCGCTATCGACTCAACATACCGTGCATTCAAGACACACAAAACACACAAACACACAAACACACAAAACCACACACACACACACACACACACACACACACACACACACACACACACACACACACACACACACACACACACACACACACACACACACACACACACACACACACACACACACACACACACACACACACACACACACACACACACACACACACACACACACACACACAACACACCACACACACATACACACGCACACACACACACACACCCACACACACACACACCCACACACACACACACACACCACACACACACACACACACACACACACACACACACACACACACACACACACACACACACACACACACAGAGAGAGAGTTCGCACGCAACACATACAGGTCCCGAGCTGAGTCGGTCAGCGCTTTCATGAAGAGCCTTGCCTTGCGTGGACCCAACCTCAGCAAAACAACTCTATCTACAGCTCCTTTACGGCTTATAAGGCTTCTCGGAATTTGTAGGGGTCTTCTAGGGCTTATGCGTAAGGCTCATGGGGTTCATAGGGCTTGTAGGATTTATCCTGTAGGTTTTTTTTTTTGTGGGGGGGGGGGGGGGGCCGGAGGGGGGGGGGGGGGGCGTGGTGTGGGGGGGGGTGAGACTCGGTGGGGGTTGGTGTGTAACGTGTCGGAGAACAGCCCTGAGTGGACAGTGTAGTGGAGGGGAGAGGGCGGGAGCGGGGGGGGTCGGGATGGGGGGGGTCGGGAGGGGGGGGGCATGTGATTTGGTTTATCGGGGTGGGGAGAGGGACCGGGGGGGTGCATAGAGAGCGCGGGGTGGGGGCTGACGGACTGTCTAGGGTTGGTAGAAAGCGGAGAAGTAGCCATACATTCTAGTTACAGTAGGGCTTACGGGTATTTACCTTACAGGTGAAGATGGAACTTATTTAGACTTATCGAGTATTTGTATGTTTGCTAATCTTCAAAACGACGGTGATGATGCTGCGCAATTTTTACGACCATTATCAGGATTACACGGATTTTTCAGTCGTCATAGATGTACCGTAGGGGGTCAGTCAGTTCAAGACATCGACCAATATATAGACATTGTGAGTTATATAATAGTGTAAAGTCGAAGCGCGTCATATGGACGACATAGAAAGTAGCGCTAATCCTCGTTGGGATGATGATTGGAGACATAAATATGCTAAAAGTTTAGACCAATTTTGCAAGAGTTAATAATGCTAATGATGATGTTGTTAGAACCGCAGCTGAAGGACCAACTGGAGCAGATGCTAAAGATTACACAGACCACAACAAATGGGGTAAAATCTCAAATCGTTATACTCGTCATTCCGGAAGTGGTATTCGCAAAGGTGAATATTTTAGACTCGCTCATCGGTTTAAAGACGGCTTCACCGAGAGCGGATATTACCTTCCAATTCGCTATGCTTCTTTAGAAATTGAAATAACAATCGTATCAGATGCTGACGAACCAGTAATTAAAGGGGTAAGCGCGGCGAGTGCTACAACTATCGGCGGCGATTGAGGAGGCGTTTATTTTACTGAAGGAGACACTACGACAAAATGGCAACTTAACAATATCATTTTAAGGGCAGAAGTTGTAACACTAGATCGTCAAGTAAATGTTAATATTACTCGTCATTTGTTAGAAGGTGGTAGTCTTAAAATTGTTTATCCTATGTACCACACAATAACACAATCATTTAACGCGTCCGGAACAGAAACTAATATGAATGTTGTAAAATCAGCAAGTAAGTTAAACGGTGCTTTCATTACATTCTATAGAACACAGCGAGGCGGTCATTTAACAAATGGAAAACAAGACAATTATTATTTACCAGACAATTATGTTCATAAACGGTTTAATTATTTCTATAATCCTATGATTAACTCAAGATTTACCGACCGTGGTTCTAATGCTACTGGTGCTGATGCTGGTTATGGATTTGCTGACAAGAATTATAACATTTCGTGGCAGATACAAATAGCAAATAAAAGTATCCTGAATTTGAAAGTCAGAGTTTATCAGAACATATGTATTTCTTACGCCGTATGTTAAATTGCA
>CAJNDS010002340.1:188782-243782 GCA_905221605.1 Symbiodinium natans
GGGGGGGCGGGGGGGGCTTCTAGGGTTTAAGGGATGTAGGCATTTATTACAAGGCTTACGGAAGTGGCAGCGGTGTTCCCTGGTGGACTAGTGGCTTCGTGCAGCCGCAGCAGCCCCGGGACGAACTGGATCAAGCCCTCCATGTGAGGTGACCGGCGCACCTTCTCAGAACGCTGTTTTGGTGAGCTCCTTTCTACGTCAACCTTCTCAGAACTCTGCGAAGTTCCCAGCCCTGAATGAACCCTAAACCGTAATCCTTCGTGATTTGGCTGCCTTGTTGACGTAAAGGCCGCACTTGGCGAAGACCTCTTGCAATGTCTGCGTGATGACGCGGCCCAGCTGCTCCTTCCATGGCTTCGGGTCTTCGGGTCTGCTTGGATTTCCACGTGTAGTTGCAAAGTGAGATTCTAAGCAAGACAGCAGTACGTCTGGCTGGTTGAAACTTTATTTTGTTGCTTCTTACAAACCTTCAAGTAGGCAGGAAGGCTCCACCCTGGGCAGCGCGTTTTGCCGATGGGTACTTTGGTGAGGGAGTTGAGAGAAGAGGGTGGGGGATTCCCCGGACAGCTTTTGCATGCGTCTGAAGTCCGGATTCCTTTTAGAACCGTAAACCGGGAGACCTGCTGATCCCTGCAGATTCAGCCAGATTCTCGCACCTATGCGCGAAACATGAACAACAACGTGTGCATCAGCTAATAATAATGTGACTTCGTGAAGAGAGAAGAATAATAGAATGAAGAGAGCACACGGCATGAACTATATTTGTAGGGGCTCTCAGAATTACACCTTTCATATTATTTAAACGGGCTATTATTCTATTATTACGGGGGGCCCTATTATAATAAGTGAGAAGATAAAGGCCCCCACATAGTATTATTAAGGGAAGAGAATACAAGGATACTAAAAGTGAAGAAGATAAGGACAAAACCAGTAAAAAGACCATTTAATTTAGTAATTTCTAATGATAGAAAAGTAGTAGTATTAGGATCAAAGGTTAGGATCTTTGTACTCTCTTATCTTTCTACTCTTTTATCCTCTTTAAATAGGCTTACCAAGAGCTACAGATGAACGAAGAAAAAGAGAACAAAGATAATTTGTATTAATATTAAGACGTGAAGATACTAATACTGTGGGGCCCTTGTAATATAGTATAATTAAGTGAGCAAAGGGCCCCAATATAATATTATTATTAACCCGGGCTTTTAATAAGAACTAACTTGCCCGGACAATAAGATAAAAGAATTGAACGAATGAGCGAGATATTGATTGGTTTTTTGGGTGTCTTTTTAACCGGCTTTTCTAACCAACACCAGATATTAAGATGGCATGGTTTCCAGGGCTGGTTCATTAACCTCTTTTACACGGCTAACCATTGAGCCCCAGGGATAGGCTAATAAAGGGGTGAACGAAGTGAACAAGTGAAGTGAATTATAAACTTGTGCATGAATTTAGTGAATGAGCCCCAAAGACCCTATAGAATTGAGTTCCCCGGTGAATAGAATGATTGTGATGAAAGTAGTACTACGGGGGCTTATTTAAAGCGAGGCCGTGTCTGCCAAAAACCATCAGAACTCGATGCCGAACATGAGAAACATCCATGCGAAAATGAAACGAGCACGCACGATTCCCTTTCTGGATGTAACCTCTGAAGAACCTGGTCCCTGATGCCAGAAGAAGCCCTGCGCAAAAGTGGCTGCAAAGCTTCAACCGCCGATGGCGCGAAGTTCAAGGTTTACGTGATCTAGGGCTCATGGCTTCATAGCTTGGGTCGTTTGGAAAGGATACCCGAACCCTAAGCCCTAGCCCTAAACCCTAAACCCGAAACCCTAAACCCTAAACCCTAAACCTGGGTTGACACAAGAACCGCCCGTGTCCCGCGGCACGTCGTGCTGAAGGTGGTGCAAGTCGACCTTCAAGAGGCCTGGGACTTGCTCAGCCTACACCCTAAACATAACTAAACAGGGTTCAGGGTTTAGGGTTTAGGGTTTAGGGCTTCGGGTTTAGGGTTTAGGGTTTCGGGTTTAGGGTTTGGGATTAGGGTTGATGGGCTACCCAGCAGAACCGGGGTTCATGATGCGCGAAGGACTCTCTCGTGGAGGAGGCTAAGAAAAAAGCGGGGATAGGGTCTAGGTTTAGGGTTTAGGGTCAGGGTTTTTAGGGTTTTTAGGGTTTTTAGGGTTTTTGGGGTTTTTGGGGCTTTTAGGGCTTTTAGGGTTTTTAGGGTTTTTAGGGTTTTTAGGGTTGTTAGGGTTTTTAGGGGTTTTAGGGTTTTTAGGGTTTTTAGGGTTTTGGGCGTTTTTAGGGTTTTTAGGGTGTTTAGGGTGTTTAGGGTGGTTAGGGTGTTTAGGGTGTTTAGGGTGTTTAGGGTTTAGGGTTTAGGGTTTAGGGCCAGTCCTCCCCCTCACCCGTCCGGGATGAGCCGGCGGCCATTTTCATCCGGGAGCTCATGCCACAGCTGGCAAGCCTCTGCCAGTGGATCCTGTGCTTCAAAATGATGATGATGGGTTCAGGATGAAGCCCTAAACCCTAAACCCTAAACCATCCTAAACCATCCTAAACCGTCCTAAACCATCCTAAACCCTAAACCCTAAACCCTAAACCCTATAAACCCTAAACCCTAAACCCTAAAAACCCTAAACCCTACACCCTAAACCCAGCACCGAGTATCGCGCGAATTGGACGCGTCTAAGATAGTCCAACTCTAGAGCGGCTGCTTGAGGAAATGTAATTAATTTGATGGGGAATTTTGAGGTTTGCTAAGGGTTTAGGGTTTAGGGTTTAGGGTTTAGGGTTTGGGGTTTAGGGTTTAGGGTTTAGGGTTTAGGGTTTAGGGTTTAGAGTTTAGGGTTTAGGGTGTACTACAACTACAATTACCTGGTATGGTAACTGTCTCTGCTACCAGAGACGGGGCTTGGCTTTAGTAGGGCACACATGCGAGCGATACCCAGCTCGTCCTGGAAGAAGCGAGCACAGCTGATGGCAATTCGATGAGCAGGGGTCACGTAGTCGCGGTAGGCGGCTGAGTCGCAACATTGAGGTTCAGGGTTTGGGGCTGAGGGTTTAGGGTTTAGGGTTCTGAATATGGCGGTTGTATTTGCGGCCCCCTGCGTGGTGCCTGAAAATGAACGAATCACAATGGGGAACCAGGAGATGTCCGTCAATGTCAGCCCCGACATGAAAACTGTGGGCGACACGGGATTCCATGACGCGCTTGTGGTAGGCGATGACCCGAGGCCTTGTGCTGTGAGGAAGCCACGATCCAATCACCCAGTCAATTAGGGTTTACCAGTTTACCTTCGGCAACCAAAAATGCCCAAAAGTACAACTTTCGATTGGAAAGATCTGGTTTTTGGAAGAAAGAAGAAACCCGGTTTTCGCGAACTTTGCACGGTTGTTTCCCGGGGTTTGGTCCAACTGTTCTTGTAGCTCTACCTGCTCCTAGGGCTTAGGGCAGCCCCAGCTCGGTATCCTCGGCTGGCTCCTTTAAAGAGCAGGACCCTGTAAAACAAGGAGCCCCTCTCCTCCGGTAGCCTGCTCCTTGCAAAGGCACGTCGCTGAAGGAGTGCGCTTCAGGTACTCCGGTGCCCAAAAAAGGAGGTTTAGGGTTTAGGGTTTAGGGTTTAGGTTTTAGGGTTTAGGGTTTAGGGTAGGTGGCTGCAAACCTGCCACTGGAGCACAGAGGCCCATGGGGGCCACGTAGCCGAGACCGGTGCTGAAAACCCTAAACCCTAAACCCTAAACCCTAAACCCTAAACCGCTGGCACCACTCTGAAGCAGGGAGGCCCAAGAGATCGTCCAAGAGTAGCCCGCGGCACCGCTAGAAGGGTTCGGAAAACGCCAGAAACTGCTTTGGGTTCTGGGAGGAGCCCCAAGGTATAGCCAACATCCGGAAGTCATGGTTATGCCGGTGGGGCTTCACTCTCACCTGGCACACTCAAACCGTGAGCCGTTGGTTCGCAACACAGGTGAAGCTTCAGAAGCTCTGAAGCTCCCGAGCTTCGTTTCAGCCTGAAGCCCGAGCTTGTGTGTCAGTTTTCCTTTTGAAGCTTGAGGCCTGAAGCTCGCGGGCCTCAGTTGCGCGAGCTTCGCGAGATTCGCGCTTCGCCTGACATCTGAAGCTCGCGAGCTTCGCTATGTGAAACCTGAAACCTGCCGTCTGAAGCTCGCGAGCTTCGCGAGCTTCGCGAGGTTTCGCGACTTCGCTGCGGAAGCCTGAAGTCTGAAGTTCGTGAGCTCCGCGAGCTTCGCGAGCTTCGCCTGAAGTTCGTGAGCTTTGCTTTGAAGGATGAGGGCTGAAGCTCGCGAGGTTCGCGCTTCGCGCTTCAAGAATGAAGCTTCTGAGACTGACCCTGGCACACAATCGAACCTTCTTTATTATGTAGTACGTATTCTGGTTCCGTCTCATTATGTGGGATTACGTTGTGTTGGTTTGACTTAGCTGGTCGCATCTTCTGAACTGTCTGTATTGCAGCATATTATGCTACACCCTGATATACGCTACGCACTCGTAACCTTGACAGATTTTAGGATATGTTGAGTTACAGTTGTCTTTGCGGCCCCAACATGAAGTCTAAGCCAGCTACTTCAAATCTCGGGCTGACCCTAAACCCTAAACCCTAAACCCTAAACCCTAAACCCTAAACCCTAAAACCCTAAACCCTAAGCCCTCGGAGTTTCTCATTCTATTTTTTTTGCGGGGGGGAGGGGGTCGAAGGGGCAGAATGTCACAAAGGATCCTAGGCCCCTGGGAGGACCGACTGTAGAAAGTAGAACCCCAACATCTGCTTCCCTATACCATAAAGAATCTACAGGGGGTAAGAACGTAGAGTTTTTTGTTGAGAGTCTGGGAGGCTTCAGTAAAAGACCCACAACCAGCTGACACTCACTACGAATCTTAACCTAGAACCCATGCCCCAACCCAAACCCTACGCCCCGTACACCAAACCCCAAAACCCAAACCTCAACCCCAAAACCCAACCAAGCCCCAAACCCCAAACCCCAAACCCTAAATCCAGCAGCCAAACCACATAATCGTGTTGACGTACTTGATCTTCGGCAAGACTTTCAGGTGTGCCTCAATCCGCATGATCTGGGCTTATGAGGTGTGACGCGGGCATCAAATTCAACAAACACTGGCGTTTAGGGTGTCGGGATTTGGAATGTTTGGATGATCTAGCATGTTGAGGCGGAAAGCACGCAGGGCGTTCGGATAGGGCGAGTGGGTTTGGGAGCGGATTTGTGCGACGAACGCTGTGATGACAAATGCTGCTACAGCTGTTACCACTGCAGCTGTTAGAGATAAACCCTATAAACTCTAAACCCCACCACGAGATCAGAAACTGCAAAACTGGCCCGTGCATCCAAAGCGATGCCAGCCCAATCCTTGAACCATATCCCCCCACCCCCACCCCCCGCCGTTACCCCCCTTATACCCCCCTCATACACCCTGAACCCTAAACCCTAAACCCTAAACCCTAAACCCTAAACCCTAAACCCTACAAAAACCCCCATCCTAACAGTGACTGAATCCCCACCCGCAGGATCGCATCCTGGGCTCCCAGCCAACACCCTCTGCTCGCGGTTCAGCAAGTCCTCCACATTGACCTTTGAGGCGAGTTTAGGGTGTAGGGTTTGGGGTTTAGGGTTTCGGGTTTGGGGTTTAAGGCTTAGGGTTTGGGGTTTAGGGTTTAGGGTTTGGTCTTGCGTGGCTTGAGTAGTGGGTTCGAACCCCGTTGGAACGGTTCTGCCCGAAGCTCGACATACTCCCCCCTAAACCCTAAACCCTAAACCCTAAACCCTAAACCCTAAACCGTGCACCCCTCAAGCTCAAATAAGCTGAGTGGCTGTTGATCCCCAAGTCCCCCATAAACGAACACCCCCAAACACCGATTGGATCCCTTATGTGATCGGGCACCTACTACATGCTTACCTACCTAATTACCCACCTAAAACCTACCAAACTGACCCAAACCAGACTTGAATGCTGCCTCAACCCTAATAGGACCCAGCTAAAACTGTACCCGAACCCTACTGCCATGACGTACCCTAGGCCCTAAACCCTGCCCAAACCCTAAACCCAAACCCTACAGGCCCTACATCCGTCCTAATCTCTCCTACGTGGTCTGACGCTTTGTCCAGGAGCAGGGAGGGCCCAAACTAAACACCCCGCCCCCCCCCCCCCCCCCCCCCCCACCACAGAGTTAGAGGGAGGGGAAGGCGCTGGTTTGGGGTTTCCGAAATTAGGGCTACCTTAAACTCGTAAACCCCCATTAAACCCTAAACCCTCTGAACTCTAAGGGTAGATACATGGTCCCTTAGTATGGGCCCTCAAAAGGGTACCCCTTATATGACCCTTATATAACCCTTATAAACTCTATACGAATTATAAGGGCCATTAAGGGCCCATGCATCAGAACCCGTTAAAGGAGGTGAGAGGACCCTACTAAGGGCCCACGAACCTACCCTTGGATAATCCCGAAACCCTAAACCCTAAACCCGAGACCCTAGTTAAACCCTAAGCCCTAAACCCTAAACCTTACATCCTAAACCCTAAACCCTAAACCCTAAACCCTAAACCCTAAACCCTAAACCCTAAACCCTAAACCTTAAATCCTAAATCCTTGCAACTTGCCTTCAGCCGTAGGATGTCCGGATCCGCGACCGCCAGCAAGACCTCGGAAGCCCCGAGGCCGCTGTCGATCAGGACTTAGCAATTTAGGGGTGGGTTTAGGGTTTAGGGTTTAGGGTTTAGGGTTTAGGGTTTAGGGTTTAGGGTTTAGGGTTTAGGGTTTGGGGTTTGGGGTTTGGGGTTTGGGGTTTGGGGTTTGGGGTTTGGGGTTTGGGGTTTAGGGTTTAGGGCTTAGGGTCTGTGGAGTCTATGGCTTCAGGTCTTTAGGACACGTGTCTATTGTTGAGACCCTATCCAGGTCCTGAATCCCCCACTATCACGCCCGCCATCGCCGAACCCAGTTGCGTTTCTTCAAATCCTGGCCCCATGGTGGCTTAAGCTGTCCCATGCAAAAGCCCTCAACTAAGGGAACCAACCATTGCGGGAGTGAGTAGTATATTCTTTGATTCGGATTCAGGGACGTTGGGAGCTCTGGGTAGCCATGTCCAGTGTTTTCAAGCAAGGGCCGTGCCACCACATTGGCAAGTACACGCGATGTGGGTCGAGTTACGCCATGCACGCACACGCGCATTTTCCCAAGGCCTTAGAACCTAGGCTTACCCATTCTGTCTACAAGGCTGTAGCCACAGGTGCAGGTGGTACAAATGCAAGCAGACTGGCGCATACTCGCGCGAAGTCTTCGGCACTGCATTGCCATGCTGTCCGAGCGTGCCGTCGCGACAGCAAGAGCACGACTACTGCGCAGCAGCTGGCAATCACAGGCCCGCGAACCCTTCACGTTTACAAGCAGTTTCGGTGCTGGGGCTCAGGGGGAGTGGCCCTAGTCGAACCTGCGTCGGAGCCCATAGTTGGACATACACCCGCTCAGCGCAGCAGCCACGCACCCTGCATCCTCAACCCCAAGTAGCCCCCTAAACCCTGAACTCTAAACCCCAAACCCCAACCCTAAACCCTTCCCTGCATCTTCGACCCCCAGAACACTGCACACCTCCTCAGCCAAGCACCACTGCAGGCTTGTGGGTTGAGATCATTCTGATGACTTCATCCTCGCAACGAGAATGCACTTCACTCCCTGCTCCCTAAGGTTCAAGGCTTAGGGTTTAGGGTTTCGGGTTTAGGGTCTAGGGTTTAGGCTTAGGGTTTAGGGTTTAGGGTTTAGGGTTTAGGGTTTAGGGTTCAGGGTTCAGGGTTCAGGGTTTAGGGTTTAGGGTTTAGGGTTTAGGGTTTAGGGTTTAGGGTTTAGGGTTTAGGGTCCGTACTAGTTCCCAGGCTCGTACTCGGAATTTCACCTCGACTTCGAAGTAGAAACCCCTAAACCCGGGTTTAGGGGTTAGGGTGGCACTCCACATCCTCAAGTCCATACGTACCAAGGCAGCCACCCTGCTAACTGGACGAGAGGCTCAAATCTCGCAGTTGAATTCTTTCTTCTTCTCTCTCTTTCTCTATCTCTCTCTCTCTCTCTTCCTCTCTCTTCCCCTCCCTCCCTCCTCATTCGGTCTTCTTAGGGTTTAGGGCATAGGGCTTAAGGTCACAGGGCCTGAGAAACTTGGAGAGCTCAACTGCTCTGCCCGCCGCGCTGTTTACTGCTGGGTCTCCGGCCCTGTGCTCGTTGACCTTCTGCTGCTTCTCGTATGCGTAGCCTCGGACTCCGAAGCTCTCTCAAAGACTGGCTGGCTCTTAGTAGGGAATGAGGGAATGAGGGCCCTACATAATCCCTTAAAGGGTATAGAGTGCCTCATTCCCTACTAAAGAACAGGGGGAAGAAGCCAACGCAAGGCCATGGCCCCCCAAACCTCTGATACAGTTAGGCTTTGAGATCGTCGATATGGGCTGAAGTTGAGGACTCAGGGTCGTTGAAAGGGTCTAGGAAACTGCTCAGAGATATTTAGGTTTGACCGAAGGCTTTAAAGCCCCCATTGGCTTAAAGATGAGGAAGAGGAGGGTAAGATGAAATTGCAAGGGCTTCCGCTTTCAGGAGAATCGTCCATGGCATGCTGAAGTAACAGTGGCGACCTCCATCAACCAACGGCTAGGTCGCAGAAAGCTGCGTGCCACAAGCCAAAGTAGATTTGCGGTCTGCTTTACAAAGTGAAGGGCTTCGGGGCTCACTACCACGCAGTTCGGCAGAAGTCGTTGACCCACTCGCACTCGAGAAAGCAAACCTACCCTTAACCCCTAACCCCTAACCTCTAAACCCTAAACCCTAAACCCTACACGCTAAACCCTAAACCCTAAACCCTAAACCCCACAAACCCCAAGCCCTATAAGCCCGAAGCCCCAAACCCCAAACCCCAACCCCAGAGTCCCTTTTGGGCACCCCCAGCTCTATGCAAGGAATGTACCAGAGCAGAGACCTCGAGAGGGCCCCACAAGGGAGCCCTTCTCTAAGGTTTAGGGTTTGGGGTTTGGGGTTTAGGGTTTAGGGTTTGGGGTTTGGGGTTTAGGGTTTAGGGTTTGGGGTTTAGGGCTTGGGGCTTAGGATTTTTGATGAACTGCATGTGAAGTTAAAGGAGCTCGCGCGGTATTTTCTTCCATGGCTAAGCGAAAGATGCTTAGAGGCACCACTTAAACACAAGAAAAGAGCGAAGGAAGCAGCTGCACTGTACTAGACGCTAGGATCTGTCAACTTCTGCTTCTAGCTATCTACACGAACACTATACATCTAGAGATACATGCCCCAAGACATCTTACCTCTGCGTAGCCTTCCTTTAGGGGCCAGAAAAGCCACGGAACACAAAGCTTTAAGCTGCACAACCTGACACCTCCACCAGCCTGGAGCATGTTCAACCCCTAAACCCGAAACTCCAACCCTAAACCTTTCTGAAACCCTAAACCCTCAACCCTCAACCCTCAACCCTAAACCCTAAGCCCTCAGCCCTCAGCCCTAAGCCCTAAACCCTGGCTGAGGATGCCCCTACCCTCGGAGAGCTGAGCCGGAGACTTCCCTTCTCATGCTCGACCTCCGGCTTGCCACCCCTCAGGCAGCCTGGCGGTCATTCTGACGGGTTTAGGGTTTAGGGTTTAGGGCTTAGGGCTTAGGGCTTAGGGTTTAGGGGAGTTAGGAGGTGGAGGGTTTACGGTTGAGGGTTGAGGGTTTGGGGTTTAGGGAACGGGGGAGTGAGGTTTGAGGGTTGAAGGTTTAGGGTTTGGGCTGAGGAGGTTCGGCGGAGTTCAGGGTTTGGGGACGCCAGTCGGAGGCAGCTTGCAAAGCAAGGCCACCCGTAACCATAAACCCAAAACCCTCAACTCCGGCTAATGCAAGAGAATCACCCGTGTGAGCGATGGCGACCAATAACCCCATAACTCCAGAACTCGATAACTCCATGACCATAAAACCCTAAAACCCTATAATCCTAACAACCCTGCAACCCTACAGCCCCATCGCCCTGTCACCCCATAACCCTATACCCCCATAGCCCTACAACCCTTTACCCCTGTAGCGGTACTACCCTAAACCGCCAACTCTATAATTAATCCTATAGCCCTATAACCCTATCACGCTGCAACCCTAAGCCACAAACCCATCTGAACCCTAAACCCTAAACCCGAAACCCTAAACCCTAAACCCGAAACCCTAAACCCTAAACCCGAAACTCTAAACCCTAAACCCTGAACCCGAAACCCTGAACTCTGAGCTTCTTCTTCTCCTACAATGGCCACCAGGGTCATGCAAGTCGAGCTGGGGGATCGAGGTCTGGTAAGGGCGTGGGATTTCTGGGATTTATGGGGTTACATGGGGTTCTATATGAATGTATAGGATTCTACGGGAATTGATGGGATTTTATGAGAATTTCTCGGATTCATGGGGTTCTCTGGGAGTTATGGGATTTCTTATGGGAGTTTGAAGGATTGCATGGGATTTACTGTGATCTGATGGGAGTTTATGGGATTTTATGGGATGTAGGGTTTAGGCCTTATGGGCTTTCTGGGAGTAAGGGTTGAGTGCTTCCCTTCTCTTCTTTCTGGCGGATGGCTTTTCACGCACATCTGGCTCTAATTATGAGGAGGAATGCCAATCGATTTCAACATTGTCATGGCACCATGGACAAAACGCAATGTACTATTCCATGAGGCTAGCTCTAAGATTCTTAGAATATGCCAATCAGGGCACTATCTACACAAGTCCATCCTGTATAGTGCGGGGGAAGGCTACCTGAAATAATTGCTAGATGCACGAAGTACAAGTCGGCCCCTCAGATCAGTCGTGGGGAGGGCGGTAATCTACTTAAGGGCTGAGTGAATTAACGAAATCATTCTTGTGAAACGAGATAGATGGCATAACGTCATATCTCTAAAATACACCAGTCTACTGCTCAGAATAGCAGGATAGTAAGTAGTTTCATGTGTTAATCCCCGATTCCACATGGCCTGGAACGATTTTTGCATGCATGCGGGAGGACTGTCGTGACTGTAGTGGAGACACAGAAATATATGGCAAAGCCTACGGATAAACGAATGCTACCTGCTCACAGCGTTCCCAGATGCTGACGGGGGTACTTCTTGGTCTTGGGGTGGCTTAAGTGGGATCGAGGGGGGTGGTATTGAGGGGCATTCGCAATGCTCTCTCGATCAAAAGTGTACGTACAGATCAGCTTGTATCCGAACAGAGCTGCCGCTTCTGTTTCAGTTTTCTGTGTCGTACCTCATGTACTTGGTTGTCTTGCCGGGACAGTTCTATGGGGGAGGTTGGTGCCTTACTTAACTGATTTAACCCTTAACCCTCAAGCCCTAAACCCCGAAACCCCAAACCCACGGGTTATCACACACACACACACATATATCTGTATATATATATATGTATACACATATATGTATGTACTATATATATATATATATTCTCAAGGCATGGCAGCGTGACTTTTGAAAATTTGCCTCATGTCAACTGGCTCGCCTGGAAGAGCCGGGGGGGGGGGGGGGGGCACTTTTCCGGGGGCCGATGTAGAAGGTCATATAATGGCCATAGGGTTTAGGGTTTCGGGTTTAGGGTTTAGGGACCATAGGGGAATATTGTCAGTAATTGTATAGGGGCCTTCCTCTTAGTGATTAGGTCATATAGGGGCCTTAATGATTAGAACAGGGCTTTGGGGGTTATTACAGTATACGTAAGATAGAAAGGGAATTATAGGGGAATACTATCAGTAATTATTCCGACCCCTATAGTAGAAACGGTTGTGCTACCCCCTTTGCCGGGGAAAGGCAGCGGGTGTAGGTACTCTGGCTTGACTTCTACCCAGGGTTTAGGGTTTTGGGTTTAGGGTTTTGGGGGCTTAAGTGCTTAAGAGAGAGAGTGGTGACTTTGCAGTGCATGGACGAAGCCGTCAGGGCGTGCTTTAGGTGTCAAAGATGTGGTTTCCGGGCTATCGATTCATGGCTCTACACGTCAAATCCTACGCGTGCGCAGCCCTGAGTCCTAAACCAAAACTTCGTTGAAAACTCCACACTCCAAGCCTCAGCCCTCAACTCTAAACCCTAGACCCCAAAAAGTAATGTTTAGGGTTTTGGGCGCCCATGAAGACTTGAAGTCTGCATGGAGCTCTCAGCAAGAACGCGGTCGAAATGCCGGCGCCAGACTAGCCCAAAGCCATCCTTCAGTATAAACCTTACAAGCCGCGTAAACCCTAAACCCCGGCCACTATCTAAAGCCTACACCCCCTTCAACCCTAAACCCTTATCCCCAATGACCATCAACCCTAAACAATAAACCCAAAACCAAAAAAACACCTATCAACCCTGAATCTCTACTCGAAGAGCTGACCCGATGACTGACACACTCATACCCACACACACACATATGCGAATCCGAACCCCAAAGCCCATCACCCAAGTATGCTCAACAGCCAACCAAGCCCAGAGCGGTTTTTGTTGGCTTGATAGCGTTTAGGGTTTCGGTCTAGGGCTTCGAGTTTAGGGGTTTTGGGTTGCCCTTTCTTGGTTTGGGGGGGGGGGGGGGGGGGGGGGGGGGCTTGAAGGGGGCTTGAACACGAAAGGGAATGAAGGTACTTGAAGTCATGGATAGCTACAAGATGCTACAAGTGCAGGGTTTAGGGCTAAGATTATTCGTAGGGTTCTTAGCGCCCTGAATAAGATTCTAACCCCTTATAACAGTAGTTATCCCACTTGTAAGCCCAGTTTTGACTACCCGTGAACCCCCAAGTGGGGGTTTCCGAAATTAGGAGTACCTTCTTGGAGTCCTTGTTTGTGGGTCTTTATTAGGGCTTCCTCATTTTTCGTAAACCAGTGCTGCACAGAGCTGAGGAGCCCCACCGAAGGCATTCACGAAGCCCACAATGCAGGTCTCGCCGCCCTCGACATGGGCAGGGGTCCGTTTTGGGGAGCGTGAGCCCTAAACCCTAAACCCTCAACCCTCAACCCTCAACCCCAAACCCTAAACCCTAAACGCACTGGTAGTTCACGATTTCTGGCTTTGGAGTTTGGAGGTCTGGGGTCTGGACTAGAGGGTCCCAACCCTGAACCCTCGGCCATACATATATATATATATATATGTTTATCTATATATATATATATATACGTATATATATATATATATATACGGTCACTTCTCTAAATTATCGTCCCTTTTGCGTTTTTTATAAGGCAGCCACACTTAGTTAGGGTATCCCCAAAAGGACAAGTATTGGGAACTGATGATATAAATATATGCATATATATATATATGGTAGCCCCCCCCCAACGATCCACCCTGTTTTCCCATTTTTCCCTCTGTTGATGTGTTGTTGCGGTGTTGTTGATGTGCTACTTTACTTTTTTCTATGTTTTAATATCCAACACATGAGAATAGACGACACACTTATTTACTTGATTCCAGAATCAAGAGTCCCGAGGATCTTGGTTCTTGGTTCTTGGTTCCTGGGGGTGGTCTGCATTTAACTAAAATTTTAAATGCAATTTTAAATGCAGACCACCCCCGGGAACCAAGATTCCAGAATCAAGAGTCCTGGGCATCTTGGTTCTTGGTTCTTGGTTCCTGGGGCTGGTCTGCATTTAACTTAACTTTTAAATGCAGTTTTAAATGCAGCCCCAGGAACCAAGAACCAAGAATCAAGAGTCTGAGCATATTGGTTCTTGGTTCTTGGTGAAGTCTGCCCGCATTTAACGTAGATTCTTAAAAGTTTACATGCAGGAAAACCCGAATCCCGCCATCTTCAACACTCCATACTTAAATCTGGGAGTCGCGGACTCATTTCCTCTCCATACGCTGGCTGTAGGATTCCCTGGCTCATGTACACCACCACAAATTCACCGACCCGCTGACGCATCAACACACACTCACTCGACCACCGACTCACTCACTCATTGCTCACAAGCAGTAAGTTTGCTTATGAACAGGGGAGGGGGGGGAGGGGGAGGGTACCAGAATTCTTCCACATAGCCAGGACCCCCAAACACCCCCTCCGCCCTCCCCTTCCCTCAGCTCCACTGCGGGCTTATTCTCTAAAAGCGATTAGTTTAAGGGTTTAGGATTTGGAAGAGAAGCCCCGAAACCCTTTCGGGTTAAGCAATTAAACCCAAACCCTTAACTTTTAAACCCTAAATGGTTAAGGTTTAATTAAAGGTTTAGGGTTTAAAATGTAGGCATTTGCACATAAATCGACAATTAAACCTAAACCTTTAAGCTTTGAACCACAGAGGTTCAATGTTTAAAGGTTTAGGGTTTAAGATTTATAGGCATTAAAACCTAAGCACATAGAGTCCAAACCTTAGGGTTTTAAGGTTGAGGCATTTAAACCTTTTGGGGTCTGAACCCTAAAACTCTATAAGGCTCAAAAAGGCTCAAAGGTTTCAACCCAAAAAAGGCGCTGAAGGCTGAAGGTCTACATGCCCAGACCCTAGGGTTGTAAACCATTAGGTTTAAAGGCTTAGAGTTTTTTTGCAGCGTTTATCTATAAAACCCTCACGGGCTTAGCCCTGTAGGGTTTAAACCCTATAGGCTTAAGGTTTAGGCAGTACCTAGGAGTAGAACTTTATAACCCTGTGTCATTTAGGCATTTAAACCTAAGCCAATTTAGGTTTAAGGCTTAGGCATTTAAACCTTAGCCCTAAACTCTTTCTAGGTTTAAGGCTTCGGCATTTAAACCTTAGCCCTAAACTCTTTAGGGTCTGAACCCTGTTCCCCTAAAGGGCCCAAAAAGGCTCAAAGGCTTTAACCCTATGAAGGTATACATGCCCAGACCTTTGGTTTGTAAACCATTGAACCCTATATAGGGTTGAAAGGTTTAGGGTCTTTTCAGGGTTTATCTCTAAAACCGTCACGGGGTTAGCCCTATAGGGTTTAGACCCTATAGGGTTTACAGGTTTCGGGTTTAAGGTATAGGCATTGTCTATAGGACAGGAGTAGAACCTTATAACCCTGGAGGGCTTGAGGCTTAAATCCCTAAACCTCAAATCCCGTAGGGTTATGCCTGTGTTTGCAGGGCTTACCTTCTGTGAAAATGCAAAGAGAAAGTAGAAGAAGTGCCCACATCATGTATGTATATAGGGTATAAGTCTTGTATATCAAACACACATACTGGAGAAGGCATAAGGTGATGCAACAAAATCATCTGCTGTAAGTCCCGGGGACGCGAGAATACTGTGAGCAAACATCACTTTCACTATTCCCTGAAACCGCCAGAAGTTTCTTTTAGATACTTTACGGTTGCATTTTTGTTTTTCAGGGTGCTTCAGGTGTTTGTGTGCTGTTATATCTTAATGGGCGTCCGCCTATTGCGGTTCCCCTTAGTTTTTTCAACGTCATAACCGTATGTATAATCTAACACTGAATGACAGTTATAACCACAACATATGAGTTATAACTTATATCCCTATATATTCTATTGACACATACCCACTCGTATAAATATTTGTAGAGCTCGTCCAGGCTGACGAGGACGTAGGCACCTCAGATGGTGCGCACATGCTTTTATTCAGGTGTTTTTTTTGCAGCTCACACTGTCGCACTGGATTTTTTCCCCACTGTTGTCGCGACTGTCGCGAATGTGCTTAGATGGCGATGAATGCATTTCTGCACTTGCCACCTTCATTCGACCGTGCCAGGCCCTCTAGCACTGACATCATGGAGCTACCGACATTAACATAGAACATGTACTCCTGCATATCGGGCTCTTCGATACGCAAGTACCCGTGCCGCTGGCGAGACCATTTCTTCAAGCGGTTATTCTCTGACTCGGCATCATTGGTATGGAAACCAGTGGCAACATCTCGGAAGCATTTGTCATGCTTGACCGATGGTGGATGCTTGTACCCTAACTGATCTGCTGCCTTTGTAGTAGCAGTCCACCCGTCAAAGACTAGGGTACTGTGCTTGCGAACCCTACTGTGCAGAGTGTCCCTGATCTCATGCAGCCCACGAGGCTTGTTATTTACAGCCTGGGATGTACGTGGCAAGAGTCTGTACGTGATCTTCTTCAAACCATTTCCATGTGTGAAGACCTTAGACCCACGACCAACACACACAGCAAGCCACAACCACTTTCCATTGAGCTTGAGATTCTGCGCGGGCTTCTTCAGTACACGAAGAGGACGTCGATGCGCCGCAGGACGTTTCATGGAGGTAAAGGTCGATGGTCTCTTCACTGCGGCAGATGGACGTTTCATGACGGCAGCAGGCTTTTTGAGGAGGGTGTACGATCCCGCCGCCTTGCTTTCACCTTTTCTGAGTGTCCTCGCAGGGAGGACTTTCATACCCTGGGCCTTCTTCATGGAAGGGGTCTCAGAACGCACATTGCTTCGTTCCTGTGGGTAGCCACTCTTGTTGATGCCGTTGTTGCCCATTGACCAGCCATCCTCTGGATGTGTGCCAACCAGACATTCGTCAATCACGACGGTGTAGTTCAGTCCTCCTATCATCATTTGGTCCATGTTCTTCAACGCCCTCCCCAAGGCTTGTTGAAAAGATCGACGCCATTGAGTCATCGTGTGCTCCTTGATATTGCCATAGCCGAACTGAAGCTCGTTGATGATATGTACCCAAGGCATACCCAGGCGTAGCATATTCAGCATGTGAAGGAATGCTAGCCAATTGCTGATTGTGATCTCTTTCATGAACCCGTGAAAGTTGACGGGAGCATTCATATGTTTGTGTCCGCTTGTCCGACATGTCCATCTGTATCTCAAACACCCATCTGGATTAGAGCACTCCAACCGAGTGGGACCATTGCATTCCGTGCACTTGTGCATTCCCAATATAATGCCAGTTCGCAGCATCAAAGCAATGGCTCTCAATGTCAAGCTAACGTTTTGCCCGTTGCTATCCAGCACCCGTCGATCTATGATGTAGTGCTTGAAGGATGTGTCGGACTGAAACCACTCTTCACACATCTTCTTCTGGAAGTCAAGAAAAGTGATGTCATCCAAGCGCCTGCCATGTAGGCCACCGGTTTTAGGTAGCAACGGCATATCAACCCACTCACATGTAAGCAAAATGCCTTCAGGGCAAGCAGACATGGAATCACATTTCGCTGCGATGCTCGTCTAAATGCCTGCACATAGACCACAAGTTTTACCGGTGCATAAGGAAGTCTTTATCAGAGTTTCCCCGGCTCAGACTCCGCTTCATATGCTCTCCGAATTTGCATCATACGCTCTATCTCGGATCAAAACTGAAGCTGTCCTAGCTCCATATCCGATTGGTGCACTCTACCCGGGATCAAACTGAAGTGGGATCTCTAGGTCGGAACCGCTCACTCCTCAGGGTCTTCGCCTGCTAATGGCATGTGGTCATCGCTATCATAGTCCATCTCGTCACTGCCACGCATTCGCTTATGTGACGGTGATGGTGGAGTGGGGTCCAAGTCAATGACTCCAATCGCATCTGGATTCGAAAGCATCATGGCAAACGAACCTTCTCCTTCAACACACTCCTCTTTCACCTTTGTCATGATGCCTGAGGGCGAAGGTGCCGCCGACAATGAAGGCGCCATCCCTGAGGGCGAAGGTGCCGCCGACGATGAAGGTGCCATCGAGGCGACAGAGGTGGACTTGGCTGGCATCGAGAGTGTATCTTCAGAGCATAAAAAATTAGGGCAGATTCGGCCTGAGAACGGCAAGTCGGGTTTGATCTCATTGTACCTCTGTGAGCTCTCAGTGAAGAGGTTGGCTTCAAACACAACTCTTGTCCGCGCAGGCTTCTGCTGTGTCTCTGTGAGCATGGACATAAGATCATGAGACCATTGGCGCTTCTGAGCCCAGTCCGCAGGCTGATCTGGAATGCCTTGGCGCATATCATCAATCACCTTCTGGCCAACAGGGCTGAGGAAATCCTTGTTGCCATTGATGTAGGGAACGCGAGTGACGGGCCCTTTCGAAGTGCCAGCCTTCCGAAAGAAGACTGCGTGGTTCATGTTGACCACAAAGTGAGCTCGTTTGAGGCATGCCATGATGTCTTGTCTGCTTGCCTTTTCGTTGAAGGCTGGCTTGATCATCTCAAAGAAAATCTCGAAGGATGTTGTCGTATCGCATGTGTCATCAGGTTCTGCATTCTCGTCCACCTTGTTGTCACACACCACACGTAGCTGGTGTTGCACGAACCGAGCGGCTGTCCATCGTTCAACCGTGTGGCACTCAAGCAATGTGCTGTCAAGAAAACTCTTGAGCTTGGGAATCGGCAGTGTGTTCATATCTGGATCATCCAGAATGTCTGGCCGATGCTTCTCGCCAGACTCGCCACGCAATTGATCCAAGGACGCACAAATTCTGAAACCCGGCCTGATGGTTGGATCTAGATTGTCTCGGAGCAGGTGATACTCACTGACCGCCATTGCAATCGCTTCTGCTGCCGGCGTTTTTCCCTTTTCGGCCAGGCCAAGGAAGACAAGAGTTTTCGCCTTCAGTTCGCCAAGAAGATGCACGAGCACCTCGTCTAACAGCCAGCCCGAGAGGTCGTGGAGAGTCAGATAGAACTTCTCCACAGTTTTCGCATAGACATTACCACTTGTGAGCCCTCGAAGACACTCCTTCACCAAGCCTGCCGACCATCCATGGAGTGGACTCTCTGCACGCTTGGTTTCAATCTCTGCCCATTCGATCTGCTGGTTGCCCATGTTAGTCCGCGGCCCGTTAGACTTGATGTAAGCAAAGCCGTTTTGAAGATCATCAGTCTCTTGTTTCGGCTTGGGCTCCTTGGGAGGCTTGGGCGATATCTGAGTGTAGTAGGCCATCCAGTGCGACATCTCCTTGAGCATCAACTGAATGGCCAATGGTCCAGCACGAAAGTTGGGTGTGAAATCAATCATCTTCAATGTCCCATACGCGATGTCCTCGACGGTTCGGATGTTTGTCTTGTTCTCGAACGTGTAGCACTTCAAGATAACGCAGTCCGTGATGCTGGTCTTGATGATAGCAAGCTGCATCTTGAAAGGAGCGCAGATCTCTACTTTGGGACAAAATGGAGGCGGAAGCTGATCATATTGGTTCTGCAACATGCGTTCTTCAAGCCCTTCGAAATCCACAGCCGAGAATTTCACATCCGTGATCATGTCAACGACAAACTTGGCGAGGTAGCGGCCTTCAACGTTCTTGAGCGGTAGATCTTCCACACAGCCGTTCGCATCATCCTGTTTGGAGATCAAGGGAGTGCTCACTGGAGTGAAGTCGTACGACCTGATGTCATTGAGAGCACGAGCGTACGCCGAAGGTTGTCCAGGCATTGCTGGAAAAGAAAATGCTTGGCGATGACCACACAACAGGACAGATATAACCAGAGACTCCGGTTATAACAGGACTCCTTGTCCATTACCTGCACATGCTTGTCAATGTGCATTTGCACTGCGCGTGAGCGTTTTCGATAGCACATGCATACACAGCTCTCGCCACACTCAACCATCAAGGATACACCGCCTCACTACAATAAATGCAGAAAGCACGTTTCTGTCAGCCCCGCGGGAAGAAGTGTGCTGCTACAGTGAACCTGTATGTTCACTAGGCGTTTGCCCATGCCTTGTGGGCGTTTGCCAAATGCTGGAGCGCATCTTTGAGAATGCGACGCTTCTTCTGCGATTCCCCAATCTGGTCCTCCAAAACAGTGAGACTCTGAAAGGCGTCATGCCATTCAGGCTCCCATTTTGTGATATCTACACACTCACTGTCAGCAGGTTGGCGTGCCGCATTTGAGCTTGAGGCCTGTGGCGTCGCACTGGAATCCGACGAGGACGAACTGGATGACGAGTCACTATCTGAGTCGCCCCCACTCTCTATGTTGGAGTGCCCCTCGCTCATGGTGATGGCCCCGTTGC
This sequence comes from Symbiodinium natans, assembly GCA_905221605.1. Classification (NCBI taxonomy): domain Eukaryota; class Dinophyceae; order Suessiales; family Symbiodiniaceae; genus Symbiodinium; species Symbiodinium natans. Next base: position 208,661 of record CAJNDS010002340.1, read on the forward strand.
CATTGGAGATGTTCCCTGCATTCTTGTTGTCGTCCCGGCTATCTTTGCTTGAGTGCCCCTCGCCCATGGTGATAGCTTTCTTGCCCTTGGACTTCTGCTTGTCTGGAGCCTCTTGAGTATCCGAGTTAGCCTCCTCGATGGGGTCCTCCACACTGCCGTCCGTGATGGCATGGACTGTGCCCGCATTTTGTTTGGTTCTGGTGCGCTTCTTCTCCTTCATGAGCCAAGCATGTAGTTTCTCTTGCACGGTGTCATTCCATCCACCACTCATGCCACGAGGTAGCCCGGCATCCCGCTGTAGATAGTTGATGTAATGGTTGATAGCCGTCTTGTCCAGATTTCGCTTGCTGGGATGTGAGGGCACTACACCGCTAACGATGTCGGCTCTCAGCTTTGCACAATCTGGAACTGTACAACTACATGAGGGTACAGTGTGGTCAACATCACGCCCGTCTTTGACTTGCGAGAGCTGAAGCACACAAGCGCCGTTTCCGAGGATTTCCATCATGCCCGATACACGAGCTGCTCGCTTCATGGTGCTAACTTGCTAAGTCTCACGACTCGAGCATGTAGACACTGCAATATGAGAACATGGTTCTCGAAACAGTGTCTGGTTATAACCACCACTCCCAGGTTATAACTCGCATGTTTGTTGAGTGTCTAAATGCAGCCGAGGCGCAATCAACATAGGCGACCATATAGTATACGTATATTTATGAGCAGAAAAGATACGGGGGACACTGCTTGCGATTCAATATTTGAGGGGAAGAAAAGATACGGGGAGCATTTCTTGCGATTCAGAATTTTAGGAGTATGTAATACAGAAAATTATATTACATATATGATAATATGTGATGCCACGGCAGCATCAGCTGCGGTCGAAGTACCTCGGCAGGAGCACCATTAAACCATTAAACCATTAAACCATTAAACCAATGGTTTCCCCCTTATGAGAATCCCTTAAACCATTAAACCATTAAACCATTAAACCATTAAACCATTAAACCAATGGTTTTCCCCATATGAAAATCCCTTAAACCATTAAACCATTAAACCATTAAACCAATGGTTTTCCCCATATGAAAATCCCTTAAACCATTAAACCATTAAACCATTAAACCAATGGTTCCCCCCCCCCCCTGAAAATGGTTTAATGGTTTAGTGGATTCTCATATGGGGGAAACCATTGGTTTAATGGTTTAATGGTTTAATGGTTTAATGGTTTAATGGTTTAATGGTTTAATGGTTTAATGGATTCTCATATGGGGGAAACCATTGGTTTAATGGTTTAATGGTTTAATGGTTTAATGGTTTAATGGTTTAATGGATTCTCATATGGGGGAAACCATTGGTTTAATGGTTTAATGGTTTAATGGTTTAATGGTTTAGTGGATTTTCATATGGGGAAAACCATTGGTTTAATGGTTTAATGGTTTAATGGTTTGAGGGATTCTTGGTTAAATGGTTTCAGGGAATGTGCAAAAACACAGGGGAACCGCTATAGGCGGTGACCCATCTTAATATAACGAGGGTTTAGGGTGATTTTGAGTGAAAGACTAGTGAAAGAGGTACGTACGCCAAAGGTTTTGTTTAGATACTTTACTGATATGTTTGTGTTTTTCAGGCTGTTTCAGGTGGTTGTACGCCTCGTCAGGAGAAACGAGAAAATATGCTATGGGAACTGTGTTGTCTATTGCAAGTCTCTAAAACGGTGGATCTTTGGGGGTGGGGGTAGCTACATGGTACATATACATTTATTTATATTTATTTAATTGCCTTTAGGGTTCAAAGTTACTCTAGGTAGTCCTGGACCCCAAAGAGACAGGATAAAGAAGGTTCAGGGTTTAGGACAACCACCCAGCACGATGCACCATGCACTGCAATTGCTCCACTGGGGACCACAATAGCCTTCAGCCTGTACACATGTCCCCGGCAAACCCCCCCAAAACTCGAAAGCCCAATCCCCCTAAACCTTAAACCCCCAAACCCCCAAACCCCCAAACCCCTAAACCCCCAAACCCCTAAACCCCTAAACCCCCAAACCCCCAAACCCCTAAACCTCAAACCCCTAAACCCCAAACCCCCCGTGCCAGCGGCAGCAAGACCATGTCCGAGAGCACTTATAACTCAGTAGCCCTAAACCCTAAACCCTAAACCCTGAATACCCGATACCCTAAACCCAAACCCTGAACCCTAAACCCTAAACCCTAAACCCTAAACCCTAAACCCTAACCCTAAACCCTAAACCCTAAACCCTAAACCCTAATCCCTAAAACTGCCCAGGCGCCTGCGGCAGAAAAATCATGGCCGAGAGTAAGCCTCTCTTCCGGGCCTGCCGCTCCTTCTGCCAGGCTGGATCCTGTCCAGGGGCTGGCTTTAGGGTTTAGGGTTTAGGGTTTAGGGTCTAGGGTCTAGGGTCGAGGGTCGAGGGTCGAGGGGCTAGGGGCTAGGGTCTAGGGTCTAGGGTCTAGGGTCTAGGGTCCAGGGTCTAGGGTCTAGGGTCTAGGGTTGGGTGTAGCTTAGACTTACAACGGCTTGCGAAACATATTTAGGGTACTCACAACCCAGTAACCCTAAACCCCAAGCCCTAAGCCCTGAGCCCTAAGCCCTAAACCCTCAGCCCTAAACCGAGGTTGAGGGTTGAGGGTTGAGGGTTGAGGGTTGAGGGTTGAGGGTTGAGGGTTGAGGGTTGAGGGTTGAGGGTTGAGGGTTGAGGGTTGAGGGTTGAGGGTTGAGGGCTGAGGGTTGAGGGTTGAGGGTTGAGGGGTTCGGGTTTAGGGTTTAGGGTTTAGGGTTTAGGGTTTAGGGTTTAGGGTTTAGGGTTTAGGGTTTAGGGTTTAGGGTTTAGGGTTTAGGGTTTAGGGTTCCCAATCTTGCTCTTGCCTAGGTCTCGCGCACATTGGTCCAAGTCGTGCTCAGGCCACACCCGAATTCATGCAGGGGCGCAGGGGCAGTTTAGGGTTTAAGGTTGAGGGTTTGGGGTTTAGGGTACGTGCATTATCTGCGGCAGAAGCTTTATATAGAGGAACCGGGGTCAACCGAACAAAACAAAAAGGGTGGCACTGGGGCTTAGAGCCCTGGGCCCCTGAGCCCCAAGAACTAAGCCCTAAGCCCTCTAACAAGCCCTAAGCGTCCTCCCGTCTCCGCTTCACTTCCGCCTCATCGTCCGAGTCCTGTGACACAAGAAGGGAGTCTTGAAGGAGGTGGTTTGGTAGGGTTTACGTAGGCATTATGGGGTGTACGGAGGGCTTTGAGGGGTTTACATGGGGCTTACATAGGGTTTTCAGGTTTGTAACTGTTTACAGCTTATCGGGCTTAGGGCTTAGAGTTTGGGGCCTGGTCTGGGTTCCCCCATGAGGGTACCCAGAGGCCCTTAATAAAGGCACTTGACTGGAGATGCTTGGTTTGGGGCTTCAGGGTATGTCTCAGGGTCAGAGGGTTAGCCCTAAACCCTAACCTTAAACCCTAAACCCTAAGCTAACCCTAAACCCTAAACCCTAAACCCTAAACCCTAAACCCTAAACCCTAAACCCCTAAACCCTAAACCCTATGTTAAGCTTGAGCTGCGCGGCACGGAGGCCTCCAAAAGCCCCAAACCCCTCCACAGCCCGCCAGGCACCAGACAGGGCTCTTGACCTTCCGAGCGGACGCCCGTGAAAAAAGAATGCAGATCTTAAGCCTGTAAACATGTCGTTTAGGGTTTAGGGTTTAGGGTTTAGGGTTTAGGGTTTAGGGTTTAGGCCCCCCCCCCCTGAACGAACCTTCACCCCGCCTGTCTCATCTGGTTCACCTTTTCCTCCGCTTCGTCCAATTTGGCGTCCGTGTCCAGAGCGGGTTGGACGTCCAGCATCTTCCTGAGCCTGGTTTCAGTTCGGGGTTTAGGGTTTAGGGTTCAGGGTTCAGGGTTTAGGGTTCAGGGTCTCGGGTTTCGGGTTTAGGGTTTAGGGTTTAGGGTTTAGGGTTTAGGGTTTAGGGTTTAGGGTTTAGGGTTTAGGGTTTAGGGTTTAGGGTTTAGGGTTTAGGGTGCAGGGTTTATAGGATGCTGGGCTTCTACTGCTGGTAGGAGTTCAGGCTCCAGGGTTTGGTGGTGGCTGTATGGCGGTCAAGACTTTTGGGGTCGAGGTCGAGAAGGGCGCAACAGGTACTGACATCTTTCCTTGTAGCCCCTAAACCCTAGGCCCTAGACCCTGAACCCTAAACCCTAAACCCTAAACAACCTACTTGCTGCCTGGCGTAGAATCTGGCTTCCGTTAGGAGCAAACAAGCGTCAGCATATGTATATATATATATATATATGTATATATATATGTATATATATATGTATATATATATATGTATATGTATATGTATATGTATATGTATATGTATATGTATATGTATATGTATATGTAGGCACGCAGCAGCGTGACAACAACCAAACTCAGCAGCCACAGGCTCTTATTTGCAAGGGCCTGTCCCGGATGTCACAGCACACCACTTCACAGCTTTTCTTGGACAGGTGGTCCTGCGCAAGAGGCCCGTGAGAGTTGGGCTCATGGCAGAAGCATGCTGAGTCTAGCGTGTACGGCCTAGAGGGTTTAGGGTTTGGGGTTTGGGGTTTGGGGTTTGGGGTTTGGGGTTTAGGGTTTAGGGGTTAGGGGTTAGGGGTCAGGGGTAGTCAAGGTCTAGGGAAGACTATGATTGTCGTCCCTCATAGCACTAGAACGAAGTCCAAACGACGCCGAATTGTACTCAGGTCGGCTGTAAGGAATCGTGTGGGCCGGCAGGTATGGGGTCTGAGAGGATGCCATCAAGTAGGGTTGAAGACGAGACCGTCTAAAGACCCTAGGAGCAGAAACTCTTAGCCTATTTAGGGTTTATGGTTTAGGGCATAAACCCTAAACCCTGAACCCTAAACCCTTCTTAACCCTTAACGGCATGTAAAGTTTAGGCTTTCTACCCTAAACCCAAGCCCCAAACCCTAAACCCTTCTGAACCCTTAACCCTTAACCCTTAACCCTTCTGAACCCTTCACCCTTAACCCTAAACCCCGAACCCTAAACCCTAAACCCCGAAATCCTAAACCCTAAACCGTACCCTTAAACCTCCAAAGTTCAAACCTTCCAACCTTAGCCCCCAAAAGAGGCCACACCTGCACTTCGGCCCAGATCAGGGGATACAGCCTTGCTGGATCTTGAGGGTTCGTGGCTTAGGGTTTAGGGTTTAGGGTTTAGGGTTTAGGGTTTAGGGTTTAGGGTTTAGGGTTTAGGGTTTAGGGTTTAGGGTTTAGGGTTTAGGGTTTAGGGGATCTTTTGTGGGTTTGCAGGGTTTGTAGGGTTTGTGGGGTTTGTGGGCTGTGTGGGGTTTGTGGGGTTTGTAGGGTTTGTAGGGTTTGGGGTTTGTGGGGTTTGTTGAGGTGTGGTAGGGGTTGAGGTGTGGAAACCAGGAGAAGGGTTCCCCATTTCGGCTGGTAGTTTAGGGTTTTGGTTCTAGGCTTTCGGGTTTAGGGTTCCAGCTTGTGTGCTGTCTATCCCTACTCCGCCAGAAATCTCAATTTTCGAACACAGCTCTATAAGACTCTGGATCTGTAAACGGATGCATCCGAGGACCTTCTGCCTATTTAACTTAACAGTGTAGGGCACCCTTTCAACGCAGGAGGCGTCGACCTCTCAGGAACACTCAGGAACACTTTAGGGTTTAGGGTTTAGGGTTTAGGGTTTAGGGTTTAGGGCTTAGGGCTTAGGGCTTAGGGCTTAGGGCTTAGGGCTTAGGGCTTAGGGCTTAGGGCTTAGGGCTTAGGGCTTGGGGTTTAGGGCTTAGGGCTTAGGGTTTAGGGTTGCTGGAATTTCAAGCCAGCTATTTAGTTTGTTCGGTGCGTATCCTGTAATAGAGCTGACGAACCATGAAGCTATCAGGCTTCGGTGCCTGCCTGTAGCAGGAACATCTCCCAAAGGGGGAATCGACATAGCAAACCTAATGCATCTGAAAGTACGGTCTCGCCCCTAAACCCTAAACCCTAAACCCTGAACCCTAAACCCTAAACCCTAAACCCTGAACTCTGAACCCTAAACCCTAAACCCTAAACCCTAAACCCTAAACACCTTCAACTCCCTGGAGATCATCATAGGTCGCCCGGCAAGCTAAGAAATAAAATGGATCCCATTTTGCGTATTCGGGGGTCTAGAAGGGAACCTGACCCCTAAACCCTAAACTAAACCTTAAACCCTAAACCCTAAACCCTAAACTAAACCTTAAACCCTAAACCCTAAACCCTAAACTAAACCTTAAACCCTAAACCCTACCGGGCATCCTAGCATCATCCAGAAGACCTGAAAATTTCGGGGCTCGCGGCTCGTCCTTCAACACCCTGGCCAAAATGTTCCTGCACCGTTGGAGCACTAGTTGGAGTGATTGCGGTTGTTGGGGGCTACGCGGGTTACTAACCTGTGGGGTTGACAGAATAACCCTGGAAGTAAACGCAATTGCTTTTATTCAATAAAGGGCGACTATAGTAGCCCTACATGGGCATTTACCCAAAACGGGTTACCCATAATAATCATACTATGCACTCAAAGTTATCGAGTCCTTATTATAGGATCTCCCCAAGCAGGGTACCCCAATTTTCGGAAGCCCCCATGTGGCCACTTCTCTAAAATACGGCCCCATTTGGGGTCCTTGTTATAAGGCGGCCCCTCTTCTCTAGGGTACCCAAAAAGGAACCCTAAACCCTAAACCCGAACCCCTAAAGGACCATAACTTAGAGAACTCACCATGCATGTCGAGTATGGCTTCCTGTGGTGAAGGCGACGCCTCATCAGCCTAAACCCTAAACCCTAAACCCTAAACCCTAAACCCTAAACCCTAAACCCTAAACCCTAAACCCTAAACCCTAAACCCTAAACCCTAAACCCTAAACCCTAAACCCTAAACCCTAAACCATGCACACTCGGAGGATCCATCGATGCGTTTTTGTTTGACTTGTCCTTCGGGCCCTACACCCTTCATCAAGCCTCAAGCCCTAAACCCTAGACCCTAAACCCTAAACCCTAAACCCTAAACCCTAAACCCTAAACCCTAGACCCTAAACCAAAAAATGAGCTGGGGCAGTCCTGCGGACAGTATTCCAACTCGAGTCCAGGACTGTTTGGCTGGCGTCCTGTCCCTCCTCCTGAGCGTGCTTTTGACTTCTTGCTTGGAGGATATAAGTACCCAAAAAGGGACCCCAATTGGAGTTTTCCTACTTCTGACTCCATTTTTTCATAACTACTTACTAAGTCCTCCGACCCTCCAAGTGTGCTTAGGGCCCCTGACCTTGCTTTGGACTTCTCGGGGAGAGGGTTCGGGATTTGAGGTTTAGGGTTTAGAGTTTAGGGTTTAGGGTTTAGGGCTTAGGGTTTAGGGTTTAGGGTTTAGGGTTCAAGATTCGGGTTCCTTGTAGTGACAGGTTCTGAGAAAGAGAATAATGGTAGCACGTTCTTTCGTGATCTGAATTTTGGGGTTCCGGAGTAACTTTCCTGTCTTTCTTTGGAGCACCCTCAACCCTCAACCCTCAACGCTCAACCCTCAACCCTCAACCCTCAACCCTCAACCCTCAACCCTCAACCCTCAACCCTCAACCCTCAACCCTAAACCCTAAACCTAAACCCTAAACGAAAACGAGCATGCTTCATGGGATCCCCGTCAGCTCTCGAAACCGACTTCCAGAGCTAACGTTGCTCAAGGACACTTGGAGACCGGGTTTAGGGTTTAGGGTTTAGGGTTTAGGGTTAGGGTTCAGGGTTTAGGGTTTAGGGTTCAGGGTTCAGGCTTCAGGGTTTAGGGTTGGTTTTGGTCCCTTAGTATGGGCCCTTCAACGGGGACTCCTTATATACCCTGTAATTAACCCAAGGGCCCATACTTCAGAACCCTTCTAAAGGAGGTAAAGGACCTTGGTAAGGGCCCAAATAACTACCCTTAGATCCTATGAACCCTGAAAGCCCTGAGATTCTAGACCCTGAAGCCCTAAAGCCTAAACCCGCAACCCTGATGCCCTAAACCCTAAACCCTAATGCCCTAAACCCTCATGCGCTAAACCCTAAACCCTAAACCCTAAACCCTAAACCCTAAACCCTAAACCCTAAACCCTAAACCCTAAAGCCCTAAACCCTAAACCCTAAAGCCCGGGTAGTCGAGGAGCAATTGTGACGCAGTACATCAGACACAGCTTCTCAAAGATGGGGTCGAACCTGGCCAGATGTTGGCTCCAGAGGTTTAAGGTGGTTTAGGGTTTAGGGTTTAGGGTTTAGGGTTTAGGGTTTAGGTTATAGGGTTGAGGGTTTAGCCTCAATCCCTGAGAGTAAAGTATAGGGAATCCCGGCACTATTTGTCCTACAACAGGTTTCCAACTTTTTCAGGTCTACGGTAGGGGTTCAGGGTGGGGGGCTCAGGGGGTTTAGGGTTTGACAGATGAGCGGTTTAGGGTTAGGGCGTATATAGTGGGCTTGAAAGTTCACAACTTGAGGGTATGATATGGGGCGAAAACAAAAAGCTTCACAGAACAGCTCGGAAGCAATGGCCGCGACACAGGCGGGGGATCTGTGGCCGTTCGGCTTTGACCCTTTTTCAAAGCTCTAAAGCCCAAACTAACCCTAAAACCGAAACCCTAAACCCTAAGCCCCAAACCCTAATACCGAAACCCTAAGCCCCAAACCCTAAACCCTAAACTCTAACCCTAAACCCAAAGCCCTAAGCCCTAAACCCTAAACCCTAAACTCCATCCTGAGCAGCCCGCGCCAAGAACTCGGCAAGAACGTCGCCGTCCAGGCTCATGCCTGCGCACCTGAAGATTGAAGCAGACCCACTCTTTAGGGTTCAGGGTTTAGGGCTTAGGGTTTAGGGTTTAGGGTTTAGGGTTTAGGAGCTCACGCAGCATGGGTCCAAACCTACACCCTAAACCCTTAACCCTAAACTCGAAACCCTAAACCTATTCTGTTCCCCAGTAGACTAGCAATGAAAGGGTGCGCATTTGAAGCAGGACTTGGGCTGCATGGATGTTACGCTTTCAGGAGGTCTAGGTTCCAAGGAGTAGGCAGGGTTTAGGGTTTAGGGTTTAGGGTTTAGGGTTTAGGGTTTAGGGTTTAGGGTTTAGGGTTTAGGGTTTAGGGTTGAGGGTTGAGGGTTTAGAGTTTAGGGGTTAGGCTTCAGGGTTCAGGGTTCAGGGTTCGGGGTTTAGGGTTTAGGGTTCTACCACTCTAGGAATAAGTAGGGCACCGCTTTTTTTTGCTTGCAGAGGGACACACAAACCCGCAATGTGAAGCATGTCGAAACCCTCATCAGGTGTGCATCCCGTCCACCAAATTTTGTGTTTAGGGTTTAGGGTTTACGACCACCTGTCGCTTTGGACCCGGCAGTACAGTCAAGTTGCTGGGGCAAAATGAACAAGCCCCCCAACAAGTATCCACCCTGAACTCTGAACCCTGAACGGATTCAAAGTAAATAGGCCCCCCTTTATGGGTCACTTCCCAAGCTAGGAATGCCCCTTCACATACCCCAAAATACTCGAACCCTGAGTCAAAAACCCGGTCAAGGGCCGCATAAGGGTCGCGCGCTCGTTTGCCCATTTTTTGGGGTTAGGGTTTTAGGGTTTAGGGCTTCGCCGGATCACTCGCCCCTTCCCTGCGCCGAGATTCGCGCAGGAAAGATGCGGTCACCTGGTTTGGTTTGGGTTTAGAGGTTCTGGGTCTTGGAGGTTGAGTGATGCATGCCTGAAGAGTTGGTGGAGACTAGGGCGACTAGGGGGAAGGGGATCCGGGGCGGGGAAGGGGTTTCGTTTTCGCTCTATTTTACAAAGATGATGCAAGTACTCACTGCCCTACGTCTTGAACTCCACTGGGAACTGTACTCATAAGCCCCCTCAGTCCCCTAAGTCCTCTAAGCAGGTTATACGTAGACGTTTAGCCCTAAACCCTAAACCCTAAACTGGGGTTATAAGTACCCATGAACCTCCAAGCACTCGATCAGTATGGACCACGGCTCACAGAGCTCTTGGCGCCTGCGACTTCAGGTCGTCTCTAGAGCTTCGCCGCCGGGACTGTGCCTGCCATGGTTTAGGGTTTAGGGTTTAGGGTTTAGGGGTTTAGGGTTTAGGGTTTAGGGTTTAGGGTTTAGGGTTCAGGGTTTCGGGTTTAGGGTTCAGGGTTCAGGGTTTTTCTGGAGCTCAGGACTTCGAAGTCTTGGGATGTAGGGGTTCTGAGAGCTCAGGGTTGGGAGCAGCCGAAGCACTTAAAGCAATGGGTTGGAAAGCTTGGGGTTTCTCTTCCTCTCTTACGGACAAGCCGCACCTCCCTAAGCTTCGCCGCTGCGTCCAACTTTGGGATGAGCTCCTGCACCAGTAGGGTTCAGGGTCTAAAAATTTAGAGCCCGGGGTTCAGGTTTTTTAGGGCTTGGGGCGGTTAGATCGGGGTTCTACCGGGACTTGCGTGTTAGGCTATAGGGTCTTTCCTGCTGGTCTTGGGAGCAGTTAAACTCCAAAACCTAAACCCTAAACCCTACAACCTACAACCCTAAACCCTAAACCCTAAACCCTAAACCCTAACCCCCGAAGTCAGCTCCTCCAGGCGGTTAAACTCGGCCAGCTCCTGAGGATCGTCTGGTGGCAGCTGCCTCGGGTGCAAAAACACGTGGTGTCAGTTGGTTTAGGGTTTAGGGTTTAGGGTTTAGGGTTTAGGGTTTAGGGTTTAGGGTTTAGGGTTTAGGGTTTAGGGTTTAGGGTTTAGGGTTTAGGGTTTAGGGTTTTAGAGTTTTAGGGTGATTGCAGTACCGGGAGCCACCAAACAGGCCCTGGGAGGTTTAGGGTTTAGGGTTTCGGGCTGAGGGTTTTATGGGGCTTGGGGCTTGAGGCTTTAGGGTTTTGGGCAGTTGGTTTAGGGTCTACTGTAGGTTTTGGGGTTGTAGGGGTTAATGCTCCAGGGTTTTAAGGTTTAAGGTTTTGGGGTGTTAAAGGCTTCAGGGTTGAGAGTTTGGGCTTTGGGGGGGGGGTTGGGGGGTGGGGGGTGGGGCGGGGGGTGGGGGGGGGGACCTCTGCTATCAACCCTAAGCCCTCAGCCAAACCCTAAACCCCAACCCCAAACCCCAAACCCAAACCCGCCCTAAACCCTAAACCCTAAACCCTAAACCCTAAACCCTAAACCCTAAACCCTAAGCCCTAAACCATCCTGACACCTCCGGCTCTGGGGCCGATGCGCAGAGCGGGACTTGCAGTGAACCTGAAAGCGCATCTTCAGCCTTGGCGCTTGCTCCGGGCTAGCGCTACAAAAGCCGTTTGAGGTGTAGGGGGTTTAGGGTTTAGGGTTTAGGGTTTAGGGTTTAGGGTTTAGGGTTTAGGGTTTAGGGTTTAGGGTTTAGGGTTTAGGGTTTAGGGCTTCTTCGACCGAGGTGCGGCCCCTTTGCTGCCTTGGCGAGGCAGGGGTCGACCTTGGATGGACTGCTGCAGAAAAGGCGAACGCGCGGCCCAGGAAAGCTCTCTGGTACTTGGAGGTTCCAGGGGCTTAGGGCTTAGGGCTTAGGGCTTAAGGCTTAGGGCTTAGGGCTTAGGGTTTAGGGTTTAGGGCTTAGGGCTTAGGGCTTAGAGCTTCGGGTTCAGGGTTTAGGGTTTAGAGTTTCTGGTACTTGGTTATCACCCCAACTATCACTGTACCTGTAAGCCCCCTAAGTCCCCTCAGTAGGTGAAAAGTGCAGTTCTCATGGGGGTTTAAGTACCGAGGAAACAGGATTAGAGGGACCCTTGGGGATATAGACCCTCTGAATAAGGTCCCTGTTTAAGAGAGCCGGAAGAGGGTTAAGAAGGGTTTCCTTTTAAAGGCGCCCCTTATCCTACCTAGGAAAGTACCCACGAACCGTCTTGGATTTGCGCCGTTGCCGCCAAGAAGCAACCGAAATCTTCTGGTCCTTGTCCTGATCCTGCAGAGCTTCTTGCGACTTCTGCACGCTTACACCCAAAACCCTAAACCCTAACCCTAAACCCTAAACCCTAAACCCTAAACCCTAAACCCCAAACCCTAGATGTAGGCGGGTGCACAGGCAGGAGCCCTATATTTCCCTTAGTTCTGGTTCAGCAATGGACTGGCTCTTCATTTCACGCTGGTTCACTTGCTTTCCCTCCAACCCCCACCTGAGCATTTGGGGATTTTTAGCGTTAAATTTGGGGTTTTTAACGTTAAACAGATCTTGCTAACCTCCCCAGGTGCTTATCCTTCTCTATGTGGCCAGGGGCGTGAGACCACTTCGGATACTCAGTTGTGTTGCGTCGAATGTGGCTAGCAAAGGCAAGAGATGGTGGGTTGATTGTACACCGGATTCTCTGTTTCACGGGTTCTCTCTTGATTGCCTGCCTGTGGACTGCAGCGGAGACGTGCGTAGGCACGCGCCCCAACGTGCCGTTTCCAGCTTGTTCCGGGTCTTTGTTAAACATTGCCTTCACGTGGTTGATTCTTCTGTCCATACCTATATACTATTTGCTTATTAAGAACCCCAAAAGAAGAAAACAAAAATTATAATCCCTATGTTACCCTTAATCAGGAAGAATAGTTTTTGTTATTTCTTCGGGCTTCTTAAAGAATTAGTCGATAACCCTTGGCAACCTCCGGATTCTCAGCGCCCCGCCGATAAGCACACCAGGTCGTACTCGATGCTGATCATCCCCTCCAACAGGCTGCCCTAAACCCTAAACCCTAAACCCTAAACCCTAAACCCTAAACCCTAAACCCTAAACCCTAAACCCTAAACCCTAAACTCTAAACCCAAAACCCTAAACCCTAAACCTTAAACCCTAAACCCTATACACCCTAAACCCTAAACCCTAAACCGCAAATCCCTCAAGGCAGGCCCCGGCGACCGAGAGCATCGGCCCTGGGCCCTGAAACGCCCTGCCTTGCGCTGAAGATGCAACATCTCCAGGAAGAGGCTGCTCTTCTCTCCGAACTCCGACACCTTCTTTGCCGTCAGGAAACCCTAAACCCTAAACCCTGAACCCTAAACCCTAAACCCTAAACCCTAAACCCCAAACCCTATAAACCCTAAACCCTAATCCCTAAACCACTGAAGCCCACCGGCCGGCTCCTGGAACCTAGATGCGCCCCCCTCCCATCGGGCACATCTCACAGCGGCTGCCACAGGCCGGCCGCCATCTCACATGCAGCATCTACAGCTTGATATAAATCTGCATATGGGTTTCGGGTTAGGGTTTAGGGTTTAAGGGTTTAGGGTTTAAGGGTTAAGGGTTAAGGGTTAAGGGTTAAGGGTTAAGGGTTAAGGGTTAAGGGTTCAGGGTTAAGGGTTAAGGGTTTAGGGTTTAGGGTTTAGGGTTTAGGGTTTAGGGTTTAGGGTTTAGGGTTTAGGGTTTAGGGTTTAGGGTTTAGGGTTTAGGGTTTAGGGTTTAGGGTTTAGGGTTTAGGGTTTGGTGGGCTGAATAGACAGAGGTACTCTAACAATATGGAGACACTACCTCCATAGATACCTCCAAGCGGGAGGGTCTACATATACAGATACAAGCATACATGCCTGGCATGACTTCAATCTAACATGCAGGTGTGAGGGATCTGGAAATACATGAGAGATGGAGAAACCAAAGCTCAGGACATGGGTTTCGGGTTTAGGGTTTAGGGTGTAGAGTTTAGGGTTTTGGGCTAAGGGTTTAGGGCTTAAGTTTAGGCCCTAAACCCTAAGCCCTGACCAAAGTATCCGAGCCGTAAAAAAGAAAAAGAAAAGAATGCACGTCACTCAGAATTGCCCCACATGATTCGTGAGACGCCGAGGCAAGAACGGGCCGGTACTTGATGTGAAAGGCCCGATACAACCTGAGCATCAACCCTTGGGGCTCAAGAGGCGGTGTCGTTGTCCGCCGAGAGTTCTGGCTTCAGACATGCTTAGTCAATCCTGCCCCTATACCTCGCGAAAACCCGGAAACATGAGCCCCGCCAAACAGCCACCATCACAGCAGCCACCCCATGACCCATAACACAGTCTGCTGCAAGTCGTTTGCTTCAGAACTGGAGCCCTAAGTGGGGAGGGGGGGAAGGGGGGGAGGGTAAGAGTGTTTTTTTTTTTTTTGCTGCGGGTGTTTTTTTGTTGCGGGTGCGCGGGCGCGTTTTTCTTTGCTGCGGGTGCGGGGGCGCGTTTTTTTCTTTGCTGCAGGTGCGGGGGCGCTTCTTTTTGTTGTTGCGGGTGCCGTAGGGGCACCTTTTTTTTGCTGCGGGTGCGGAGCGTTTTTGCTGTTTTCTCTATATTTTGCTATGAAACCTCTACTTTCTCTATATTTTAATGGGAAAACCTCTTTCTTCTGTACATTTACTATGAAAACCTCTATGCAAGCCTCTATTTCTCTCTATTTTTGTCTATATCGTCATAGTTTTCCTCTATATTTAATGAGGAAGGCATGAGAGAGGAATACATGAGAAACTAATTCTCTGTGTTATCTCAATATGTGACTTGCAATCAAAATTGTTTTTGTTCCTCTTGTCCTATTTTAATAGGCAGCCCACTATTTTCTCTGTATCTGAATAGGAAAACCTCCATTTTCTTAAAATTTGAGCATGAAAACCTTTCTCTTTTCTCTACACGTTGAAAGGAAAACCTCTTTTTTCGTGCATATGTTGATATGAAACTTCTCTTTTCTTGCTATGATAATAAGAAACCTCTATTCTCTATGTTTGAATATCAAGACCTCTACTTTTTGATATGAAAACGCTTTGTATTTTCGCTATATTTTCGTATGCAAACCTCTATTTCCTCTATGTTGTCATAGGAAACCCCTAATTGTACAGCGACAACCTCTATTGTTCTATAGTTTACTATTTGTCAGTATTTTCAGACCTCTTCTCTTTATTTCACGAGGAAGACATGAGAGAGAAATACTTCTTCTCTTTATTTCACGAGGAAGACATGAGAGAAGAATACATGAAAAGCTAATTCTCTATATTGTCATAAGAGTAACACAAGCTCTATGTTTTCGATTCTTTACTAAGAAGACGTTTATATCTCTATTTTTTATCGGAAAACTCAACCTCCACTATAAGGTCTGAATTTTCGTCGGAAAGCAAGCATATATTCACTCTTTTTTCAGGGGGTTGGGGGCTGCGCAGACCCCCGCATTTGAAAAGACAATGCTCGCATCATGGGTTTGGAAGGGATTCGTATGCTTTGAAGCAGGCTTGCCGGCTAAAAAAAAGCGGGGGGGTTGGGGGGGGGCGCAGCCCCCCCCCCATTTGCAAACACAATGCACGCATCATCATGGGTTTGGAAGGGATTCGTATGATTGAAGCAAGTTTGCCCGGCCAAAAAAAAAGCGCAGCCCCCCCCCCCCCCCCATTTCAAGCGGGGGGGAATGCTCTCATGATGGGTCTACATGTTAATATGAAAACACTTTGTGTTTTCGCTATGTTTTCGTATGGAAACCTATATTTCCTTTAGGTTGTCATAGGAAACCCTCTAATTTCTCTATGTTGTATAGCGAAAACCTCTATTGTTCTATAGTTTACTCATTTGTCAGTATTTTCAGACTTCTTCTCTTTATTTCACGAGGAAGACATGAGAGAGGAACACATGAAAAGCTAATTCTCTATATTGTCATAAGAGTACATGCATTATCTCTATCTGTGACTTGCAGACAACAAGCGTTTTTATTCAAATTCTCATAACACAAGTTCGATTTTCTCGATTCTTTACTAAGAAGACGTTTATATCTCTATTTTAAATAGGAAAATTCAACTTCGACCATAAGGTCTGAATTTTCGTAGGAAAGCAAGCACATATTCACTCTTTTTTCAGGGGGTTGGGGGCTGCGCAGACCCCCGCATTTTGAAAACTCAATGCTCGCATCATGGGTTTGGAAGGGATTCGTAAGCTTTGAAGCAGGCTTGCCGGCTAAAAAAGCAGGGGGGTTGGGGGGGCGCAGCGCCCCCATTTGCAAACACAACGCTCGCATCATCATGGGTTTGGAAGGGATTCGTATGATTGAAGCAAGTTTGCGCGGCCAAGAAAAGCGCAGCCCCTCCCCTCCCCCCTCCCATTTCAAGCGGGGAGGGGAATGCTCTCATGATGGGTTCGGAGAGGATTCATTTGCTTTGAAGCAAGCTGGCATGGCTTTAAGAAGCGGGGGGGTTGGGGGCAGCCCCCCCCATTTGCAAACCCAATGCTCGCATGATAGGCTTGGACAGGATTCATATGCTGAGAAGCGAGCTGGCACGGTTTTAAAGAGGGGGGGCGCCGGGCGGGGTGCAGCCCTCCCTCCACCGTTGCAAACACAATGCTCGCATGATGGCCTTGGGAGGGATTCAGTGCTTCGAAAACGCTTGCACAGTTTGAAAAAGGAGCGGTGTTGGGGGGGGGGGGGGGGGGGGGGGGGGGTTTGGGGAGGAAATTGCAAACAACAAATGACCGGGGGTGGGGGGAAGGGGGGGGGGGGGGGGGGGGGGGGGGGGGGGGGGAGGGACCCTCGGGTGGCGTGGACTCTTCCGTGCTATGTGACGCGGGGTTGGTACTGGTTGTCACATAGCTGCCAAAAAAGACACAGGAAAAGCACAAATTTCTAAAACAATTTGAAAAAATGTCGTCAGAAAGTACAAGTTAATTACAACAAAAACTGTTGTCACATAGTCCGGAACAGTCCAACCCTCGGGGGGGGGGGGGGGGGGGGGCGCGTTTTTTTTTGCTGCGGGTGCGGGGGCGCGTTTTTTTTTTGCTGCGGGTGCGGGGGCGCGATTTTTCTTTTGCTGCGGGTGCGGGGGCGCGATATTTTTTTTTTTTTTTGCTGCGGGTGCGGGGGCGACACGCGCCAGGTCACTCACTCACCGGGGCGGCCCCCGAAAAAAAAAAAACACAGCAAAAAAGCACCCACAACAAAAACAAACACGGGTTCCGGGGGGTGGGGATCTCAGCTGTGGGTCCCTTTAGTACCCTCAGCCTTGAGGAATAGAGATCATGACAGGCCTAGAAGCGCCAGACAAACTGAGATCAACCCCCCTCCCCCCCCCCCGGCTATCAATCTGCAAAGCTGTGACCCTAAACCCTATTCCCTAAACCCTAAAACCTAAATCCTATCAATCTGCAAAGCTGGGACAGGGACTTCTTGAAGGAGTGAGAGCATTCCTTTGCGAGGGCTTTGCCCGCCTGCGCATCAGGGTATAGGGTTTAGGGTTTAGGGTTTAGGGTTTCCTGGACCCTAAACCCTTCTCCGAACTTCCCGCCAAGACAAGGAAACAAAAAAACAGGTTAGAGCTCGACCATTCACTAAGTCAAGGCTTTGAGAGTTGCGCTACCTCACAGCTGAGACTCAGTACTTCCCGACAGCCTGAATCCGAAGCCCTGAAAGTACGTGTGCCTCTCGCCAGGGGTAGGGTGCAGAACAAGAGTTTGCGGCTCAAAGGGCGGAGCTGCTCAATTTCCCAAGCTCCTAAGTTTTAGGGTCTAGGGTTGAGGGACCCTAAGCCACAAAAAAACCCAACCCAGAATCCCCTAGACCCTAACCTGCACCCTAAACCCTAAACTGCAACGGAAGACCTCGGTCACCTTCGCCGACACGGCGCAGTGGGCCCAGAACTCCTGGTTGGTCGTGAGGGTTTGGGGGTTTAGGGTTTCGGGTTTAGGGTGTTAGGGTGTAATTAGGGTGTAGGGTGCAGGGTTTAAGGTCCAGGGGCTAAGCATTCAACACAGGTTAAAGTGACTTTGGCTTGCGACAGGCGGTACCCCCGCTTGGAAAGGATGCAAAAGGAAAAGGCGGCTCTGAAGAAACGAACCGGGACCTGCACCTGGGACCCAGCACTGATACTCCAGGCTGCGGAACATGGGGGTTTACGAAAATAGGGGTACCTTTGTGGGGTCCTTCTGATAAGGGGATCCGATTTAATCCGAGAATCTGTTTAGCTTCTGTTTAATTGGTGCCCCTCCCCCCCACCGCAATAAGAAAGGCAGGGCGCCACAATAATTAGGCCATGGCAATGCACTGATTCTCGAGTAAAAACAATAGGAATCACCGATCCAAACTGCAGCTCAGCAAGCACAGCACGAAGCCTGCAGACAGATTTTTGAACCACCCCCCCCGGATTTTTCTTTGACTGTGGTGGTATTTCCCCATGCGAGAACCCCCGTAATGGAAACTAGTCTTGCAGCCGGATTTTCGACGAAACCAATTTCTTTAAATGTGGAGGTATTAATTCAACAGATGCTCGGATTACCCACATGAAAGAATGCACGCATCGAGCGGATCGGTGGCAAGACAGGTGCAAAGCAAGCTGCTCTTTTTTCAGTGTCTGGAAAGGTGCTGACCCTGATACTGACGACACTACGCAAAGGCACGAAAACCAAAATGATTGGCATCATACACCCTAAATTGACTTGTAATAAGGGGCAAACGTATCAGAACGGGAGATGAGCAGGACGCCCGGAATACGACGAAGGCCTGGGGACACCCAGAGGCCAAGACGAAGTTCGACGAAGGCCGGGAGTTCTTTTTGGATTCGAAAAGGGGTTTCGACGAATGCAGGAAGGCTGGAGGGGTTCGATGGCCTGATCAAATCCGTATCGCGCATAACAAGCCTTTCCGTGAGCCATCACTACTGCAGAGAATCACTACTGCAGAGAATATACCTGCCCCCTAAACCCTAAACATTAAACCCCAAACCCTAAACCCAAACCCTAAACCCTAAACCCTAAACCCTAAACCCTAAACCCTAGGGCCTTGCGCACGAAGCGGCGCACTCTGGGCTCGGACGCGATCAAGCGAACCAGAAACGTAGCAATCTCGGCGCGATCTACACTTCAAAGGATTCCGATGCTCGTGCCCTACAAAAAGAAGGCCAAAACGTAGGGTTTAGGGTTTAGGGTTTATAGGGACCTGTAGGGTAGAACAAGGAAAGCTGGGTGTGTAGTACAGGCAGCTCACACCCGCACACGTCCGGGGCGTTCCTACGTCCTATAGTTGGGGTGATCGCATTTTGGGTTTTGGGGGTTTAGGGTTTAGGGTTCAGGGTCCAGGGTTCAGGGTGTCCTAGTCGGGTATCCCCCTATTCAGGGGAAACACTGATCTGAGTTGAGAGACTCTACGATGGGCGCAGCCGCCCTGAAATTCAAAAGTCCCAAAGCCGAGCTCCCGGGCACCTTCTTTCACCGCCTTCCCAGGCAAGCTTCGCGGACACAACTCTGAAAGAACTACAGAGGGTTTAGGGTTTAGGGTTTAGGGTTTAGGGTTTAGGGTTTAGGGTTTAGGGTTTAGGGTTTAGGGTTTAGGGTTTAGGGTTTAGGGTTTAGGAGCTCGGATCCCTTGACTCCTGCAGAGGCACTTCAGAAAAAGGGGGAGGGGGGTGCATTCAAATTATCGCGAGCGCTTGGGATGTTCCCCCTTATACTAAGAGTCTATTCATAGGGGTCATAATAGGGGGTACTATGGTAGTAGGGGGTACTAGAATCCCTATACTAACAGTCCTTAAGAGGGATGATAATAGGGGGTAACCATGATCTCTATTGAGGACTGTCAGTGTAAGGGGGAACAGCCCCAGTGTGCACCATTAGGCCAACGCTCGTGACGGAAAAAGGGCGCTTGTGCTAGAACCCTAAACCCTGAACCCTAAACCCCAAACCCTCAACCCTAAACCCTAAACCTGGAAGCCTTCCACTAATAGAGGCAAAAGCTTCGACTCTTTTGCAAGCCACAGCCTTCCGAAGCCTTTTGCCAGAGGCCCCTGACCTGAAAAGCCCCAAGAAAAATCCCAAAACCTGTTTAGGGTTCAGGGTTCAGGGCTGCGCCCAGAACCATATTAATTCCAAGAAGGGTGGTCTGTGGAGTTGGTTACTTTTGCAAGGGGAAAAAACAGGGCAAAAGGGGATTCACAAGAACCCTCTGACTCTTCACCCTTTTGCAATACACTCTAAAACCCTAAACTCTAATTCAGGGCAGCACCCTAACAGCCCTAACCCTAAACCCTAGACCCTAAACCCTAAACCCTAAACCCTAATAGCCCTGAACCTTCATTCCTCCGATGGAAGGCCTGGACGTTGTGGAAGTTGGTGTCGGTATGTCTTTCGCAGATTTCGTCGTAGGAGTTCTGAAGAACAAGCGGGCACTTGTCCGGTTCAGGGCAGGGTTTAGGGTTAAGGGTAGGGATGTGTAAAACCAATGCACGGTGCTTAGTTTTTGCTCTCAGTCATCATCACCCTTGGGCTCACCCACTGTCCTGATACTCTACCCACAGCCAAGGCAACGCGAGGCGGCATCCAAATCACATAAACACGGAGTTTGAAGGCCCAACGTTTCCAAGCTTATCTCTTCTAAACCACATATACTTGTGATGTAAACTTCCCCAAATACGGATTCCAACTGAACGGGCTGGCCTAAACCCTAAACCCTAAACCCTGAACCCTGAACCCTGAACCCTAAACCCTAAACCCTAAACCCTAAACCCTGAACCCTAAACCCTAAACCCTAAACCCTAAACCCGATTTCGCCTCAAGGCACAAAGACTCGCGCCATGCTTCCTTCACCATAACGAGGTTAAACCCTGAACTCCGAAAGCCCTCAACTCAACGACTAAAGGAGGGACCCTTATGAGGGACCTTTTTGGGTTTAGGGTTTAGGGTTTAGGGTTTAAGGGGTTCGGGTTTAGGGTTTAGGGTTTAGGGTTTAGGGTTTAGGGTTTAGGGTTTAGGGTTTAGGGTTTAGGGTTTAGGGTTTAGGGTTTAGGGTTTGGGGTTTGGGGTTTGGGGTTTAGGGTTTAGGGTTTTAAGGGGTTCGGGTTTAGGGTTTAAGGGGTTCGGGTTTAGGGTTTAGGGTTTAGGGTTTAGGGTTTAGGGTTTAGGGCTTAGGGTTTAGGGTTTAGGGCTTAGGGTTTAGGGTTTAGGGTTTAGGGTTTAGGGTTTAGGGTATAGGGTTTAGGGTTTAGGTTTCAGGGTTTAGGGTTTAGGGTTTTAGAGGTTATTTAGGAGCTACCTAGGTATATAGGGACTATATAAGGTCCCTTCTAGGGGTCCCTCCTTATACCCCTTAAGCAACCCTGAAAGCCTCAAGCCTGAAACCCTAAACCTTGTAAGCAATCTGCGGGGACATGTCCGTGAACAAACGTAGAACCTAAACTCAGCGAGTTTCAAACCCTCAACCCTTAGGCTTAGGTTTTTAAACCCTAAAACTCAGTGAGTTTTAAACCCCAAACCCTTAACCAATCAGGGTTCCTCGAGTTTGGGGATCAGGGCTTGGGCTCAGGCCTATACCCGAAACCCTAAACCCGAAACCCTAAACCCTAAATTGGAGCTGAGGGGTTCCAGATGGGCCCTTTCAACCCTCTGAAGCATTCCTACACGGGCGCGTCGAAGCATCCCAGGCCTATTCCTAGGGTTCAGGCTTTAGGGTTTAGGGTTTAGGGCTTAGGGCTAGGGTCTAGGATTTAAGGCTTAGGGTTCAGGATCGTCTGGGGTGGGCTTGGGGTGGCCCTCAAAACTTCTAAGTTTCTATGGGCTGCTCCCTAAACCCTAAACCCTAAACCCTAAACCCTGAAACCCAAACCCTAAACCCTACTGGAGGCGGGGGGGGGGGGGGGGGGGGGGGGGGGGGGGGGGGGGGGGGGGGGGACATTGAACTTTAAAAATCTCTTCCATGCCAAGGCCAGGGGCCTTGGTTTAGGGTTTGGAGGCTTGAGGCTTGAGGGTTTAGGGTTTCGGGTTGAGGGTTGAGGGTGTGGGGTTTAGGGTTTAGGGTTTAGGGTTTAGGGTTTAGGGTTTAGGGTTTAGGGTTTAGGGTTTAGGGTTTAGGGTTTAGGGTTTAGGGTTTAGGGTTTAGGGTTTAGGGTTTCGGGTTTAGGGTTTAGGGTTTAGGGTTTAGGGTTGAGGGTACCTGGCTTGGAAGCTTTCGGGGCTTGAAGCCGAGAGGCTTGTTTGTCCTGGTCCTCGTCAGGATGATGGCTCTGCCTCGGGGGCCCCCTACACTCTACACCCTCCACCCTACACTCCTAGACCCTCAACCCTAATTATTCCTAAACCCCAAACCCGAATTTTCCCTAAACTATAAAAACTCCTAAAACCTATACCCTTAACCTAAACCCGAAACCCTCAACCCTCAACATTCCAAACCCTATTCCAAAACCCTAAGCCGTAAACCCTAATTATCCCTAAACCCTAAACATTCCTAAACCCTAAACCCTAAACCCTGAACCCGAAACGCGAAACCCGAAACCCTAAACCCTATACCCTAAACCCTGAACCAGGCCAGGGCTTCGATTCTGCTTACTGTCCCTATGATAAGCTAGGGTTTAGGGTTTAGGGTTTAGGGTTTAGGGTTTAAGGTTTAGGGTTTCGGGTTTCGGGTTTAGGGTTTCAGGTTTAGGGTTTAGAGTTTAGGGTTTAGGGTGGCCATTAGAACCCTCTAAAATATATTCCTGAATAGGATCCTCTTAGACCCAATGAGGGAGAATATAAACTATTCCAATGGCCTGCCTAGAGACTGCTGCCATGAGAACAGCTCACATGGGCGGCTTCCCCAAACAGGGGCACCCTTCATTCTTTTTTTGCCTGGAGGGGGGGGGGGGGGGGGGGGGGGGAGGGGGGGTTTCCTACTATAAGGATGAGAGATGTGTTTTTTTTTTTCGGGTGCAGGGTGGGGGGGGGCGGGGGTGGGGGAGAGGGGATGCCCCTAATTTTGGAACTGAACCAAGAGAGCTTGAGAGTTTTAGGGTCTAGGGTGGGGTTTAGGGTTTCGGGTTCGGGGCTTAGGGTTCAAGGTTCAGGGTTCAGGGTTTAGGGCTCAGGGTTTCGGGTTCAGGGTTGAGGGTTCTCCTGAGTGGCCGGCTTGTCTGCGTGCAGGTTGTCGCCCAGCTGCGCCGGAGTGATGCCGAACTGCTGCAGGGACATGACCTCGATGGACCTTGGCACTCGCTGACTTTTCGGGTTTAGGGTTTAGGGTTTAGGGTTTCGGGTTTAGGGTTTAGGGTTTCGGGTTTAGGGTTTAGGGTTTCGGGTTTAGGGTTTAGGGTTTGGGATCCTGGACCTTACATCTTTATCCCACACACACTCCCTTCCCCAAACCCCAAACCCCTAGCCCTCTACTCCTGTGGTTCGCGGTGGGTAACGGTCACTTCTTCGGCCTGGGTACCATGGGGGGGCGATACCATGGGGGGCGAGAACACGGAGGGCGCCGGCGCCTTCAAGCCCTAAAGAACTAGCGCAGAGATCCAAGCTCCGTTGCTACCAGCGCAAAAAAACGCCTGCGGCCTACGAACTCTCACAGTTGTAGGGCTCGCGCCTTATGGTTTAAGGAGGGCCCAGCTTGGAGAATCTAAAGTTATGCGTCCCAAAGCCCTGAACCCTAAACTCCAAAGCCCCCGAACCGGGCTCCCGAAGTCCCAAAAAGAACCTAAAAACATCCGAACACCCGCCAAGAATGGCAGCCTAAATGCTGCTGACCTCTGGGCCGCCCTAAACCCTAAACCCTAAACCCTAAACCCTAAACCCTAAACCCTAAACCCTAAACCCTAAACGACTGGGCCACGCGCTCCACGACGCCTAACTTCTCATCGAACTTGGACTGCCTGTCCACAGATGCCGGCTTCGGGTTATCGGGTTCCCTGAGGCGCGAAACCCTAAACCCTAAACACTAAACCCTAAACACTAGACCCTAAACCCTAAACCCTAAACCCCCCAAAAAAAAGGAATCCGGGGCACCACTGGGCACTCTGGTCCGTTGGATGCCTAAACCCCTGAGCCCCAGAACGTTCCTAAACTTAACCCCCCCCCTTTGAGCACTTCAATTGAGCCTAGACACCCTTGGTCTGTAGATTCTTACGGGTGAGAGTTTCGGGCTGAGGGTTCTCGGGTTCTCGGGTCTCTGCAGCCCCCAAAACCCTAAAGCTCCTAGGTTGCCCAGTAACCTAGGATTCACAAGCGCGCCCGTTGGCTGCTTAAAGGATGTAAATAGGGGATTCCCTAACCCCTAAACCCTAAACCCTAAACCCTAAACCCTAAACCCTAAACCCTAAACCCTAAACCCTAAACCCTAAACCCTAAACCCTAAACCCTACCTTTCCCTGAGGCCCGAAACCCTCAACCCTCATGGTGCGGGTGGTGGGGTGGCAGCTGGCCTTTGTCTGGCTTGCTTGTTGTTTTTCTTGCGGCTTTTGAAGCTGAGGCGCCCCCAAGGATGGGGTTTAGGGTTTGGGGTTTGGGGTTTGGGGTTTAGAGTTTAGGGCTTAGGCTTAGGGTTTAGGAGTTTAGGGTTTAGGGTTTAGGGTTTAGGGTTCAGGGTTAGGGTTCAGGGCACAAGTCCGAGATAAACCGACCTCAACGACAAGTCTTTCATTGATCAGGCCTGGCCATCTCCATGATAGCATCGATGGAGGTGGTGTTGCGGCCGTACCTGGAAGTATAAACGTCCTTCTCCAACAACCATGAAGTGAACAAGTGCTAATAAGCTTGCTATGTCAGTTTAGGGTTTAGGGCTCAGGTCTTCCGAAAATGTCATCCATTGGATCAGTAAGGAGCCCTGGCCCTTGCCTACTTGGAGGTGCATGGGCTAACTGCTTATAAGTTTAGGGTTTAGGGTTTAGGGTTTAGGGTTTAGGGTACTTATAACAACCCATGAACCTTCAAGCACGGAGCAAGACTCTGAGCAACCGAGGTCCGGGCTGTATTCCGGCGGAGGGGGCATCTGACGGATGCATGGCGTGCAGCCTCGGTGTGTGATAGGGGAGTCCCTCACGTAGATTCAGCAAGGGATTGGGTGTTTTGGGAAGTTTGGGGTTTAAGGTTTAGGGTTTAAGGGTTTGGGGTTTGGGGTTTGGGGTTTCGGGTTTCGGGTTTAGGGTTTAGGGTCGCAAACTGAGCCGCGGGCCACTCCTGACCGTCACGCTGCTGTGCCTCCGCATCGTCGGCCATCCAAACCTTGAGCTTCTTCCGTTTCAACTCGTTGCTTAAGAACCCAAAAAACAGGAACCCTTGTAAGGGCAATTTTGGGCTTCTTGGCTTTTGTTGTTTTGGGGGGTCCTGAAGCAAAAAGTAGGGTGTTTAAAAGGCTTCGGGAGGCTGCATTCCAGGATGTGAGGATGTGCCCTAGGGTGTTTTGGGTTTCTATATGAGGCTTTGGGGAGCACGACTGAAGTAAGGCCGCAGCTTCTCGCAGAGTCTTGCTCTTGATGTAGTCCGGCATGAGCTGGTTCACGTTGGACTTCTCCACGTTGTCAACCCATTTCTGCAGATACAGGTATCTGGCCCAGAGTGGCTGCCACTGCAGATCAAAGTCCTGGATGCTCCAAAGGTCCTCCTTCGTCAGGACCTTGGACACCCTCCACCACACATGCTCGGCGATGTACAGCATCTCAAGCTTGTACTCGTGCAGGTGTGTGAGTATGAGGATGATGGCGTCCTCCGTCTGAGTTCGATCATAGCCTTTGGCATTGAAGAGCTGGATGAAGAGCCAACGAGCCTCATTCTGGTACTCCTCGTCCGTCCAGGACCGACTCTCAGAGCCCGCACCCGAGCAGTAGGTTTGAAGCCATCGCTCGGGCTGCTGGCTCGCCGCATAGACCTGGTCCTTGGGCAGCTGGTAGGACTTCTCAAGGACGTCCGGGTCAAAGCTATCCATCAACGGCAGCACTGGGAGCACCTTGGCTTCCCCCTCCTCCCTGGACGCCGGCACAGATGAGGCGCTTGCGGCCGTGGCGGCTGCCGTGGCAGCGGCCTCGGCGGCGGCAAGACCGGCGTGCACCGCAGCGGGCATGGACTCCTCCACCGGCTCCGACTCAGCCTCCCCGATAGGCTTGAGCACCGAGGTGTCGCCGAAGATATCCATCACTAGGTCCAGCTTCTCTTGCGAGATGCCGAAATCCGCCGCCTCATCGCGGTGCTGTGGCTCCTCTACAAGGAAGCTCGGCACCGACTCGGCGTCCGAGAGCGCGGCCTCCGCTTCTTCGAGCACCTTCGCCAGGCCCGACTCCTCGATGTCCTTGGGCTTTGCCCAGATATTAAACCGGTTGTTTGGAGACTCCGAAAACAGGGGAGGGAGGGGGGAAGTACCTCATTGGGGACCCTTATAAGAGAATCCTACAAGTTGGGGGGTCGATTAGAAGGGTCCCATATTTTCGTAAAGAAAAATATAAAAAAATAAATATATATATATATATATAGAGATATAAAAGATGGATCATAACAAGGACACCCTCTGTTGGGGTTGGTTACTGTGTAAAAGGGAACCTGGGAACCCAAAAAGGGCCACTGAACGACCAGGCATCTTCCCCAAAGAGGTCCGCAAGCTCCGCATCGATATCGATGTCCGCCTTGGCCTCGGTCTTCGCGCGCTTCGCGCTGGGCTCCGCCGCCTCATCCTCGCGCTCGGTCGCGCTGGCCTCTCCCGACGCGTCCGTGGGCATGATGGCATTCCAGCATCCATGGAGCGGTCTAGAATCTACTACGCCTCTTGAGGTTCTTGCTGGGCTTGGGTTCTGAATCTTCCATGCGGTCTGGGCGCGCCAACTTAACTTGCATCTATGCCTCTGCACCCCACAGAAGCTGCCCACAAGAGATATTTGCCCACCAGGATGTGTGTCAAACGCTGGCCCGGCTCGGGCTCAATTAAGGCCTATAAGCAACCTGCTGATTGGAGCCAAAAGCAGGCCAGTCACCACAAAGTCAAGAGATGCAGCTGCCTGCTCAGAGCTTTGTACCTCAAGCGCGTATTAATGGCCAACCACATGCTTTCATTCTTCATTCGTAACTTAGTTCGCAGGAAGGAGTCTCACGAAGTACCTGTGGGGGTGGGGGGGGAAGGGAGGGGGGGGTGGGCCCAAGCCGAATTTAGTTGTGTCAACGGCCTCCTGCTCCAAAAGCCTCAAAAAGCATACGCATGATCCGGGACACAGAGACAAGCTGCTCTTTTTCCTCTTCACACGCACGACTCAGACTGCGAGAAGGATTCCACACACCCTGGGATCCCTCTCTGCGTGCCTCTTGCAGAAGGAACGTGCTACGGGAGTTCTACATGCTCCGTGGAGATGTGGCAGCTTTCGGAAATGAGTAGCCCAGGCCATTTGCAATCCGAAACTCGAAAAGCTGAGGCCTAAACTCTGGTCCTGAGCCCCAGAACTTTCCTAAACTTAAACCACCTTTTGAGCACTTCAATTGCGCCTAGACACCCTTGGTCTGTAGATTCTTGCGGGTGAGAGTCGGGTTCTCGGGCTCTCTGCAGCCACCAAGACCCTAAAGATCCCAGGTTGCCCAGTAACCTAGGATTCACAAGCGCGCCCTTTGGCTGCTTAAAGGGCGCAAATAGGGGAATCTAGAGCCCCCTAAACCCTAAACCCTAAACCCTAAACCCTAAACCCTAAACCCTAAACCCTAAACCCTAAACCCTAAACCCTAAACCCTAAACCCTAAACCCTAAACCCTAAACCCTAAACCCCCCCAAAATCCGGGCACCACTGGGCATCCGAAGTTCTGCAGAGCTCTACAGCAGCAGCCGATCTGCGGCAGCTTCCAGGTCGCCACCTCTTTTATGGGCTTGGGGTTTAGGGTTTAGGGTTTAGGGTTTAGGGTTTAGGGTTTAGGGTTTAGGGTTTAGGGTTTAGGGTTTAGGGCTTAGGGTTTAGGGTTTAGGGTTTGGGGTTTGGGGTTTAGGCTTTAGGGTTTAGGGTTTAGGGTTGAAGGTTGGGGAGGTTTAGAGGGTTTAGGGTTTAGGGTTTGGGGTTTAGGGTTTAGGGTTTGGGGTTTGGGGTTTAGGGTTCCTGGATTCGGGGGGTTTAGAGGGTTTTTAGTGTTTAGGGGTTTAGGGTTTAGGGTTCAGGGTTCAGGGTTTAGGGTTTAGGGTGTAGGGTTTAGGGTTAGGATTTAGGGTTCAGGGTTCAGACTTCAGGGTTCAGGGTTTAGGGTTTATAGGGTTTAGAGTTTAGTTGAGGGGGTTGAGGGGGTTGAAGGGGTAGAGAGGGTTTAGGGGTTGAGGGGGTTGAGGGGGTTGAGGGGGGTTTGAGCGGTTTAGGGTAGGGGGGGTTTAGGGCGTTGAGGGGTTTGGGGTAAGGTGTACTGATGATGCAATCGTAACAGCTCCCAATTCAATCCCTATGAAAGACTGTTACGGCAACACATCCTACTGAAGCTCGCAAGCTTTCTGGGGCTTCGGGGATCATCTAAGATGTCTAAGGAGGGGTGCGGCAGGCTGGAGCGCGTCGTGTTTCTAGCACCGAATCACCTCCCCTTTGAAGAGCCAGAGTATAACGTCAGAGTTTTTAAATGTCGAAAACGAATGTTACACGATTCTTAAGAGGGCTCTAGGCTTCAGGTCTCAGCTTAGGTTTGGGAGGGCCGAGAAGGCCAGCGATTTTTGTCTGGCTGGCTCAGGGTGCATGGAGGACTTGTAAGAGTCCCTTAATTCCAGAACAAACCCGGAAGCGTAAATCCCGACAGCTCGGGGCTCGTTCAAACTTGAAATCAAACGTCGAGATGCCAACGGCCTGAGTCTCAAAAACCGCGCCGGAAACTCGCCCGGAGCTGAATCGAAATCCCTGGCCTGTGGCTCGCAAAGCTCTGCGCGCGTCCTGCTCGCTGAAGCCAAGGACAGCAAGCTGCTCCACCTCACGATTTAGGGTGTAGGGTGTAGGGTGTAGGGTGTAGGGTGTAGGGTGTAGGGTGTATGGTGTAGGGTGTAGGGTGCAGGGTTTAGGGGTTTAGGGTTTACAAACCATAAACCTCCCTGAACCCTTAACCCCCCACCCCCTTTCCCCCCCCCACCCCCCCACCCCCCCCACTCCTAAACCCCCCCTAAACCCTAACCCTAAACCCTAAACCCCTCCCCCCCCCCCAATACCGTCGCCTCAGACTGAAAGGATCGATCCTCCGAGGCCGCGTTGGCTGCTGCATTGGCCGAGTTGAGGTCTCGAGGGGGAGGCTCCTTAGAGCGCTTGCAAGCAAGGGTTTAGGGTTTAGGGTTAAGGGCTTAGGGCTTAGGGGTTAGGGTTTAAGGTTTAGGGTGTAGGGTGTAGGGTCCAGAGTTTAGGTTCAGGGTTTCGGGTTTAGGGTTTAGGGTTTGGGGCGTGGTTTAGGGTTTAGGGTTTACGGCGACTCGCTGGCACGAGAAGCATCCCAAGCCGCTCGCATCCATCGCCACATTCCCGCCCATATGCCACCCCCGAACTGTAGCTGGAGCTTGGGATGCTCCCCCTTATACTAACAGTAGGGTTTAGGGTTTGGGGTTTAGGGTTTAGGGTTTAGGGTTTAGGGTTTAGGGTTTAGGGTTTAGGGTTTAGGGAATATACTAGGGGGTTACTATAACCTTTGTGAAGGACTGTTCGTGTCAGGGGAACATCCCAAGCTAGAGCTTCGAAGATTCTAAGCATGGGCGGTTTTGTCTTCTCACCCATTCGCCTTGCTGACCTTCGCCGATGCGATTCACCTAAACCATGTCTTTCAAAAAAGCTCAGAGTATCCGAGGAACTAGAGGCGTGGCCCAACCTAAACCCTAGACCCTAGACCCTAGACCCTAGACCCTAGACCCTAGACCCCAGACCCCAGACCCCAGACCGGCGGGGGGGTTCTTAAAAAAAAAAAAATCCTGGCCCCCCCAGACCCTAGACCCTAGACCCTAGACCCTAGACTCTAGACCCTAGACCCTAGACCCTAAACCCTAAACCCTAAACCCTAAACCCTAAACCCTAAACCCTAAACCCTAAACCCTAAACCCTAAACCCTAAACCCTAAACCCTAAACCCTAAACCCTAAACCCTAAACCCTACCCCACAAGGCTAGGCCGGCTGCTGCTACCCCGGGTCTGCCTGGAAGCTGGGAGGGGGGGGGGGGTAAAACCCTAAACCCTCAAAGAGAAGAGTTCGGGTGCAGGTTGGGCCTGCTAAGCTGTGTGACCCCTAAATCTAAAGAAAAGGCGCACGCACGAAACGCTGATGCCCACCCTAAACCCGAACCGCAAATTTGCCGAAACCGAAACCCTAAACCCTACTAGTAAACCCCCCTAAAGCCCTCCCCCCACCAACAAGTAGCCCTTGAGGGCCTTGAAAAAACCCTTAAAACCCTAAACCCTTACACCCCAAACCACAAACCCCAAACCCTAAACCCCAAACCCTAAACCCTAAACCCTAAACCCTAACTATAAAACCCTTTCTCAAAAGGGTTTTTGGAAACCTCCAACGTTAAGTCAGCGGCGAAGGAGTCAGCGCCGCTCCGCTGTGGTCCGTCCTCAAGAGCCTGTGTCGTGGTTTAGGGTTTAGGGTTTAGGGTTTAGGGTTTAGGGTTTAGGGTTTAGGGTTTAGGGTTTAGGGTTTAGGGTTTAGGGTTTAGGGGGTTTGGGGGGTTTGGGGGGTTTGGGGGGTTTGGGGGGTTGGGGGGTTTGGGTTTGGGGGGTTTGGGGGGTTGGGGGTGGGGGTTTGGGGGGTTTGGGGGGGTTTTGGGGGGTTTGGGGGGTCGGGGTTTGGGGGGTTGGGGGTTGGGGGGTTGTGGGGGTTTGGGGGGTTTGGGGTGGTTGGGGGGTTGGGGGGTTGGGGGGTTTGGGGGGTTTGGGGGGTTTTGGGGGGTTGGGTTTGGGGGTTTGGGGGTTTTGGGGGTTTGGGGGTTTGGGGGTTTGGGGGTTTGGGGGTTTGGGGGTTTGGGGGTTTGGGGGTTTGGGGGTGTGGGGGTTTGGGGGTTTGGGGGTTTGGGGGTTTGGGGGTTTGGGGGTTTGGGGGTTTGGGGGTTTGGGGGTTTGGGGGTTTGGGGGTTTGGGGGTTTGGGGGTTTGGGGGTTTGAGGGTTTGGGGTTTAAGGTTTCGGGTTTGATGCGATGGTTAGAATCATGCGAAGTGATTGCCAGACTCGGGCGACGCCGAACAAGGCGACAAAGCCAGCCTATTCTGTTTAGGGTGTAGGCTCTAAACTCATGTTATGGGGCGTGAGTGAATGCAGCGCGCCCCACGCTGTCGGGAGCTTTACGAGAGCAAAAGACAAACAACGCAGGGCCAAGAAACCGCTTCCTTGACCCTACATGTTCCGGGGAAAGTCTGCACATCTTTGTTGCCCAGCCGGGCTTACTGCAGAAGACGGCTGAGTGAGTGCTGGACTTCGAGCCTGCAGCAACTGGATTTTGGGCTCAGTTGAAGGTACTTCGCCAACACCGAACCTTCATACAAAAAAAGGTCTTCAATATGCCCTTGAGTGTTATACAAATATAAAAAAGATTATTCCTAAGGGGGCCATAGAACAAACGAAGAATAAGAAAGATCAGACAGTCAAGCCACGGACTCGTCCACCATCATGTCCCGCATACGCTCCTCCAGGCAGAAATCCCCGGCAAAGACCCCTAAACCCTAAACCCTAAGCCCTCAACCCTAAACCCTCAACCCTAAACCCTACCATGGGGAAGCCTGCGGCTAAGGGAGCCTTGTTGAGAAAAAAAAGAGCATGGGCAATGTGAAGAGATGTTGGGGTAGGCATAGGCCTCCATTGCACCTAAACCAAGAGCTCCGCCCGGTGAGGACACCTAGGATAGCCTTCAGGCCATCACATTCGGGCCTCAGGGTTTAAGGTTTAGGGTTTAGAGTTTAGGGTTTAGGGTTAGCTTAGGGTTTAGGGTTTAGGGTTTAGGGTTTAGGGTTTAGGGTTTAGGGTTTAGGGTTTAGGGTTTAGGGTTTAG
Organism: Symbiodinium natans; assembly: GCA_905221605.1. Classification (NCBI taxonomy): domain Eukaryota; class Dinophyceae; order Suessiales; family Symbiodiniaceae; genus Symbiodinium; species Symbiodinium natans. The sequence continues at coordinate 240,248 of CAJNDS010002340.1, forward strand.
GGTTTAGGGTTTAGGGTTTAGGGTTTAGGGTTTAGGGTTTAGGGCTTATAAGGTCAGGGTTCGAGGCAGCGGCTTGCCGGAAATGGGAATGGGCTACGCGCAAGGACCCTTTATGCAACCGACGCATCCAGAGCACCCGAGCTACGCAGACCCCTATAAGGATTCGAAAAGTCGAACCCCCAAATGCGGTTTCGGGTTTCGGGTTTCGGGTTTCGGGTTTCGGGTTTAGGGTTTAGGGTTTAGGGTTTAGGGTTTAGGGTTTAGGGTTTAGGGTTTAGGATTTAGGGCAGAACCCCAAATAGCACCCTACACCACTATTCGGGCATTCTGAGGAACCCCTCAGCGGATCTACTTGTCTCAGCCTAAACCTTGTACTGAAGCTGGGGCAGCTGGATGCACATGGTGGAAAGGATCGCGCTGCACCTGCATAAGACCTGATAGGCAAACCTCAAGAACCTTAAGCCCTAAACCCTAAGCCCTAAGCCCTAAGCCCTAAACCCTAAACCATAAACCCTAAACCCTAAACCTCTCCTCCACGCTGGGCGAGGATACAAGAGCAGATTGAGCCGCCGAGTCGTCCCTCGGCAGTTGCCGGGGGCTCGCGGTTTAGGGTCTAAATTTAGGGTTTAAGGTTTAAGGTTTAGGGTTTAGGGTTTAGGGTTTAGGGTTTAGGGTTGAGGGTTTCTGGTTTAGGGTTTAGGATTTATGGTTTAGGGTTTAGGGTTTAGGGAGCCTTGAAAGTGAAAGAGAACCCCTTCAGCACATATGTACTAGGTGTTTAGGCAGTAGATTTTCTGGACTTTCGGGTTTGGGGTTCTGCATGGTTCAGAGGGCTGAGGGTGGCCGTTACTCCGATTAGGGTTTAGGGTTTACGGTTTCGGGTGTAGGGTTTAGGGGTTGGGTTAGACGGCATAGTTACAGGACTTTGGGAAGAAGTTGTTGGATTAAATCAGCTGCGGGACCTTTGCAGAAGATGGCGCACAGAGCCCTAAACCCTAAACCCTAAACCCTAAACCCTAAACCCCAAACCCTAAACCCTATAGGGTTTGGGGTTTGGGGTTTAGGGTCTAGGGTTTAGGGTTTCCTAAGAGGCTCAGCCATAGGTTTCAGGCCACAAAGGGCGGAAATCCAGGAAGCTAAGCCCGGCCAGCTCCATCAAAAACCTTTAGGGTTTAGGGTTTAGGGTTTAGGGTTCAGGGTTCAGGGATATGGGTTTAGGGTTTAGGGTTTAGGGTTTAGGGGGTTTTAGGGTTTAGGGCGTAGGGTCTGGGGCTTTCCTTACGACATGAGGCTGCAAACACAATTTTTGTGATTGGGTAGCTCGCGGGCCAGCTCGATTCGCTTTAGTAGGTTTGCCCTAAACCCTAAACCCTAAACCCTAAACCCTAAACCCTAAACCCTAAACCCTAAACCCTAAACCCTAAACCCTAAGCCCTAAACCCTAAACCCTAAACCCTAAACTTGGGTCACTCGATAGAGTATCGAGGCCCGGCATGGGGCCTTTAGCAAGGCAGGAAAGCTTCTGCAAGTCGCAAACCCCAAACCCCAAACCCCAAACACCAAACCCCTAAACCCTAAACCCTAAACCCTAAACCCTAAACCCTAAACCCTAAACCCTAAACCCTAAACCCCAACCCTAAACCCTAAACCCAGACCAAAGCTTGAAGCCCAGGACCCTGGCTTGATCTGGCTGTAGTGCTCTCTACTTCTAACCTACTTTGGGGACTTAGCGAACTTATAAGTACAGCTATACTTGGGGTTATGAACCTCCAAGAACCCCTCAACAAAAGGTACAGTACTGCAGACTGTAGGTGTCCCCATGATAACTCGCCCCACGCGGCAAGCCTTTCAAGTAAACGCCTGTACCCCGAACACTTCGGACGATTGGTGGTCGAGAAGTCAAGGAATGAGTTCCTCAAACTATTTGGGTACTTGAAGGTTCGTGGGTGGCTATAAGTGTCCTGAATCAGGTTATAGCCACCTACAACTATAGTTCCCTTCCTAAAAGCCCATGATTCTCTAAGTAGTTCTCTAAATTAGGGTCCCTTCTTGGATCCCCTATATAGTACGGCGCCCTTCGAATACGGTCGAAAAGAAGACCCTAATTTAGAGAGCTGCCCATTTACAGCCCCTAAGAACTGCAAACCGGAACAAGACTTACCAGGAGCCGGGCAATCTGCTGGCCGATGCACCAGGGACTGGAACAGAAGTTGAGGTTCTGGGGCTCAGAGGGTCTTGCGACGGCATAATACGATACAAAATGGATAGACAGCAAAGACATATCCTTTTTGAATGTGTCTGATATATATATATATATATACTATGTATTACATGCTCATACATATATACATACAGAAGTCGATGATCTTTTTCAAGCGGCATAGTACATCTACTGCGGCGAACGCATCACTCAAGCAGACATCTTCAGGAGGAGGTGAGTCAGGTGGGCAGTTCCAAATTATGGCCCATTGTAAACCCTACACCCTAAACCTAAACCCTAAACCCTAAACCCTAGGTTTGGTCCGGCCTGGTGGCAAGGTGCAGGTCAGTCCTTGATTTGGACGCTTTTGCCTTTCTCTGTTCCGGATGTACTCCTGCAAAGGACGCCAAGCAGCACATGGGATTGTTGAAGCACTGGGTCCCTCCGGGGGCTGCTGGGTTTGGGGTTTCGGGTTTCGGGTTCCGGGTTTAGGGCTTAGGGTGTCCCAGCACCGGAATCCATATGGGGCCCTTCGCTTTGTTCGAAGAACTCCCCGGCCTGAGCATCTTCCACTTTGAACTCGATGCGGGTCGGACTTCGCATTAACATGGCTTCGAGAGCAGGATATGGCCTCTTAAAACCCTGTGAACAATATTCCTGAATATGATCCTCTTATACACCCAATAAGGGTTTACATAGAAAACATATGATCCTCCTAAACCCCAATCAGGGAAAATATGTCCAATGTCCCAAGGGTCTACATGATGCGAGCAGGACGAAGGGGTGGTTTCAGGGTTGCAAGAACTGAACATCACATGCTTGCAAGTCATGTAAACCCTAAACCCTAAACCCTAAACCCTAAACCCTAAACCCTAACCCCTAAATCCTAAACCCTAAACCCTAAACCCTAATTAAGTTTTGTCTACTTGGCACTCTTGTGTCATGGCTGTGCAGGTGACCGAAAAGACACGAAGCTGCCCTGCTTTCTGCCTGACTCGAGACTCGGGCTGGCATGATTCACCGGGTTTAGGGTTTAGGGTTTAGGGTTTAGGGTTTAGGGTTTAGGGTTTAGGGTTTAGGGTTTAGGGTTTAGGGTTTAGGGTTTAGGGTTTAGGGTAACATGTGAGCGCTGAGCACATGCTCCGCCAAGCGGCTCTGTTCCAAGCGCCAAGCAACTCCCGGCACGTTTTTTTTGAGCCTCACCTTGTGATTCATGAAGGCGGCCCCTGGTGACAGCTGACGATGCAGCTCATAATCTTGACATCAATGGTTTATGTGGCCGCCGGCCAGCGGGAATGCTGAGTGTTCTTGGCGTCTATCGGAGTCTTCCACCAA
>CAJNDS010002340.1:248782-298782 GCA_905221605.1 Symbiodinium natans
TGGTACCTAACTCCCACGTTCCCTGCTAGGAATCAGGGGCATTGTGTGGGTTGTTGCCCACGGACTTCCAGGCGACGACCACAGATTCACACAGCAGGTTGGTTGATGACTTCCCGTGAATCTAAGGGAAGCTACATGGTCCCTTAGTGCCCAAGGGTTGATAGGTCATATAAGGGCTACATTATACAAAGGGTTCCTCAATTAGGGGGGGGCCCAGATTTTGAGGGACCATGTAACCACCCTAAGAGTGAAGTGAAGTGAAAACTTCGCCGAATTTAGCAGGCCTCGTTGTGAGACCGCCCTTCATCTGCAGCGGGGCTTGCTTGAAGGATCCCAAGGGTGCTGCGGGGGTTGTGGCTTCGTTGTGGGTTCTTTTGGGTGCATCTAGCCACTAAATTCTCTTTGCAGAAGGACTCAAAGAAGCAAAAGCCCACCCTGCTGCACTCACAAGACGACAGTGGGATTGCAAAGTTGTCGCTGGCACACACTTGCTCGATCTGATAGATGACGGAATTCCTGCGACTTGGCCTCGCCCAGGGAATTGCAAAAACGCTAAAGCCCACAAGCACGTCGGGACATCTTCCAGTGAACTAACCCGCGACTCCATGACCATTTCAAACTCATTCACCGAAGAACAGCCAATCGAAAACCTCACTATTCGCATGTACACGAACCCTCGTTAAATGGCATGTCGAAGCTGACCAACTATGGTGCCAGTAGTACAGAGTGAGGGCAGGTCCGGCTCAACGAAACGAACACAAGGCTAGTGAACACAATCCGTGTGTCAGAAAAGCCAGGGAGACCAGATGCATCGATAGCCAGAATCAAGAGTTTAGAGTTTAGGGTTTAGGGTTTAGGGTTTAGGATTTAGGGTTTAGGGTTTAGGGTTTAGGGTTTAGGGAGCAACTGAGCTGAGGGCGGCGCGGAAAGTGACACGTCCGAGGCAGTTTGTAATCTGATCGGACAAAACGTACACACCTTGGAAGTGAGCTCAGCAAGGCTTCGTAAGATATGATACGGGAAACGTAGTAGGGGTAACTCTTTTTTGTGTTCCTAGAAAAGGATAACACTATTTCGGGGGGATATTGGGAGAAGATGGGTCGCCGGGAGCAGCAGGGATGTAAGGGTACTGGGATTCTGTACACGCCCTAAACCCTAAACCCTAAACCCTAAACCCTAAACCCTAAACCCTAAACCCTAAACCCTAAAACCAGAGGAAGCCTAGGATCAGACGCAGCGGACCCCACACCCTGCTTGAAGGTTCATGGGTAGTTATAAGTAGGTGTATAAGTACCCTAAATAAGGGTTTAGGGTCTAGGGTCTAGGGTCTAGGGTTTAGGGTTTAGGGTTTAGGGCTTAGGGCTTCGGGTTTAGGGTTATAAGGTTTTGGCCACCGCTTATAGCTACCCATGAACCGCCAAGTAAACCCTGCTCCTAAACCTTACAGGGATCTTAGGTTGAAGGGTCCTTTCTCGAAGCCTCAGCCACAACTAGTGGCACACAACCCTTATATACCCTAAACATCCCAAGGCCCCCAAACCCTAAACCCCCTAAAACCCCTAAAACCCCGAAAAGCCGAACCCTAAACCCCCAAAACCCCTAAACCCTCTAAAAAAAATCAGGTCAAGGGGCCAACGCAAGGACCAGGCGGGGGGGGGGGGGGGGAACTCCAAAGCCCGTAAGCCCACGGAGGGCGTTGGGAGTTCAAGTCCATGCCGTTGAGGGTTTCGGGTTTAGGGTTGAGGGTTTGGGGGTTTAGGTGTTAAAGGTTAGGGTTTAGGGTTTAGGGTTTAGGGTTTAGGGTTTAGGGTTTAGGGTTTAGGGTTTAGGGTTTAGGGTTGAGGGTTTGAGGGTTGAGGGTTTAGGGTTTAGGGTTTAATTTTAGGGTTTAGGGTTTAGGGTTTCGGCGGAAAGCTGGGTGCCCGGCCGGGACATTTCTGCGCTGTGAGACATGTGAGACGGGTATGGGATGCTCAGGGCATCCAGAAAGAGACGGGAATGGAGCTGACTTCGTTCTTACATTCGGGGCATATAGGGCTCCTCGTGTGTCTCCGCAAAGACACCCTAGACCCTAAACTCTAAACCCTAAACCCTAACCACTCTACCAAGGCCCAAGTTCAAGGCAGCTCACCAAGCGCGACCGATGGTCTGAGTAGGGCATGTCCGAAAATGGGTGTCCCCCAAGTAGGGTTTAGGGTTTAGGGTTGAGGGTTTAGGGTTTTAGGGTTGAGGGTTTAGGGTTTAGGGTTTAGGATTTAGGGCATGGGGCTTAGGGCCGGGGCCCCAAAAGGCAGCTTGGATGGACAGGTCGGGTTTAGGGTCTAGGGTCTAGGGCCGAGGGCCTAGGGTTTAGGGTTCAGGGTTTAGGGTTTAGGGTTTAGGGTTGTTTAGGGTTTAGGGTTTAGGGTGGGGACCCCCAAAATGTGCGACATCCTGGGCAATGGAGTCGGGGCAGTTGTCTGGCAGGGCAGCGCCGCATATGGACTGCTTTACTTGCTAGGGTTCCGTACTCGACTCAGTCAGTAACATATGGACTGCATTAGTTTTTAGGGTTCCGTTCTCAACTCAGTCAGTAAGGGGGCGATTTAGGGCTTAATTAGGGTCAATTCTACTCCTAACTACTCCTAGGGCTTCGGATTTAGGGCTTAGGGCTTAGGGCTTAGGGTGGGGTTGAGGTTTCAAAGTGTGGGTTGAACTCAAGTCCCTGCCGCCCTGCCGTGCCCACTGGCGAAGCTCTGGTAGCGCTGGCTTTGGCTCTATCGCCTGGCGAGAAGTGCGTTCGGGTCGAGGTTTAGGGTTAGGGCTTCGGTTAGGAATATTGTTCGGGTGGGTGGGGGATGGGAGGGACAAAAAAAATAGGAAGGGGGGGGAGGGGGGGGGGGAGGGAGGGGAGGGGGGAGGGGGGGAGGGGGGGGAGGGGAGGGGGAGGAGGGGAGGGGGGAGGGGGGGAGGGGGGGGGGGGGGAGGGGGGAGGGAGGGGGGGGGGAGGGAGGGGAGGGGGGGAGGGGGGGGCGGGGAGGAGGGAGGGGGGGGGGGGTTGGTTGTTTTTCTCGCTGAACGTACTGGCAGCCAGCACGTGATTTCCGTAACCCTCAACAACACTACTTTGTGCCCAAGACTCCAAACCCAAATCCCCGAAATCCTAAGTCCCGAAAACCTAAACCCTAAAACCCTTAAAAACCAAACAAAACGCAAAGCCCTCAACAAAAAAAGATGCTTGAACATTCACAGACATCCGCTGGCCGGGTCGCCGCCTCAGCCAAGTGCCACAAGAGACTTCTGCAGCTGGGCAACCTTGGCCGTGTGCGTCATTTAGGTTATTGAAATTATTGAGGGCTCTGGTCTGGGGAAAGTTTCTCAAGAACGTTTCATTGCTTGATAGGTAATTTCAATGCAAGTAAGTCACCGATTTCCTGAGAACCAGAAAAAGTCACCGGAGGGCTCGATACGAAGGCTTTTATGGGCTTTTGGGCTATTAGAGGGGCCCTTTAAGCAAACCCTAAACCCTAAACCCTAAACCCCTAGGATCTGGGGCCACAGGATCTGTGGGTATAAGGTATGCGCTGATGTCGTGGGAGCTGGCTTTGAGGGTTGAAGCGCTTTTTGGGAGCAGGGCCGACACCCAAAGGGTTTAGGGTTTTGGGTTTAGGGTTTAGGGCTTAGGGGGGCACGGTTTAGGGTTTAGGGTTTGGGCTTGGGTCCCTAAGCCCGTAAACCCTTAAACCCCTACTTGCGGGCCTGGAGGCTGGACGATTACAAGCTTATGGAGTTTGAGGTTTAAGGTTTAGGGTTTAGGGTTTAGGGTTTAGGGTTTGCGGTTTTTGCGTGAATCCTGAACCCAAACCCTATTGACTCCCTTCGAACAACCTTGGTGAAGTGGAACTTGCGAGTAAAAACTTGAAGTGCGAGCTGCAGGAAAGGAATCCGCCGAATTGCTGGGACTTTTCTGGTCCAAAGCCTATCTGAAACCCTGAAACTCAAACACTCCCAAAGCCCTGAATCCCCTACACCCATCAAACTCTGAAACCCTAAGCCTCAAACTCCCAAAGCCTGAATCCCTAAACCGCTCAAACCAAAAACAAACCACACCCCACACCGAAAACCCCAAACGCCAAACACTAAACTCTAAGTCCTAAACCCTCAACCCTAAACCCTAAACCCTAAGCCCTAAACCCTAAACCCTAAACCCTAAACCCTAAACCCTAAACCCTAGCCCTAAACCCCATACCCCACACCCGCTTCGCGCAGCCTCTGCCTCGATCTCATCGCAGACCTTCGTGTAGTGAGTGCGGAGCTCCAGCCTTGATGTGATCGACTTGAGGTAGGGTTTAGGGTTTAGGGTTTAGGGTTTAGGGTTTAGGGTTTAGGGTTTAGGGTTTAGGGTTTAGGGTTTAGGGTTTAGGGTTTAGGGTTTAGGGTTTAGGGGGTTTAGGGGGTTTAGGGGGTTTAGGGGGTTTAGGGGGTTTAGGGTTTTGGGTTTAGGGTTTGGGGTTTGTGGTTTGTGGGGTTTGGGGTTCGGGCGTTGGGGGTTTGGGGTTTTGGGTAGGTGAAAATTTGGCACCTGTCTCACTACAAAGAGAACGCGGGTTAGTTTATACTATGCCTACACAGTTTTGGTAGCTACTTAGGTTCCTGCATTAGGGCTCGGGGAGCTTTGTTGAAGGCCGTTGCATGGCGGGCTGAACTGCTTCGGTAGCAACAAACCCATGAGGATATGCAGGGGCCCAGACATCATGCTGCCCGACACCCGGATGCCAGGGCGCAGCAGACTTTTTGTCAAAAAAACAAGATTCTCCACGAAACATAAGATCGACGACACGTGACTGGTCGTGGCAGGAGCTCTGTGCAAATTGCTGGATTGCGACACCTCCGTGCAAGGGGCGGCCTTTAATAGCGCAAGCCCCGAGTCGTTAATCCCCACCCCCGCTTGCGCTCCAGCCTGACAAAGCTCTAGATCTCGGCTGATCAGAGGTCTTTGAAGGAGGCAGTAATTCACTGAAACCCTTGTGCCAGAGGGAGTGCAATACTACTCCCCAAAGGCGACAAACTCTGTGCAGAAGGAGGCAGCTAGCTGGAAAAGCCTCTGGGTCTGAGGTCTGGTGTGTTGGGGGCTGGCTGGCGCGCGTCAAGTGCTTTGGCAAGCCTCGCAAGGGTTGATGTACATCGGGGGGGGTACTCCCGGCAGGGCCTTGGAGACCCTTTTTTGGATCTGACGGCTTCTTCACCAGGTCCCCCATACAGCCGTAGCTTCGTCGCCAGCCGGAGGCCTTGTGGCGCCGGAGCTGGCGAGGGAGTCGACGGCCGCCGGGCTCACTAAGTTTAGGGTTTTTTGGAGTTTGAGGCTAATCCCCTCCCCCTAGTACTAATGCCGGGTTTTTAATATTCGGGGGAGGGGAACAACATGAAATAAGACCCTAAACCCTAAACCCTAAACGCTAAACCCTAACCCCGAATGCAGTGAGGTATCTGGCTTTTCCGAGGCTTCCGCTTGGTGTGTGGCTTTTTGGATGTCCTCCGAAGCTGCTTCACCTCAGGGGGCACAAGGGTTTCGGGTTTCGGGTTTAGGGTTCAGGGTTTGGGGTTTGGGGTTTGGGGTTTGGGGTTTGGGGTTTGGGGTTTGGGGTTTGGGGTTTGGGGTCTGGGGTTTGGGGTCTGGGGTCTGGGGTGTAGGGTCTTGGGGTTTAGGGTTTGGGGTTTAGGGGTTTGGGTCTTAGAAGAGTCAGCAGAATTGTGCTCCAACACGCGAAAGCCAATTCCACGGAAGCCCTAAACCCCAAACCCCAAACCCGCAACCCTAAACCCCAAACCCCAAATCCCAAACCCTCAACCCTAAACCTTTCAGAGGGGCCCTCCGCCCCAAGGCTTTTTCGTCTTCTCGGTCAAGAAGTAGAGGAGCAAACGTTCAGACCCAAAGGCAAGTCAGAACTGTAGGGCTCACATGGAACCCTGAACCCTGAACCCTAAACCCTAAACCCTGAACCCTAAACCCTAAACCCTGAACCCTGAACCCTAAACCCTAAACCCATGGGGTTTAGGGTTCGGATTTCTTGTAGATTTTCCAGGGTGCCCTGCAGCACCCTTCCTTCGACAACTGTCAGCTCGACAGCAGTTTGAAGCATTTTGCGGCTCATGGGCAGTCAGTTATGACTGGGGTTATAAGTAGGGCAGCTAGAGTTAGAAGTGGCTGAAATTCGATTGGGGGCTCTTATAGCCCTGCTTATAACTACCCCGAACCTTCAAGTACGACCCACCCTCTCCAGCTCAGTCTAACCGGGCATTTTTAGCCACTTCAGCCACTTAAGTTGATTCCAAAACTTGTCACAAGTGGTCTGGCTACTTAGGGTTTAGGGCTTAGGGTTGAGGAGGGTTGAGGGTTGAGGGTCCGTCTTTCCCAGCCTGCGACTCCTTCATCTGAATCATGGACTGCAAGTCCTTGCAAAGTGGCCCCGAGAAGCCATGTTACACAACTCAGACGTGGCAGCCATGAGATTGCTGTCTGTAATCTATTCGTTCCTGAAACATGCGTATAGAGATTCGAACCCATGTCGTTAGCGGAGGCTATGCGACTTTACCCATTTAAACACAGACATATACTTTCTTCCCAAAGCATGGAAGCAGATACCGAATCTCCATGAAATGTTGCGCAGCTAACAGTCACCAACCCTAAACCAGGAATAGGGCTGCACCCTGGCGGGGGGATCGCTCTAGTGGGCACTTGAAAGCCTCAAACCAGAAGCCCATCCAATGGCGGTTTAGGGTTGAGGGGGTTTAGGGTTTAGGGTTTGGGGTTTAGGGTTTAGGGTTTAGGGTTTAGGGTTTAGGGTTTAGGGTTTAGGGTTTAGGGTTTAGGGTTTAGGGTTTAGGGTTTAGGGTTTAGGGTTTAGGGTTTAGGGTCCCCTTGGTGGCCTCGCGCTGCTGCTGCTTGGGATCTGCCGTGCGCTGCGAGGCAAAGTGCTTCGCAGCCTTGCGCGCTTTCGCTGTCGGAGCGATTTGGGGGTTTCCCGTAATACGGGTACCCCGTTTACCCCAAATACAATAGAATCCCTAAACCCTAAACCCTAAACCCTAAGAGGGTACCTATTATCGTAACCCCCCATTTAGGGCCGCCAGGGTTAGGGCTTCAGGAAGCCCCCAATTCGCTTAGGCTGGGAGCCTTTCTTCCTTTCTAGGGCCTCTAGGGGCCAATGTAGCCCCAGAGTTCCCTAAAACCCTAAACCCTAAACCCTAAACCCTAAACCCAAAACCCGAAACCCGAAACCCTAAACCCTAAACCCTAGACCCTACACCTACCTGCAGGTTGCTCCAGATGAGGGGAGTTTTGGAGTGGAGAGGTTAGGGCCTCCTCTGCTTTTGGCCGGCACCTTCGCCCGACTCGGCTGCGTTCAAAGCCCGAAGGCAAGCCCTACGACGAAACACCCCCAAACCGAAATGTTTTAGGGTTTAGGGTTTAGGGTCTAGGGTCTAGGGTTTAGGGTTTAGGGTTTAGGGTCTAGGGTCCCCAGCTCCTTGCCCTTGCTACGGTTTCAGGGCTTAGGGTCCTAGGCTTGACCCGCCATTCCGCAGTCCTTAAACCCTAAACCCTAAACCCTGAAACCCCTCAAAGAAGTGCCTCAGAGAAAGGCTCACCGGAAGACATGCTACCCACTGTCAACTTCTTTTGCACCCTGACGCAGCCGATGTATGCCAAACCCGAAGCCCAAAACCCCAAACCCCAAACCCTAAACCCTAAACCCTAAACCCTAAACCCTACAAAAACTTTGTGCTCCGCGCTGACCCACAGGAGCAACATTGCTGAAAAGACTGCATCCTGGCCTCCACCACATCGTAATCATCCTCCACCTTCAGGGTTTAGGGTTTAGGGTTTAGGGTTTAGGGTTTAGGGTTTAGGGTTTAGGGTTTAGGGTTTAGGGTTTAGGGGTTTTGGGGTTTAGGGGTTTCGGGGTTTAGGGGTTTAGGGGTTTAGGGGTTTAGGGGTTTAGGGGTTTAGGGGTTTAGGGGTTTAGGGGTTTAAGGGTTTAGGGGTTTAGGGGTTTAGGGGTTTAGGGGTTTAGGGGTTTAGGGTTGAGGGCATGGTAATCAAAGGCTTGCACGTCGGAGTTCGAATCTGGGGCCTAGGATCAACCCTGACGCTAGAGACCCCGCAACTCCCGCAACTGTTTCCACGACAACCGCCCCGTGCCCCAGCAAGGTCAGAAGCGTCGGGGTTCTGCTGCTGGTAGTAAAAGCCCAATAACCGTAATAATCATAATCATCAAGACCCTCAAAATCATCATAGTCATCATAGTCATCATAGTCATCACAGTCATCATAGTCATCATTGTCATCATTGTCATCATAGTCATCATAGTCATCATAGTCATCATCACGCTACTTGGAGGTTCATGGGTAGCTTTTCAGTGGGGTCATGAGTAAGGCAACTACAACTAATACTGGATCTGACCTTACTTCTACCCTACTTGTCTACTATTTGCTTAAGAACCCCAAAAGAATTCAACAACAACATATAAAATAATCCCCATGTTACCCTTAACAGGGAAGAATACTGTTTTCTTTTTTTTTTTTAATTTTTCGGGGTCCTTATAAGCAATTAGTAGGTAGAACTACACATTGGAACCTTCAAGTACTATCCAAGGATGGCCCCCAAAAAAACCCTCTGAAAGAAATATTCCTGAAGAGGACCCCTCTTGAAACCAAGAGAAGGGAAAATATAACATGTCCCAAGGGGCTACCTAGCCTACAAAACCCTAAACCCGAAACCCTAAACCCTAAACTACCCAGGAACCGAGGCCCCTGCTGGTGGACGGTGATCGTGACTTGGCGTCGGAACCAGCGGCCGAGAGTCATCGCAAGATGCCTCGCTCCTCGACAAAAAGAAAGAAAAAGAAAAGACTCCGGACTCCAGTAGCCCTAAACCCTAAACCCCAAACCCCAAACCCTAAACTCCACAAGCCTTCTTACTCCCTAAGACCACGAACATATAACGTTTTTTGCATGTTCACTTCATTCGATTCTTTGTTATACTATTTTGTGGTGAACGAAGTGAATGAGTTTACGTACGAAGTGAATACATGAATTCACGTGTCGTGCACACGCTAACTGTGCTGATAGAATTTATAATATTCCCGCGAGTAAATTTCTCACGAACAAATTACTATTACGGACGTGACTAAAATATTCGAATTAACACGCCCAAATATTACTGTCTCACTACTATTTCCTCGCGCACAAAGAACCCCCAATTATAATATGAAACATGTGCATGCGCTCACTTACCACATTATTACCATTATGGTGGGTTCTTCTGGGCTACTCTCCTGTACAGAAAGGCCCCTGAATTTCGGGTGTAGGGCTTAGCGTTCGGGTCTAAGGGTGGAAACTGACCGTCTTCATGAAAAACCCGAAAGGCTCCCCTGCCCCGGGCCCACACGGGCAGGAAGCTTACTGTTGGTTAGTAGTGAATGAGTGAATGAGGTACCGTATATAATCCCTGAAAGGGTGTATATAGGGGTATACAGGGTACCTCATTCATACTTTAGAGGAATCACCACGTACCCTATATAATCCCTGAAAGGGTTTATGGTGATTCCTCTAAAAGTATGGTGCCTTTTGGGGTCCTTACTATAACGAGGCCCCTGGGTACCCAAAAATAGAGAGAGACCCTAATTTAGAGAACTGACCGTATATAACCTAGGAATAAGAAGGGTACCCTTTTTGGTTTTAAGGGGATTATAAGGGAAAAAAGGGCCTACTCCCGGTCATTCATTCCCTAACCAGCAGTAGGGAAGGGGCTGCCAGAATCTTCCCCAACACACACAAGAGCTTGGAGCTGAAGAGTCGTCCGGGTTTGGGGCTTTGGATCGGCCCGGAACCCTAAGCCCTAAAAACCCTAGCCCGCCCTAAACCCTAAATCCGAAACCCTAAACCCTACACCCTAAACCCTACACCCTAAAAACCCTAGCCCGCCCTAAACCCTAAATCCGAAACCCTAAATCCTAAACCCTGGGAGCTCCTGGCATCCTCGTCATCGCTCAACTCAGAGAGGTTGCCTTGCCAAGGAAGGAGCAGCCTATTCTTATGTTTGGGGAAGGGTTTAGGGTTTAGGGTTTAGGGTTTAGGGTTTAGGGTTTAGGGTTTAGGGTTTAGGGTTTAGGGTTTAGGGTTTAGGGTTTAGGGTTTAGGGTTTAGGGTTTAGGGTTTAGGGTTTGGGGTTTGGGGTTTAGGGATTGGGGTTTAGGGTTTAGGGTTCAGAGTTTACTTTTTAGGCTTTAGGGCTTAGGGTCTAAGGCTTTCGGGTGCCCTACTTAGGAGGTTCGTGGGTAGTGATAAGAGGTGTACAAAAGCCGGCTATAACCTGATTTAGGGCACTTCGAACCCTACTAGACTTAGATTTTATCCATTAAAGTTTTCTTATGTTTGGGGCGTTTGGGGTTTAGGGTTTCTGGTTTAGGTTTGTTTAGCGTTTTTTCAGTATGAGGTCGCACGCTACTACAAGCACGGGAAGGCCGAAGCGCTCAAAAAACGCAAATTTGTGATCAATCCTTTAGACTCCTCAACAGCCCTAAACCCGAAACACCTCCTAAAACCCAAAACCCAAAACCCAAAACCCTAAACCCTGAAGCCTAAAGCCTAAAGCCTAAACCCTAAACCCTAAACCCTAAACCCTGAACCCTAAACCCTGAACCCTAAACCCTAAACCCTGAACCGAGTTCCTGGCCCTCAGAGGGGCTGCCCGCTGAGCCTGTTGAGGTGCTGTAGCCGGTCAGCGCAGATCCTGCTCCATGGCAGGTCTTAGGGTTTAGGGTTTAGGGTTTAGGGTTTAGGGTTTAGGGTTTAGGGTTCAGGGTTCAGGGTTCAGGGTTCAGGGTTCAGGGTTCAGGGTTCAGGGCTCAGGATTTGAGGTTTGGGGTTTAGGGTTTTAGGGGCGCTTGCTCGGACTGCCTTTCTTGGGGGTTATAAGCGGGGGCAATAAGAGGGCTAAGAAGTGACTATAACCTTTTTTAGGGTAGTTATGACTTATAACCCCTACAAAAATCTACCCATGAACCTTCAAGTTGGAATTTCGGGAGCTAGGGTTTAGGCTTTTAGGAGGTTAAGGGTTGTAAGGGCTAAGGGTTAAGGGCTCAGGGCTTAAGGTTTCGGGTTCAGGAGGTTGAGGGTGCAGGGCTTACGGTAGCCCAGTTTGGGGCTTAGGGTTTAGGGTTTAGGGTTTAGGGTTTAGGGCTTAGGGTTTAGGGTTGAGGGTTTAGGGTTTCGGGTTTAGGGTTAGGGTTCGCCCTCCTAGCCAGCCTCGCCCTCACTGGCGTAGTCCCGCTGAGCGCCCGACAGGTGCCCAAAACTCTAAACTCTGAATCCTGAAACCTTAAACCCTAAACCTTAAACCCCAAAGCCTAGGCCCTAAAACCTGAACCTTACAACCTAAACCCTAAACCCTGAACCTTAAACCCTACACCCGAAAGCCTGAACCGTAAACCCTAAACCCTAAACCCAGAACCCTCAACCCTCAAACCTAAACCCTAAACCCTAAACCCTAAACCCTAAACCCTAAACCCTAAACCCTAAACCCTAAACCCTAAACCCTAAACGTAAACGGGCTTTGGCAAGTTTAAGTTAAGGATCGAAGCCGAAGCGACGGGCTCCTAGGAGCCCAATTGAACCCTTGCTTGAGGGAGTTGCCTGTTTCTTAGGGTTTAGGGTTTAGGGTTTAGGGTTTAGGGTTTAGGGTTTAGGGTTTAGGGTTTAGGGTTTAGGGTTTAGGGTTTAAGGTTTAGGGGTTTAGGGTTTTGGGTTTCAGGTTTCGGGTAAAGCCCCTAAACTCCTTCTAAACACCCCTAAACCCACTAAACCCTAACACCCTGCCTGGAGGTGCATGGTAATGATTAACCAATCATGCCTGTACATGGTTATAAGTACAGTAATAAGTACCATGAACCTCCAAGTACCCCCCCTGAGCCCTAAGCCCTAAACCATAAACCCTAAACCCTTAAACCTTTAACCCTTAAACCTTAAACCCTAAACCCTAAACCCTAAACCCAAACCCCTAACCCCTAACCCGGTCCAGGTCGCGCAGATCCCGGGAGCACCTTCTGGGGCCTGAGGAGGGGACTGTCGGGGTCTTGTGGCGCTTTCGGGAATTAGGATTCGGGGTTTTGCGTTTGGGGGTTTAGGGATTTGGGTTTAGGGTTCAGGGTCTGGAGTTTAGGGTTTCGGGTTTAAGGTTTAGGGTTTAGATTCAGGCGCCCTTTCTGCGGGGAGCGGGGGGGGGGGGGATGACAGTATTTTTTGCGGGGGCAGATTAGCTTGGAAAATATCTATTCAGGCGCCCACGGCCTGAGGTGCCCTACCAACCCTAAACCCTAAACCCTAACCCTAAACCCTAAACCCTAAACCCTAAACCCTAAACCGAGGGCTTTTGGATTTTGGGGTCTTCGGGTCCTTGGGAAGCTGCACGATCTGCGGGGTCTTTGAAGCTCTGAAACGGACGTTGACGGGATTTTGGGAAGAGTGGGGCACGCTACACACAACTCTAAACCTTTTTAGCCCTAAACCCTAAACCCTAAACCCTAAACCCCACACCCCAAACCCGAAAGCCTTTTAGCCTTTTGGCAAAGGGACGGAGGGTTTACCGTTTTTGTCAGCGGAAACCTTTCTAATCCAACCCGGAGCTTCAAACTCAACTCAAAAGCCCCTGTGGGTGTAGGGTTTAGGGTTTAGGGTTTAGGGTTTAGGGTTTAGGGTTTAGGGTTTAGGGTTTAGGGTTTAGGGTTTAGGGTTTAGGGTTTAGGGTTTACGGTTTAGGGTTTAGGGTTTAGGGTTTAGGGTTTATCAGATATCCAAGGCGGGCGCAGCTCACGTAGCTGACCGGAGACTGCCTTGAAGCCGCCTGTTCCCATGGTTCCCTGGCAGATTGGGCCCCTAAAGCCGAAACACCCAAACCCTGAACCCCATAAACCCGAAACCTTTAGGGTTTAGGGTTTAGGGTTTAGGGTTTAGGGTTTAGGGTTTAGGGTTTAGGGTTTAGGGTTTAGGGGTTAGGGGTTAGGGGTTAGGGGTTAGGGTTGAGGGTTTGAGGGTTTAGGGTTTAGGGTTTAGGGTTTAGGGTTTAGGGTTTGGGGTTTAGGGTTTAGGGTTTAGGGTTTAGGGTTTAGGGTTTAGGGTTTAGGGTTTAGGGTTTAGGGTCTAGGGTTTAGGGTTCAGCCAAACAATTGCCCATGCCATCCCCTTATCATTCCTACATAGTTCTGGTAAACCCAAGAACCCGCCCCGATGTTACGTGGGTGTGCTGAGCAGGGGCAAGAGCTGATTGCGAGCGTCTGCCTACCCAGCTGATCTCAACCCCGAACCCAGCCAAAGTGCCCCCGACATGGAGTCCTTGCCAGAAGTCATCTGAATTGCTTTGCTTTTGCTGTCCTGCCAGTGGAGGGGAGGTGGGATGCAACGACCTGAGCCCTGGACAGGAAGCCCTAAACCTTAAGCAATAAGCCTGAAACCCTAGAAAAAGAACCTAAACCCGAAGCCCTCAAAGCCGAAGCCGAAAGCTCTTTAAAGATGCCCTGCTTCCCCACACTCAAGGGAGTCATACTCGGAGCCCTAAGCATGTACCCAGAAGAGGTTTCCTCAATGTGCTCCTAATATGGCCCCTAAACCCTAAACCCTAAACCCCAAACCCCAAACCCCAAACCCCAAACCCTAAACCCTAAACCCTAAACCCCAAACCCTAAACCCTAAACCCCAAACCCCAAACCCTAAACCCTAAACCCTAAACCCTGAATGACACACAGGTCCTTGCTTCCATCCTCTGCTCCACTTTGCTGGGTGTCACGGGCTGAGGGCCTGAGACCAGGGTTCAGGGTTTAGGGTTTAGGGTTCAGGGTTCAGGGTTCAGGGTTTAGGGTTTAGGGTTTAGGGTTTAGGCTTTGGCCTTGTTGGTTAGACTAGGGCTTCGAGCGGGGGATGGTGTAGTATTTATACATAAATCTATACAAGGATCCTCAGGGAAAACCATTGTCAGAACAGGCACCCCCCTCCAAATCCTCCCTCCACACCCAGCCAATTTTCGGACCCCTTTTTTTGCCTCAAATGGGTACCCCCCCTGGGAAACCGGGGTCCGCAAGCGGACGGTTCGCCAGGACCAGAGGCAGTTGAAGCCCCTCCCAGCAGGGCCCCCCCCCTTTTCGCCCCCCCCCACCCCCTCCAACCCCCACCCCCCCCACCCCCCCACCCCCCCCCACCCTCACCCGCGCGTTTTCGAGGCTCAACTGGTGCACGGCCGGGGACGAGCCGAAGAGTCTAAGCTTGAACCGAAACCCTAAACCTGAAACCTTAAATCTTAGCTCCCCCCCCTTTTCCCCTCTGCCCCCCTTCCCCCCGCACCCCTACCCCCCCCTGAGGGCCCTGGCTCAACCCTACGGTCTTTCCAAGCCGAACCGTCTCTTGAACCCTAGACCCAAAAACACCCTAAACCCCAAAGCATGAACCTTGAGCCCTAAGCCCTCAATCCTAAACTAACCCTCAACCCTAAACCCCAAACCATAAACCATAAACCCGGAACCCTAAACCCTAAACCCAACCCTTATTGCTTGGGTCCAGCGACTTGGGCGCTGCGGAATCACCATGCGCACGCGGATGCGCTGGGCCGGGCCGAGGCGGGTCGCGTAGCGTTAAAATTATTCCGACTCCTATGTTGATCCTTAATAATTTGAACCCTAATTTAAACCCTAATTTAAACCTAATTTAAACCCTCATTTAAACCCTAAGTTAAACCCTTAAACTCTTACACCCCCTTAGCCGACACCGCCGAAAGACCGCAGCGGACCCGAGCGCCGGACCCGGTGGCCGACGTCGAAGAAATGCCCGGCCTGAAATTTGACTTAGGGTTTAGGGTTTGGGGTTTAGGGTTTAGGGTTTGGGGTCTAGGGTTTAGGGTTTAGGGCTTAGGGTTTAGGCCTGAAATTGACACTGTCAGGGTGTTTGGGATCAAGTAAAGAACTCCTCGAACCTCATTGACCCTAAACCCTAAACCCTAGACCCTAAACCCTAAACCCTAAAACCCTAAACCCGAAACCCGAAACCCGAAACCCTGAACCCTAAACCCTAAACCCAAAGTCCTGAAGGGCTTGGGGTGACAGAACGCCAAGGTCCAGGCACTGGGTCAAGCCAAAAGCTCGACCTGGATATGGGATTCATAGGGTCTACTTAGGGGCTATATGCGGTATGTATATATGGGCATCTCCCAAAAGAGGGGTACCCTCTTTTATGCCCAAAGTAGAATAAAGTCCCCTTAAAGGGACCCCTCAGAGAGGGTTCCGCCCGTTTTTTGGAAACCCCCATATGCATGTACTAGACCCAAAGCGTAAGCCAAGAATAAGGAAAGTACCCTTTTTGATTAAAAAAGGCTTATAAGGGAACCTAAACTCTCTCTCTCTCTCTCTCTGTCTCTCTCTCTCTCTCTCTTTCTTTCTCTTTCTTTCTTTCGTTGGGGCATGGGAGTGGACCCCCGCGCGGATGCGCGCCCCTGTCCGTCCGCGTCTCAGTATTCGCCAAACTTGCAAGCTCTCTCTCTCTCTCTCTCTTTCTCTCTCTCTCTCTCTCTCTCTCTCTCTCTCTCTCTCTCTCTCTCTCTCTCTCTCTCTCTCTCTCTCTCTATCTCTCTCTCGCTCTCAAAAAAAGGGGGAAAATCGGCCTACTCTGGGTCCTAGTATACATATACATATGTATATATATACATATGATTTTATACATTCATGTGTAAATGCATGTACACACATTCTTATATACGGTTTGCATCACTGTGCATCCTGAAAACGTGGCAGGCACGAGGTTTCCTGCGATTTGGGTTGTTGGATGTTTTCGCTTCGTGCGGCCACTCTAAGGGGATTTGCAACTCGCGCACATCGACGTCGCCATCCTTGTAGCTGTCGTCGCTTTTGGACGTCCGGAATCGCGAAATGCGGAATTGTCTTCGCTTTTAAACATCTGGGTTCGCCAAATGTGAATCTGCCGTCGCTTTTGGACGTCTGGGTTCGCCAAATGCGACTCTGTCGTCGTTTTTGGGCGTCTTTGCATTTCGGGATGTTGGAAATCGTGCTCCCGCCTAGGCGTTGTCCGCATCGACGTTTATGGACGTCGGGGCTCACAAGATGTGAAGGTGTCGTTGCTTTTGGTGGATTTTGCAGGACATCCGGAGATCTGGTGGCTCGAAGGTGAGCTGTTGATGTACAAACGTAGGACCCCAAGATACCTTGAGGACCTTCAGGACCAACCCCAATCTCGTAAACCCCCACATAAGCCCTCAAGACTATAAAGCCTAAACCCTAGACCCGAAACCCTAATCCTAAACCCTAGACCCGAAACCCTAAAGCCTATAAAGCCTGAACCCTAAACCCCCCAAAACCCCCCAAAACCCCCCAAAACCCCCCAAAACCCCCAAAAACCCGCCTAAACCCCCTAAAGCTCCCTAAAGCCCCCTAAACCCCCCAAAACCCCCCCAAAACCCCCCAGAAGCGTGGCGACTTCCCATGATGCAGAAGCTCATTAAACAGTGCTACTGGGTTACTGCTACTACGTCAGGTTGTAGGGTTGGTCTTAAAGATGAGGAAGGACGGTTGCTTAGGAAGGGTTGGAGAGTGATCACCTCACATGCACGGTTAGGACAGATCCTGCAACAGCCATGTTCGCCCAAGGCGTGGCATGAGACTGAAGATTGGACGGGGCAGAGATGGGTGCTCACGGCCTATGTAGCTCGGGGACATCAATGTCCTCGAAGAAGAAGTTCGGGAAGGGCTCAGGGAAAAGGGGTTCCATGCCCCCCTAAACCCCCCGAAACCCCCCGAAACCCTGAAAAGCCCAAACCCAAAACCCTTCAGACCCCCCCAGGGGCCCCCACGAGCGCTTGCGGCTCCCAGGCTGGTCATTGTCCTTCTTTCCGCGCGCTTTTAGGGGTTTAGGGTTTAGGGTTTAGCGTTTAGGGTTTAGGGTTTAGGGTTTAGGGTTTAGGGTTTAGGGTTTAGGGTTTAGGGTTTAGGGTTTAGGGTTTAGGGTTTAAACCCCTAGACTCAACCCACTGGGGAAACTATTGGTTTTGGCGAGAAAACCATCTCTTTTTTCTAGGGAGAACCAACAACTTTCCTGGATCCTGCCCATTGCTCTGAAAAGCTGTTTTTTCTTGGTGTTGCTGGGCTCGGTGTCGTCGGGCCCCAGAAAGAATCCGGTGTGCAAGGTTGAGTTTGTATATAATGTAAGACAATCTGCACATGGAACCGGTGGGTTGTAAGTACGACGGAAACAGACTACGGTAGGTCATGGGGGGAGGGGGGGCCCTTATATAATACATAGATATAGTGGTGAGAGCAAGCTTTAAGAGTCATAATGTTGACAATCAACATCACCGCTCACAAATTGGAGGGGCGGTGGGAGTTGCAACAGTTCTGGACTTTGGACTGTAGGGCACAATGGAAGGGTGTCATCCCCTCTCCCCCTGTTGGTATGAAACCCGCCAAGCATCGCCTCTGGTAGATGAGCGCAACCCGCAAGATAACGATGACTGAATGGTAAGGATGCTGACCATGATCATGATACCTATAAGGTCCCCGTTTCTTGATGGAGAAGAAAATTTCGGCCTCCACCTCGGCATCAGTCTCGCTGCCGCCGTCACTCTCGTCCTGCAGATGAGTGGTTTCACCGTTCGGTTTCAGTCGATCTTTCCTTTGAAGGCAATTCGCAACTCTCGAGTGCGTGCTTGAAAACTGCACGCGTCGCTTCACAAGCACGCGCTCTTGCGCTTCCACGTCTGAATCACTTCTTGGAAGTGAGAAGCCTCCGAAACCCAGACCCAGAAGCCTTATCCCATCATACATGCCGTCTTCAAACGTTCAACAGCATGCGCCTGAACACTTTCGGATGTTCCCCCTTATACAACCGACCTTAATAGGGATTAAAATAGGGGGGTACCCTATAAAGGACTGTTAGCATAAGGTCCGACATCCCAAGGTTTGAGGCACGAGGCGAAACACCTTGACGCAGCTTTTTCCCCCACGAGGTCGCATGGCGGTCCCGCTCTAGACTCTACCTGAAGGCTCTAATGTGGTTCCTTTTTGGGTTTATATAGGGTTTAGGGTTTAGGGTGTAGGTTATAAGTATACTACCCCAAAAACGGTACTACATAGCAGCCTTTAGGTAGAACCCCAAAGCACAAACCCTAAACCCCAAAAAATACCGAAAACTCCCTAGGATCCTGAGAAAAAAAGCTGAAAGACCTATCTCCACCCCCAAAACCGAACCGACCGAGCGTCAGCGCGGAGCACGTCAGCGCAGGGTCACTCTGAGCTTCCTGGCGACCTCCGACGCCTTCGGCGTCTGTCCCTAGTTGGGTCTTTCCGACTTTTGGCCATCAGCAGCGACCTGCCGCAGGTTGCACTGAGACGCGGGGGCTTTGGGGGCTGCCGTTTTCTTGGGGTGATCCTTGGGGTTTTAAGATTTGCTGGTTCAGCAAGGAGCCCAGGAGCCCGGTTTGAAGGCCCCTGGAAGCCCTCATCCTCCACCCCGAACAACTGAGGCTCCAACTGCTGCCAAGCGTAGAACTGCTCCTTGGACATCATAGCGGGCCTGGGCCGCATCACAGCGCCAGACGCGTCAAACCCCTGAGCAACCGCAAAGGTGTAACGTGAGATGCTTCGCCGAACAAAGTCCGGGCTTGCTAGAAGTACGGCTTTAGGGTTTACGGCTTTAGGGTTCTAGGGTTTTGGGGTTGTAGGGTGTAGGGTTGTAGGGTTTGAGGGTTTTAGGGTTTGAGGGGCTTAGAGTTTTTGGGTTTTATGGTTTTAGGGTTTAGGGGTTTAGGGCTTTAGGGTTTAGGGTTTTGGGGTTTTCGGGTTTGCGGTTGTTTGGGGTTTGGGGTTTAGGGTACAGGGCTTGGGGTTTAGGGTTTAGGGTTTACGGTTTAAACTCTTGGGCGCTCCCCTTGTGCTCTGCACTCCTGAGCCCAAGGCATCACCGTCAGATCAGCCTTTGCCGCGGGGGACGACTCGGGGAACTTTGGGGAAACCCTGTACCTCGGGATGTTACCCCCTATATACTAACAGTCCTTAATATGGATGATAATCGGGGCTACTATAATCCCTATTAAGGACTGCTAGAGTAAGGGGGAACATCCCAACTTCTACCCTGGATCGTGGAGGTTTGTTCTTCCTCTCCTAAACTTTTCGGGGTTGGGAATCAGGGTTCAGGGTTGACTTTGGTAATTCTTACTATTTTTCGAATTCGATTATCCTTACATTTCCTTACTATGTTAGGGTTGATGGGGTCAAAGGTTCAGAGTAGAAAACTCAGACTCCAAGGGGAAACACAGAAGGGAAACACGGTCTTAAGTCTAAAAAGACGGGAACAGAAGGCGCTCGAGTGTTAGGGTTTAGGGTTACCGGACTTCCGCCCCCACACTACACACAAAAACGCAACCAAACTTTGTCGACCGGTAGAGGTCAAGAAGCAGATGCCACTGGCGGTCCACTCGCCTGCACCTTATGCGGCTTAGGCTGCTGCTGAGGGCCTTTTCATTGGGGTTTGAGCTTAGGGTTGACCACTCGAGACCCCAAACACCCGTTATCAACCCTACAGGTTGGGATGTTCCCCCTTATAATACTAACAGTCCTCCGTAGTACCCCCTGTTATAATCCCGATTAAGGACGGTTAGTTAGTTCTAAGGGGAACCCATCTCTACCTGCAAATCCTAACGCCCCGACCGCAAGCATCTCCTGCGTTTGGAAGCCGTGGTGCCATCAAGAGCGTAGGTTTCAAAAGTCGGGTTTTGGGGGGCTTCGGGGTTTCTGGGCTGGGTGCCTTTGGGCTTGGGGTTTAGGGTGTAGGGCTTCATCTCAGGCCCAAACCCTAAAAAACCCTAAATATGTATGAACCCCCCCCCACACATTTGCCGATGGGCGCAGGGATGCTTGGTCCAAAAAACTTGTCAACCCCCACCCCACCCCACAAACAAAAACACCACTCTGCTCTTTCCAATCCTGTCCTTCAAACCCCACTAGCACCCTAAACCCTATACCCTTATATTCCGGCAACCCGTCCCTGCCTGCTAATTCAAGTAACATCTCGGAACACTTGCCTGCCCGGTCATAAGCCTTCCAGCACTACCTATTGAGCCAATGTTCCGCAACTGTTGCCCGCCTGGGCCTCCCTGACCTGCGTATTAGGCAACATTCGGTACAGTTGCCCGCCTGAAACTCTATGGCCTGCCTGTTGCAGCAATATTCTGGTACAGCTGCCTGTCTGAAACTACATGGCCTGCTTGTTGCCCGTAACATTTTTCTTCAGTTGCCTGTCTGGGCCACAGAGGGCCGCCTGCAGTTGCCCGCAATCTGTTCTGCATGCTGTACTGCCTGCTGTCCTCAGCACGTCGCATCGCATGAAGCGCCAGCAACCCTACTTGTCGATTGGCAAAAAACTATGAAATCTACACCGACCGACACCTACACCGCTGAAAAAATCCCTTAAATATCCCAAAGCCCCGAACCTAAACCCTAAATAAAGATCCCCGCATCTTCAACCTCAGGAAGGGGCGACTTCCACTGGTGGGGCCATAACCGCCGCCGCTGGCGGCGCCGCAACTGGCAAATCCCATGTTTCAATCGGGGGGGGGGGGGGGGGGGCGCTAAACCCGAAACCCTAAACCCTAAACCCTAAATCCTGGGTTCAGGGTTTGGGGCTCAATTAACGGCCGCAAGCCGCGTTTAGGGACTTTAGGGTTTGGGGTCTGGGGGGGCCACTCTCAACTCCCACCTGAACTTCGACCCATGGGCTCAGACCGCCAGATTCTAAAGGCTCACTGGACCCGTGGCGAGTTCAGAGATTGGGGCTCAGACTTTCGACTTTTTCAGCGGGCGTTGGGGGGGGCTGTGGGGGGGGGGGGGGGGGGGGGGGGGGGGGGGGGGGGGGGGGGGTATACCCTAAACCCTCAGCCCTAAGCCCTAAGCCCTAAATACTGCACCCTGAATCCAAACCTTCGTCTTGCGCCCACATAAACCCTTACATCAATACCAATAGTCCGCCCGTGATCGCCGCACAACTCCAGCAAAGTGTACCAAAAAGGCCTATGCTAACTACTGCTAACTACATGCCTCATCAGAATTTTACTTCCATACCTTACCAAAATCCGAATTCAATAGGGCCTCCCCACCACTGAACCCTAGCCCCTCTACCCTGTCAACCCCAAACCCTCTCAACCCTAAACCCCTAACCCCATCCCCTAAACCCTAAACCTTAAGCCCTAAAACCTAAACCCTAAACCCTAAACCCTAAACCCTAAGCCCTAAGCCCTAAGCCCTAAACCCTAAGCCCGCAGAAGTTCTGTCGTGGAAACCTGGAGGCGCTGCTTGCCGGGCCACCTCAGAGATTTTGGGGCTTGGGGCGCTTGAGAGGTTTAGGGTTTAGGGTTTAGGGTTTAAGGTTTAGGGTTTAGGGTTTAAGGTTTAAGGTTTAAGGTTTTAAGATTTAAGGTTGAAGGTTTAGGGCTTAGGGTCTAGGGTTTAGGGGGGTTTAGGGGGTTTAAGGTTTTAGAACTTAGGGTTTCTGGTTTCGGTTTCGTAAGGGGAGGGCTGGCAGAGCCAGCCAAGAGCTGAAGCAGGACGCGGCCAAGCCTCACGGACTGCAAGCTGCGACCCCCAAAAGCCCAAACTCCTAAACCCTAAACCTTGAATCCTAACCCTAAACCCTAAACCCTAAACCCTAAACCCTAAACCCTAAACCCTAAACCCTAAACCCTAAACCCTAAACCCTAAACCCTAAACCCTAAACCCTAAACTCCCAAACCCTAAACCCTCCAAGGCCCGCGGCTGTCACGGCCGGCAGCTCAAAGAAGTCCAAGTTCAGCGATGCGACGATCTCCGCCAGGCGGGGGTTCGCCAGGGGCCTCTCGGCTCTTGGGGGGCTTTTTGGGGGTGGGCTTAGGGTTTAGGGTTTTTCAGGTTTTAGGGCTTTAGGGTTTTAGGGTTTAGGGTTTGGGGTTTGGGGTTTGGGGTTTAGGGTTTAGGGTTTTAGGGTTTAGGGTTTATTGCTAGGGTTTAGGGTTTCGAGTTTAGGGGTTTAGGGCTTAGGGTTTAGGGTTTAGAAGTCCCTTTGAGGGTTCTCCAAGACGGGAGTTGCTGGTAGGCCTTTCAGGCTGGTAGAGGGATCGAGGTGTCAAGGTTGTCGTTTTGGGGCGGTACAGAGGTGTTAGGAAGCGAGGCCCCTATAGGCGTTAGGGTTTCTATGGTTGGGGTTCAGTGTGGCTCTACTTCAGGATGCCTGAGCATAGCTTTGGCTGATTAGGCGGAGTGGGTTGCAATCAGATCTCAAACCCTGTAGGTCGTCTGCACCTTAAACCCTAAACCCAAAAACGCCAGACCCCAAACCCTAAACCCTAAACCCTAGACCCTGCATTGCGCATCGGGGCCCAGAAAGCCCAGACCCGAGGCCATAAACTCCACGCTACTTGGGCTGTAGAGTTTAGCGTTTAGGGTTTAGGGTTTAGGGGTTAGGGGTTAGGGTTTAGGGTTTAGGGTTTAGGGTTTAGGGTTTAGGGTTTAGGGTTTAGGGTTTAGGGTTTAGGGTTTAGGGTTTAGGGTTTAGGGTTTAGGGTTTAGGGTTTAGGGTTTAGGGTTTAGGGTTTAGGTTAGGGTTTAGGGTTTAGGGTTTAGGGTTTAGGGTTTAGGGTTTAGGGTTTAGGGTTTAGGGTTTAGGGTTTAGGGTTTAGGGTTTAGGGTTTAGGGTTTAGGGTTTAGGGTTTAGGGTTTAGGGCTTAGGGTTTGGGGTTCAGAGTTCAGAGCTTTGCCCAAAAACGCCAGCCATCCATCGAAATACCCTACTTATAACAACCCATGAACCTTCACTAAACCCTAAACCCTAAACCCTTAACCCTTAACCCTTAACCCTAAACCCTAAACCCCCTGGATCCTAAAACACCTCCCGCGGAGATCAGAGGCTGAGGTCGCTGCTTCTGGCCCTCGGCTCGCTGCCTGCCGCCGCAAAGATTCAGCTCGCCCACCGGTTTTCGGTGGTAGGGTTAGGTTGCCGTGCGGGCGAACTCTGCCCGGGCTTTGGGGCCTTCCCGAAAGAAGATTCCCGGACTCTTCGGGCTCTGAAGAAGTACTTGTCATGTGGGTGGTTGTCGAAGTTGTTGTCTCTTTTTGGATCCCTATCAGTTAGAACACGGCACCTAATATTTAGGGTACCCCAAAAGGGATTATAATTTTGACAACCACCCATGTGGGTGTTTGGCGTTGTGGCCCGAGGTCCATAACTGTGGGCAATGTTGCTTACTCATGGCTTCTACCCAGTATGGCCACGTCCTCTGCCCTTTACTAAGATCCTGTCGTTAAAGGACGAAGTGAATACAACGTTGTGGTACGCTTCTTCTCGCGGGGTATGGGCTTCAGGTTTAGGGTTTAGGGGAGTTTTTCAACAGGAGGCGTGGCCTTTCTTGGGGGGTCCGATAATTAGGATTGTCAAATTTTGGGTATTGTTCAGCGGGTCCCTTGTTTGGGAAATACCCACATCGCGCTTAAAAAAAAAGAACATGCTGGCTGCATTACATGACGTGAAGGCTACGACCAACACTGATATCCAGATGGGCGCCTTTTGCACAGCGGGCATGTGCTAGTAGGCTCCGCCTGCCACCGAGTCAGCGTAGGGTTTGGACGCACTTCAGGTTCACATGTTGGGACCTTCAGAAGACAAGATGACCCACAGGCCTTCGACCTCACCTTACCCTAGTTGTCCAGTAACCTGGGGGAATTAAAGGTTAACCTTTGGGAGTATAAGGGGATTCTACTACCCCAAAAAGGTTGAAGGTTGCCTGGTTACCTACTCTACTACTAGGTTACCTGAAAACCTGAAAGCCCGAATCCTAGGCCGGCTGGGGGTGTTCTCTAAGTTAGGGTCCCTCTTTGGGTTCCCCATAATAAGGACCCCCCCAAAAAGGGATCCTAATTCCCTAAACCCTAAACCCTAAAACCTAAACCCTAAACCCTGAACCCTAAACCCTAAACGCTAAACCCTAAATCGTCATATGGCGTTGAGGGTTCCCAGGCTCACTACGGGGCCTCAAAGCAGCGCAGGCACGCGGATCGACCGCAGCACGGCGCAATGCTTGGGTTCTCCTGGCCCTAAACCCTCGACCCAAGGGCACCTAAACCCTAAACCCTAAATCCTGAACTCTAAACCCTAAACCCCTTCTTGGTTTAACGGGCTTAAAAAGGGAGCCTAAACCCAAGACAAAGGGAAGAAGGGCTCTATTCCGGGTTCCTAGAACCGAAACGCCGAAGCCCCTGACCCTAAAACCCTCAACCCCTGAACAGGGCTTGGAGTTTAGGGTTTAGGGTTCGGGCTACTGCAGAAGGCATCTACTAGGGTTCATAGGACTGCGTAGGTGCCAGAGCGGGAACTACTTTGGACAGAGCTTCGCTTTCCGGTCCTACATGCACAGCTCGTAAGATTGTTCCGATAGTCATGCTGAGCCTCATGCGGTTCTTGCAAGGGGAATCAACAGGGCTTCTATGAAACGCACACCAATGTTCCAACTCATGTTGGATCCCGTTGTGCGTGGGTCCCTCAAGCTTTCCGGCGTCGTTTTACAACACAGCAGAGCCTCCCGAAACCCTAAGCCCCGCAACCCCAAAACCCTGAAACCCCGAAACCCTAAACCCTACACCCCTTAACCCTGAACCCTGAACCCTAAACCCCTTAACCCTGAACCCTAAACCCCTTTCGGCCAAGGTTCGAAGAGCCCGGTGCACAAGGAGCCTGGGCCACTCTTAGGATCTCTTTGGAAGCGGCCCGGGGCTTCACGAATGTGGGAGGCCATAGGGAGGGGGGGAGCAGGGTTAACAGGGGGAGTTCCGGGGGTCCTTTGTTGGGGGTTTAGGGTTTAGGAGAAGGGTGTAGGGTTAGGGTTTGGGGTTCATGGGTTGGGTATGGTTGTTTAGAGAAGCACCGCAAAGGCGTCAAAAAGCCCGCAAGTGTGAGGTCTCGAGTTTCAGGCTTAGGCTTCGGGTTAGGGTTAGGGTTTAGATGACCCTCACAAAGCGCAGCCAGCAGTCGGACTTGGAGGCTGCAAGTCTAAAGCTGTATATGTATTGGGGGTGCCATACATATCCCAAAGTCCAAGAAAGCCCGAGAAGTCCCCAGGCTTTGTTCAAGAAGTCCAGAAGGGCTGTAGGGCTTTGGGTTTAGGGTTCTGATGACATAAAGATCGGCGTTTCGGGTGCACCCCGAAACAAAACCTTAAACCCTAACCCTGCAGGGTTCTTTTCTTTTGCGCCGGGGTCGGGGGTTTGGGCAGCTGTGCAATGAATCTGGGCGCCGAACAAAGGTACTCTGGCGGGCAGGGCGCCTTTTCCTCTGGAACTGGCTCGGGCCTTTCAGACCAGGGAAGCTTCAAGACAGCTTGGCAAGGTTTAGGGTTTAGGGTTTCGGGTTTAGGGTTGAGGGTTGAGGGTTTTGGGTTTAGGTTTTAGGGTTTAGGATTTGACAGACCACGAAGTCTAAACCCCAAATCTGAACCCTCCACACCCAGTCACGCTTCAAGTGGACCGCAAGCTGAGGGTAAAGCTTTGGCTCGGGGGCAGTCCGCGGCCGTTTCGCCTGGCTCAGTATGTCAGCTCCTGCCAAGGCTGGCGGAAGGTGTTTCGGGTCTCGGGGCTCTGGGTTAAGGGTTCCTGTGAAGAAGCCGTGCGTTAGACTAAAACTTCGGGGAGTCGGAACCGAGCCGCGAGGAGTTCAAGCAGCAAACGAAGCCAATGAGGACTCTTTGTTAAGTTTTACAAAAAGCAATACTACTTGCAAAAAAGGTCAAGGTCAGTTGTGAATTCTTGTTCTTCTCATCTTGACAAAGCATGTACCTGTCCACCCTTAAGGCAAGCTCCGTCCTTCCAGAGTCAGGACCGCAGGCTTCTTCTGCGTCTGGATCGGTGTGCGACGCACCGTCACCTCAGGTGCCGGGACTCTCAATGCGCGGAGGGTTTAGGGTTTAGGGTTTAGGGTTTAGGGTTTAGGGTTTAGGGTTTAGGGTTTAGGGTTTAGGGTTTATTAGGGTTTAGGGTTTAGGGTTTAGGGTTTAGGGTTTAGGGTTTAGGGTTTAGTGTAGATACCCAAATCCAGTCCCAATCACAAACAAACCCAAGGTTCGGTTTCGGAAAGGGGCTCTCCACGAATGTATACTCTTGGGTGGCTTCATAAGCGGCTTTCGAACCCTAAACCCCAAACCCTAAACCCTCTACATGAGCAGCCAAGTCACAATCACGTTTGGCTTCAGCAGATGGCCATCACGAGTGTACACCTCAGCGTGCTGATTGCTTGGTCTCTGGAAACTGCGATAAGCCACGTTGCCAAACCCTAAACCCTGAACCCTGAACCCTGAACCCTGAACCCTGAACCCTGAACCCTGAACCCTGAACCCTGAACCCTGAACCCTGAACCCTGAACCCTTGACTGCTAGAAGTCCATACACTTTGATAACTTGTGCTGAAGTCTTAAGTTCCTTAGCGGGAACCCAGGATCACCAAGTGTGTGCACTTTTTTCACTCAGAACGGCGACGACGGGGTTTTGCTCCACTCATGGAAGCCCACTAAACCCTAGACCCTAAGACCCAAACCCAAAACCCAAAATCCCAAATCCCAAACCCCAAACCCCAAACCCCAAACCCTAAACCCTAAACCCTACACCCCAAGAAGTTTTGGGGTTGAAGCCTTCGGGGGCCGATCCAGGAACACCAGGAAGCTACCCGCCTCCCCGGTGGACTCGTTGAGGATCTGCAGGTCCACCTGGGGGTTACCGATATAGTGTTCAGGGTTTAGGGTTTAGGGTTTAGGGTTTAGGGTTGAGGGTTTCGGGTTTAGGGCTCTTATTAACAGGGTATCCTACTATTTGGGGGTCTATATTCGGTGTCCCTTATTTTCGTAAAGCCCCACCTCTGGTGGAAGCGCGGTAAGTGAAAAGCCTTGTAAACGCCCATGGACCTCCAAACCCTAAAAACCCTAAAAACCCTAAAAACCCTAAAAACCCTAAAACCCCTAAAAACCCTAAAAACCCTAAAAACCCTAAAACCCTAAAAACCCTAAAAACCCTAATACCCTAAAGCCCTAAAACCCTAAACCCTAAAAAACCCCTAAACCCTAAAACCCCTAAACCCTAAAACCCCTAAACCCTACACCCGACAACCCGAAGCCCTGAACCCGAATCCTCTCAGCCCCTCGCAGAGCTCAGTGCACATCCCTGGGTTTAGGGTTTAGGGTTTAGGGTTTAGGGTTTAGGGTTTAGGGTTTAGGGTTTAGGGTTTAGGGTTCAGGGTTCAGGGCTTAGGGTCTAGGGTCTAGGGTTTAGGGTTTAGGGTTTAGGGTTTAGGGTTTAGGGTTTAGGGTTTAGGGTTTAGGGTTTAGGGTCTGCCCCCAACATCTGCAGAGCCCCTAGACTCAACCTTAAACCCCAAGCCCCAACACCCCAAACCCGAAATCCCAAACCCCCAAACCCCAAACCCTATGTTACAGTATTGTATTCTTAAAATTCTTTTTAGCATTGAGAATGTACTAGCATATTCTTTTCATGTTATGAAAAAACCCTAAACCCTAAACCCTAAACCCGAAACCCTAAACCCTAAACCCTAAACCCCCTTAAAACCTGCCTTTGGCAGCTTCTGCTTCTCGGCGATCGTGTGTCTCAGGTCGCCAATGGCAATCTCTTTCCCATAGAACCTGAGACCGCAGGCAAGATGAAAAACGTATCTATATATGTAGATGTTTCTTTCATGTTTTAACTCCAACCCTGGTTTATGTATGGAGAAAATGTACAATTCATGCTTATATTTATACTGAGTTCTTTATTCACTTACTTTCTTATGCTTCACTATTTATTTATTCAGAATGCAATATGTATAACATTGGCTACTGTGATCTTTCCTACCCTTACTGGACTGTATACATACAACCTAAAGAAACTTCAAACGTAATACATGGCCCAAAATCCCAGGCACCCCTAAGCTCCGAACCCCGGAACTTTCTACCCTGGGACCCTGACTCGATCTTCTCAAGCACCTGGCTCTTGTGCGCAAAGCGGTAGTAGACCTGACTGAGCCACGGGGCAGATCTACACTGAGCCCAGCGACCGGCCGAGTCATCCAGAAAGAAGCCTGCAGCATAAGACCTGCTTTATGCAAAGTAGCTTGGACCCTAAGGCCTTGAGGTTGAGGAGCTTGCGCAATGTACCCCACTACCCGGCAGCAAATCCCTGCACAGAGCGTCTTTATCTACCATTTGCCTGAGAGCCCCCAAAAAATACACAAATATTCATCCCCATTGTATTACCCCCATAAGGAAGAATATTGTTTTGGGGGGGGCGGGGGGGGGGGGGGGGGGTGGGAGGGTCCTTCCCAGGACGGGCGATTATACCCTGTAACCCCCTGATAAGGCCGTTTATAGGGTTGATTATGGGGATTATAGGGCTTAAAAACCCTAAACCCTAAACCCTAAACCCTAATCCCTAATCCGTAAACCCTAAACCCTAAACCGGTAAGCAATTCGTAGTTCTCTGCTGCTCCGGCAAGCGGCCGAGTTTTTGTCCAACTTCGACCGCCGCAGCGACATGGCAACCGCTCAAGAAGAATTCGAGCACCCGATTAGGGTTTAGGGTTTAGGGTTTAGGGTTTAGGGTTTAGGGTTTAGGGTTTAGGGTTTAGGGTTTAGGGTTTAGGGTTTAGGGTTTAGGGTTTAGGGTTTAGGGTTTAGGGTTTAGGGTTTAGGGTTTAGGGTTTAGGGTTTAGGGTTTAGGGTTTAGGGTTTAGGGTTTAGGGTTTAGGGTTTAGGGTTTAGGGTTTAGGGTTTAGGGTTTAGGGTTTAGGGTTTAGGGTTTAGGGTTTAGGGTTTAGGGTTTAGGGGTTTACGGTTGAGGGTTCAGGGTTTAGGGTAACACCCTTCGCTGCCGGGATGCGTGTGCTTCTAGACATGTACCCAACTTGGACTCCACTCCTCCGAACCATCAAACGTACGTACCGACATACATACAGACAGATGTCGATCTGCGCAGATGCATCCGCGTACAGGATCCTGTATGCACATATGCACATCACGTTCAGATGTATATACGTTTTGTATATGTTCATTGCTCAATATGTACGCACGTGTGTTGTAAAGACATATGAATATGTCTATATATATATATATTATAACATATATTTGTGTATATGTTTGTTTATATATATATATATGTACGTACATACAGTAAGTATCGCCTGGTTTTCAGTCACTGAACCGTGGCACAACACAATCCAAGAAGACGCCCTGAATACGGCTGCAGAAGCATCACTGGGCTAGGAAACCCTCTCTGCCGATCATTCATCGAGCAACCGCTGTCAGCAGCGACGACCATTCGTGGCTGTGGATAAGTTCACTGCTGCTGGATCAACTGTTGGAATTACTCTGGACCAGAAGCTAAGCCATTTGCGAACTCAACAACAGTGGACCTAGCGGAAGAGCTGTTCAAGGTGTCCAAAGAAGTAGGTCGTGGGTTAGTCTAGGGCCCCTAAACCCTCGACCCTAAACCCTCAACCCTAAACCCTCAACCCTCAACCCTAAACCCTAAACCCTAAACCCTAAACCCTAAACCCTAAACCCTAAACCCTGAACCCTGAACCCTGAACCCTAAACTAAACCCTCAGCCGCCTAAACAAGGGATAGGGGGGGATCCTCGTCGTCGTAGGTCGCCTCGAAAGAGCCAGCCTGAAGGTGGCGGAGTTCGGTGTAGCACAGGAGCCTAGTATAGGGATGAAAAATTAGAACAGGGTTTAGGGTTTAGGGTTTAGGGTTCAGGGTTCAGGGTTTAGGGTTTAGGGTTTAGGGTTTAGGGTTTAGGGTTTGGGGTTTAGGGTTTAGGGTTTAGGGTTTAGGGAATTAGGGTTTAGGGTTTAGGGTTTAGGGTTTAGGGCTTGGGGGTTCCTGTCGTATAATTACAAAGGGAACATAAGGGAATATTATTAGTAATTCTTCCGACCCCTATATTACACAACCTTGAAAGCGCAATTCGATTTGGGGTAGTTTAGGGAGCTTACTCTCTAGAAAGAGCTATTTGGGGTAGTGTATGTGGGTAATTGCTCTAGTCCGGAGACGAGATTGTTAATCTTTTGAGGATCTGCATCAGGGCTTGTGGAGCGATGAAGGCGTCATGCTTCGGGAGCCCTAAACCCTAAACCCTAACCCCTTGATTTGATATTAGCGACGCTCCTATTTTCCTTGAGCCAAAAGTAGCGTTAGTCGAGGTACATGTACTCATCCCTTTAGGAGAATACGTGTCCGGAATCACCCCTCCTGGACGGATGCGGGTGAGCTGACGTCCACTGTAGGACACTGTACACTACACTACTGCCTTTGCTATTCCGCTTCTACCGGAAACTAGCTCAAAGCTCATTCGGCGCAGATGTTGCTCGGCAGACTCAGTGCTTAAGGACTTGGTGAGCAAGTCCGCGGTATTGATTTTAGTATCGAACTGTCCGTTCGCAAGCTTCTCTTGGATCCATAGGTATCGTGTTTGCACGTGTCTGGATTTTCCCAGACCAAGACGACTGCATGTCCCCAGCGCAGCAGCGCTGTCGGTATGCACCTGTAACTTCGTTTCTATCCCCCATCCACGAAGAAGCTCTTGCGTGGCCATTCCGCTGGCTACACCCTTGACCAGTGCGTAGTATTCGGCCTCTCCCGAAGATAGCGACACTGTACTCTGGAGGTTGCTTGAATGTCGCACTTCGTGGCGTCCATAGTAACACACTAGTCCGGTGGTGCTCTTCCGTGTCTGGAGGCATCCGGCGGAGTCACTGTCTGCATGGATCGTGACTATCGAACTAAACCTTTGTGGTGCGAACCTTTGCACCAGTCGCATTGCACCTTTCAAATACCGAGCAAGTCTCTTGAGGTCAGCAAAGTCCGCTTCAGTCGGGCCTTGCATTCTCCTCGCAAGACATTTGACCGATTCCGACAGGTCTGGCCTGTCTTGAGCCAGGAACGCTGCTCGCATAACCAGCGAGCGGTATTGGCTAACACGCTCTGGCTCCACGGTCGGGAGCTGAAGTCTCTTCTCCAAATCTTCAGCTTTCATCTTCTCGTTTGGGCTCTTTACTGGCTTGCATGTTTCCATGTGTAGATCTTTCAGGATGATTTCGGCGTGCCTTGGATCAGGCTCATAGGAGATTACTCCTGACCTCTCGTCGAAGCGCACGAGACGGTTCAGGACGCAGAACTCCTGTTTCTTTTCTCCTGGTCCAATGCTGCCATCAACCCTTAGGTCGTATTTCTTCCTTAAGACCTTTTCCACATGTGCTTGACCATCGTCATCGGCGAGAATCAGAAAGTCGTCGCCGTGAACCAAAAGTCTTGTCTCTGTTGCGCTATTGTAGAAGATAGCTGGCCAAGCGGGACATCTAACGAATCCGGCTTCCAGTAACGCGGCGGTGTAGTCGGCTTGCCATATTGCCGCAGCGTCCCTGGTGCCATACATGGATCGTAGCAACTTGCCCACCATGCCTGGCTCCTGATCTCCTTCAGGCAACGTGACGTATATATCCCTTTGGGCCTTCCCATAGAAGTGGGCCCTGGATATATCCAGCAAGCGTAGCTTCAAAGGTTTTCGTCCCTTCTTTGACGTTTTCAGCGTCACCATAAGAGACAGCAACAGCTTGATTGCTTCCAACGGGGGCATTGCACTAAAGCTCGCATGTTCCGGGATGAACTCGGCGTTCTTTGCACGCTTGACTTCCCTGCAAACAATTCTCGAGCGATAGTTGGGCCGCTCGTTGTCTCCTTTGTTGCGGTCTACCCACTTCATGGTGATTGGAACCTTTCCAGCTGCCCTTGCTTGCTCTTCGGGAACTTTCTCGTAGAGGTTTTGTTTCCACACCCATTCGAGTTCCTCTCGGCGTGCAGCAGCCACTTTATCCAGGTCCAGTTCTGCTCCAGTGTTGGAGTCTATTACGGGTCCTTGGATTTGGTGGCCCACGTCGGGAAACTGGTTGTAGATTGTAGATCTCCTCTTCTTCGTCGATCACGGGTGGAGAGTCTGGAACAGGTCCAGCCTCCATCGCATTTAACGCTTCTGAGAACTCACCATCCTCCACCAGCTGTTGGCGGAACGCCGTCAGGATTCCTTTTACCAACTTGGGTGGATACTTCTGTGCTGCGCGCGCTCGACCATTGATAAGGCGTACGTGGCGGTGCCACACCTTGCCTTCGGTGTTCGAACACGCTCCTTGAAGCACATCGGCAACGCATCGCGAGTTTGTCAACCATCGCGTCTCTTTCTTCACCAAGCCTTTGCCCTGGGCATCTTCCGACTCCATGCCCCAACGGCACATTGGCCCGGTGACCTCGTACACGCGAGGGTCGGCTCGCAACGCTTTCACTTCCGGTTCTTCCCAGCTCCGTGCACCTTTTGGGTGCTCGTGTAGGAAATACCTTCCGGCTTCCATTTGCTTCCAGTATGCCTGAACGGCTGTTCGCAAATGTTTCTTTCCTTCTGCCAGTCGTTTGCGTCTCACTTCGACAGGCACTTTTGCATTTGCGTCAACCAAGTTTTGCAGGACAGAGAACGGCCCACATGGGGGCGATCCTCCCAAGAACTTTGGCTCTTGCTCGTCCAGTAGCACGAACAGCTCGCGCACGTGCGAGTCTTTGCTTAGATCCCAGTAGTCTCCATCTGGTCGTTGGGTTTCCAGGTCAATGGAAAATCCAGGCCTCATTCCAACGACATGTGCTTGCGCCGCTACTCGCGGCGGGGAGAAAATCTCAGAGATCGTGCCCTTCGCTCGTGCGTCCCTCAGGACAGCGCACAAGCACTCAGTAAGTTGACCCAGCTCGATTTCTCCGTCCCCGTTGCCTCCAGCTGAACCAGCTGATGGATCCACGGGCTGTCGTTCGGGCTGAGGGTCACGGCTTCCTGCAGAAGGAAGCGGTCCCATTTCGACGACTGCTCCAGAGTCATCTTCAGGCTTTCCTTTCGCACTCTCAGCCTGCATCCTCTGATGCAGCTCTTCGAGGTCTTCGTCAGGGACTCTCTTGTTTCCCTTTCGTTCTTGCCTCCTTTTCTTTTCACTTGATCCTCCTCGAGCTTCTTCCCGCTCTCTCAGATCTTTGGCCACATTTCGTTCTAGCGGTTCTCCGGCTGCTTCTCCCGCAGCCATTTCGGCATCAGGCTCTGGTGCGCCTACCAACACCGGTGCGTTAGCAGCTACCACAGCCTCGGGTGCCCCTCCTCCGGGCTTTGGTCTTCGCCCAGCATTCAACCGATCTCGGACAGCTTCAATGCGTGCCCTTCCTTCTTCAGTCTTCTGAAGCTCGGACTGAATCCGCAATCTACACTCATGATTGTGCGACCTATGTGGTAGGTCACACATCTGAGCATCGCACCCTGGGCATAACGGTGTGAACCCATGCTTTTCAAGATCAGATTTCAGCACGTACAGATTCCTTGGAATCACTTCTTCCTGTGGCAGTCGCCTCGGCTGTGCCACGACGGCCGGCAGCTCAACCCTCAGTTGGCCCGGCTCCCGCGCTTGGAGTCTCCAGGGAACACCCCGAAGTTCACTCCAGTTTTCGTACTTGTACTGATCTGCAGGAGGACGTCTCGTCACAGACGCTCCTTTCACCACACCTCTGGCTGTCATGATGAACACGTCGTTGTTCACCCCGACGCCTACAAACATGCCCATACTGACCCTTGGTTCTAGGTCATGCTTTCTACCATCTCGCGGTTGTCTTGGTCGGAACAATACATGTTCCCCGAAACTCACCAGTGGCGTGCGCCACTTTCTACCGAACGTCCTTTCGTAAGGAGTTCGCCCATCCGCTCCAACGCGGAACCGCGATATTAGATAGGCTGCATGGCGTGGAAGCCAATGCATACAAGGGTGCGTCGGCTCGATGTTGAATCCAAGCCGCTCTTGCAAGTCCGACAGGATTGCTCGGATCTGTCGCTTCATTTCTCTCACTGCGACTTCAATGTAGCCATTCGACTGGTGGTCCTCCACTGGGACCTCCACGAGGTGGATCTTCAGGTTCATTTCCTCCTTCACTTTTCGCTTGAGCGCGAGGATCCCGTTCTCGTTGTCGCTCTTTAAACAGAGCTCCTTAAATCCTGTTTCAGCCAAGCAGCGTTTTAACCACTCTACTGCAAACAGGTCAGTTCCTTTTGCTGGAACGACGCTAGACCAGTACCTACCAGTCTTGTGACACTTAACTACCAAACACGGTAAAACCCCTTCACTCTCGCTCTTTTCTTGGCCAGAGTTCAGGTAAAAGTAGTCTAGTGAAACGTAAGGCAACCTACCCTCATCAGCATCGGCAGGTTCCCCTGTTGCGTGGCGTGGTGCCGTGACTCGAGCACGGCAGCAGTGGATGCACCATGAGCGGTGCACGCTGTGGCCCGTGGCCCTGTGCTGGTCGATCTCCTCCTGGCTCGGGTCGGCAGGAGATCGCTTCACGATCGCCATCCTCGCTTCTTCGCCTGCTTCTCCATCTCCAGCGGCTTCGTCGCCGCCGGCCGCTCCCGCAAGAGCCTCTGCAGGTCTTACGCCTCTGGCTGCCCCTGAAAAGGAGCACTTTCTTCTTTCTCTTCGGCTTCACCTGTTGCGTTCAGCTCGGGCGCGTTGGTCTGGCGTGGCCGGACCCAAAAGTCCATCATGTAGATGCCGTTCTCCACATGCACTGGCGTGAGCTGCGCTCCGTGGCGTCTAACCAGCCCAGCCATGAACTTTTCGTACTCCTTGGCAGCCTCGCTGCCCAGCGGGATAAGGCGCCCGCCGCGCCTCGACAACGCCAGGTGGTGACCCATGGCCACTTTGCTCCCCGACGCCAATGGGCGGTGAACATTGGTAACTCTCCCGGCTACCCCTTTCGGGTTTCCGCGGGAGTCTGTGCCCTGAATGCACAGGCCACCTTCGTCTTGCATCACTTCGGCACTTGCCGTCTTGTAGGTCGTGCCGCTCGTGGGTCCGAGGTCGTAACCCATGCCCTTGAGCACTTCGGCAAGTTCGGTCGGGATCGCCGTGGCGGCGGCTCCCGTGTCCAGATTCAACCTGATGCGCTTCCACCCATCCACATCCTCGACCACTCCAGCCGAATCGGCCAAAGTGCCAAAGGAGTTGACAGGAACTGCTCCTGCATCGGGTGGTCCTCGTGGCCACTTTGGACCCTCTGTCGGGTGGAGGCTCGTTTTCGTCCTCCTCCTCGTCGTCGTCCTCCGGGTTTCCCTTGTCCCTCATCTCGCGCTTGCGCTTCCGGCGGCTCAAGTTCTTTCTCTGGTAGTACCCAGGCGGGCGCTTTCGAGGCTCCTTCGCCTTCCTTTCCGGGTTCGTTGCCAACAAGACCTCCTCGTCGTCCGGCTCCTGGCGTAGGTTCGCCCTCGCCCTCTTCGACAGCGGTGCGGCCTCAACAGCAGGCTCGTCGGCATCCTTGTCGCGCACTCGCTCGTCGACCGTGACGGTCTCGCCTTCGAAGCGGTCTGTCTTATCGATCTTGTGGCTGGACCCTTTTGAGTCGTACCGCCGGTGCCACTCTTGATCCTTCTCGATGCGGTCTGCGACGCGCTCTTTCAAGCCTTCTCGGCGATTCAGCAACGCTCTTCGGCGTCCCTTCTCGTTCTTCCAGGCTTGGTGGTGCGGCACTCCGGCCGCCCTGTCGGCAAAATACCGACTGTCGTGAAACGACTGGTCGTCGATATTTTCGCGCGTGATCACGATACTCTGCCGTGGCCGGTCGCGCTGCAGAGCTCGCCTTTGCTCTTCCATTTTCCTCTGCTCCTCTGGGTCTTCTTCCGAGGCGATATTCTGCCTCAAGGTCTCGGCCAAGGAACTTTTGAGCATCGCAAGCGACCCCGCTGTGAATCCGCTGCTTCGCCGCGGTCCTTCCGCTTTCGGCGTACTCTTTGCTGCGGGCTTAGGTGGCGGACCCTGGGGCTCGCTGGGCCTCCGAAGGTCTTTCCTCGGCGCTAGCGTCCTCTTCGACGACGTGACCTTTGGAGTGCCTCCAGGCGAACCGCCCGGAGCACGACTCCTTGTCTCTGCCTCTTCGTTTCCTTTCTTCGCCTTCTTGTCCGTCTTCTCTTTCTTCTCATTCTTCTCTTTCCTTCGCTCTTCCAGCCGGCGCTTTGCTCTTCCAACGGCTTCTTCCGCGCTGCCGAACGACCACGCGTCCGCCTCTCCGAACACGTGTCGCAATCGGTGCCTTGCGCCTTCAAAGCAGCGTCTCCAATCGAGCCTCTGGGCAGGGCCTTTCTCATCTCCTTCTTGTGCTCGATCCTTTCTGAGAAACGCATGCTGCTCCACTTCTCCTTGGGCAGGAGCGCGAAGCCTTTGGACGACGTCGCGGGCGCCTTAGGCTCGTCTTCGGACGACTCGTCCCCGCTCGGGCGCGTAAGCTCTCGCTTCGGCACCTTCGGCATCGCCTTCACCTTCACTTCAGACTTAGGCATGTGCTTGAACAACGGTCCCGCTTTCGGTGCCTTTGGCCTAGGCATTTGTTTCTGCTTTGGTCTCGATGGCGCTGGCTGCTTCGGGTCGGCGACCATCGGCATATCTAGCGCAGGCTTTGTGGTCACAGGTGGCTTAGGTGGAGCGGCACGTGGCGTGGCGGGCGCGGGTGTTGAAGTCGCGCTGGCTCCTGAACCCAAGGAAGCAAGCTGAGCCGCCTGCTGCTCTATGATCGCCCCAAGGGCCAAGTTGACACGCAGCAAGCGCGCCATTCCGGTCTCTTCCGTTTCTTGCGAGGACCCCGCACCGGAAGGGAGTATGCCCATACTTCTCAGGGCCTCCACAACGCTCGGATCCACCGCCAGCGAACCGCCGGCGGGATCCACTCCCTCTTTCTTTCTCTCCGGCTCTTTCTTCTTCTGCGTTCCTCTCGCAAGAGCCGCGCGGGTACGCTCGCCGGTCCGACTGGGCGTTGGCTCGCTGACCGGTACT
The DNA here is from genome assembly GCA_905221605.1 of Symbiodinium natans. NCBI lineage: Eukaryota > Dinophyceae > Suessiales > Symbiodiniaceae > Symbiodinium > Symbiodinium natans. The sequence continues at coordinate 285,751 of CAJNDS010002340.1, forward strand.
TCTTCGTCTTCCTCCGCGGTCTCCTCTTCTTCCGTCTCTTCCACGGCCTCTTCTTCTTTCAACTCTTTCGCCATGGGTGCAGCTACGTGGAGCGCACCTAAGGCTAGGTAGTTACTTTCGTTTGAGCCCGCGGCTTCGTTCCAGTCGCCGTCGTCCCAACCTAACGCTTCCCAGTCACCGCCGTCCCATTCTGCGGCCTCCTCTCCTTCGGGTTCCCTTTGCTCCTCCACGTTTCCTACCGCCTTCGGCTTTCCACCTTTTCCTCCTCTTCCTTTGCCACCTTTGCCTTTGCCTTTGCCGCTTTTTCCTCCTTTGTCGCCTTTTCCTTTGGGCTTCTTGTCCTTTCCTCCTTTGCTCGAGGGCGTGCCTTTGCTGGTGTTGTTGTTGTTGGTCTTGGCGCTCTTTCCGGCTTGACCACCGCCAGGCGCCCAACACTCCGACTTGATGTGTCCCGGCTTGCCGCAGTTGTGGCACTTGATCGCTCGTCGATCTGCGCCTTTTCCTTTTCCTTTGCCTCCACCTCCGAACGCGCCAATGTCCATCGGCGTTGGTCCTTGCTCGTTCGACGAGCTTCCAGGCTTCAACTTCAGACCGATCCTCGTCTCGAGGTACGACGAGAGTTCCTTCCGGCCCTCATCGTAGTCTGCGAAGCGTGCCTGGTTGAGTTGGAGGTGGCGCTCGACCTCCGCCGGACAGATGGACTCCAGGATAGCAACCCGGATGTCTTCATCTAACGTCGGCCTCGAGCCATCCGGCTTCCGCCGGTTCTCGTACTGCCTTACTTGCTCTTCCCACGATTCTACCGCGGCCGAAAGCTCTTCGATCTTGTTTACCCGGCTCGGGTTCAGCACGCTCCGAAGCAAGGCTCTTCTACGCCCTCCGGTGGAAGGGTCGTATCTTTTGCACAAGCGCCTCCACGCTTCGAGTCCGTTGCCTTTCCCGGCCGCACGGATAATCGTGAACGCTTCCTTTTCACAAAGCGTCTGGAGCACTGCATACAGCTGCTGGCTTTTCCCTTCAAGCTCAGGTACTTCGTGCTGCGAAGGGTTCACACTCCCAAACGCAGCCGCAACGGATGCGCCGCTAATCGGGTCTGTTTCTTCTTCTGCCCACGTCATGGGGTCTTCAAGATCTTCGTGGACCGACTGGACGAAAGCCTCCAATCGAATCTTCCACTGAAGAAAGTCTGCTGTTCCATCGTAGCTGTGTGGCTTCGCCAAACCTCGGTTGTCTACAAGAGTCACCTTCTTCGGATCTCTTCTCGCGCTATCCAAGATGGCTTTCTGCGTCTCGACCATCTGCTCCATAGTGGCTTGGAGCGTCGGTGCAATGGCACCCTGCTGGACTTGCGCCAGTCTAGTGTTCAGGTCTTCTTCTCGACGCCTGCTCTCTTGGAGCTCCGTCTGCAACACCGCCAGCTGTTGCGCCAGCTGGTCGAACCTTTGTTCTACCGAGGCCATCGCCTCTAGTTTCCTCGACGAACTAAGGCCCTCGCTCCTGGCTGAACCAGCCTAGAGCCGAGCAACCTTGCCCTAAAGGCCGGTGTAAGGTCCAGATCCCTTAGGAAATTCCCAAGGTGTCCCCACAACCTTTGGAGGTGGCGGAGTCGAAACAGTTTCCGCACTAGGCGTGCCCACAACAGCGTGACGTTGCGTCGTGCCCTTCTAGCACACAGTCGCAGTACAAACATTCACCGCTGGAACGCAACCGAGCGCTCCGCTACCATGATTTGATATTAGCGACGCTCCTATTTTCCTTGAGCCAAAAGTAGCGTTAGTCGAGGTACATGTACTCATCCCTTTAGGAGAATACGTGTCCGGAATCACCCCTAAACCTAAACCCTAAACCCCAAACCCTAAACCCTAAACCCCAAACCCAGAGATGAAACTCAAGCCTACTTTTGGCCTGAAGCGACGATCGCCCCGTGTCTTTCTTGGAGCCCACAAGCCCCTGATGCGTTGGCTTCCCCAACCCAGAAGTACGGGTTTAGCGTCTAGGGTTTAGGGTTTAGGGTTTAGGGTTGGGGTTTTAGGGCTTAGGGTTTAGGGTCAGAGAGCCCACATGATATTCCACGAGGTCTCCGTGTCCTTTTGTCATCAGTCTCGGCACCACGCTTTGGGCGTTGCCCTAAACCCTAAAGCCTAACCCCTAAACCCCTAACCCCTAAACCCTAAACCTTAAACCCTAAACCCTGAACCCTGAACCCTAAACCCTAACCCCTCAACCCAATCCTCCACACTACTCTGAGACCGTCTCGGGGTCCCTACCATCTCACGGAGAAAGGCGTAGTAGTCCTCCTCATCGCCGTCGCGACACCTGTTGAGTGTGCGTTCTGAGTTGGCGGACGCAGGCATCCTCCGTCAGGGTTTAGGGTTTAGGGTTTAGGGTTTCGGGTTTCGGGTTTAGGGTTTGAAGGTTTAGGGCTTAAGGCTTTGGGTGTAGGGCTTAGGGTTTAGGGTTTAGGGTTTGGATCCTCAACCCAAAAAGCGCGGCAAGAGACACTCCTTCTCTTATTCTGAACTATGTATGATTTGGGGCTTCTTCTGCTTTCAATAAACCCTAAACCCTATACCTTATACCGATACCCTTTCCCCTATGCCTATACCCTATACCCTAGAATCACCCTAAACCCTAAACCCTAAACTCTAAACTCTAAACCCCAAACCCCAAAAACCCTAAACCCTAACCCTAAACCCTCTCCCATTCGACTGCCAGAAGCACAGCCAGCTTACAGTAAACTCCAGAAAGTTAGAAAGTTGGAGCATGGTTTAAGGATGATTAGAGCTGGGATTCCCTTTCAGATACCTTTTGGGTTTAGGTTTAGGGTTTAGGGCCTAGGGTTCAGGGTTTAGGGCGTGCCAAACGGAAGCGCGCTTTGGGAGCGCGCGGTAGTCTGCACCCCAAGACCGCCCACTTACAACTCTCAAGGAGTTAAGACCTTTTGTATTTTTACAAAGCATCACATGAGTCAGCACTCACGCCCTTTTGGGGACCTCCACAAGGTGCGTGGACCAGGCACAAAGCTGCAGCAGACGGAAAGGCGAGGCAGGGTCAGCGAAGACAGCTTGGGTTGGCACGGAGGGGCTATGGCCAGGGATGGGCCAGGAACAGACAAAGGCAGCGAGGCTTGGTTGGCGCGAAGGGGCTAAAGCCAGGGAGGCAGGGCCAGGGAACACAGGCAGTGAACAGCTTGGGTTGGCGCGAAGCGAGTTGGGTTGGGCAGAGCGCCACGGAAACAGGGCAGGCGTGGACCAGGCACAAAACTGGTGTGCAGACAGCTTGGCTTGGCGCGAATGGGGTAACAAAACGGCCCCTGCCCTGGGGGCCTCCAATGAAGGACCCAACAATGTGCGCGGACAGCTTGGGGTTTAGGGCCATATAATATAATACAGTGACAACTGCTGACTCGGCCTGTGCCTGTCTGGAGGGTAAGCCAGCCTGGAGGCCAGCTCGGTCGCCCGCCTGGAACTCCCTCGCAGGGTCTCACTGAGCACTCGACCAGCGCCCGCCTACCCCAAAAGACAAGAGAGTGGGGTGGCGGGCGGGTTTAGGGTTTAGGGTTTAGGGTTTAGGGTTTAGGGTTTAGGGTTTAGGGTTTAGGGTTTAGGGTTTAGGGTTTAGGGTTTAGGGTTTAGGGTTTAGGGTTTAGGGTTTAGGGTTCAGCAGCTCCGGATCGAGCAGATTTACGGCTCGGATATAACACCCACCCACCCAGAGAATCCCATAACATTAAGAAACTATAAAGTATCTTCATACAAAAGTTGGGGTGGGAACGTGCCTTGCCCACGAATTTTTGTGCATTGCCCACGAATTTTTGTGCCCTGCCCACGAATTTTTGTGCCTTGCCCACGAATTTTTGTGCCTTGCCCACCAATTTTTGTGCCTTGCCCACGAATTTCGGTGCCTTGCCCACGAATTTTGGTGCCTTGCCCACGAGTTTTTGGTGCCTTGCCACCAATTTGTGTGCCCGAAAATTCGTGGGCAAGGCACAAAATTTCGTGGGCAAAGGCACAAATATTCGTGGGCAAGGCACAAAATTCGTGGGCAAGGCACAAAAATTCGCAGGCAAGGCACATTTTGAGGCTTCAAGCCTTGCCCAAGGGCCAAAACTCCGAAACGTGCCTTGCACGTCTTGCCACGAACTTTTGTGGGGGGGGTAGGGGAGGGCGGGGGGGGGGGTGGGGGGGGGTGGGGGGGGGTGGGGGGGGGGGGTGGGGGGGGTGGGGGGGTGGGGGGGGTGGGGGGGGGTGGGGGGGGGTGGGGGGGGGTGGGGGAGGAGGGTGGGTGCCTTGCCCACGAATTTTTGTGCCTTGCCCACCAATTTTTGTGCCTTGCCCACGAATTTTTGTGCCTTGCCCACGAATTTTTGTGCCTTGCCCACGAATTTTTGTGCCTTGCCCACCAATTTTTGTGCCTTGCCCACGAATTTTTGTGCCTTGCCCACGAATTTTTGTGCCTTGCCCACGAATTTTTGTGCCTTGCCCACGAATTTTGGTGCCTTGCCCACGAATTTTTGTGCCTTGCCACCAATTTACGTGCCCGAAAATTGGTGGGCAAGGCACAAAATTTCGTGGGCAAAGGCACAAATATTCGTGGGCAAGGCACAAAATTCGTGGACAAGGCACAAAAATTCGTGGGCAAGGCACATTTTGGGGTTTTAAGCCTTGCCCAAGGGCCCAAAAATCCGAAATGTGCCTTGTCCACGAATTTTTGTGCCTTGTCCACGAATTTTTGTGCCTTGCCCACGAATTTTTGTGCCTTGCCCACGAATATTTGTGCCTTCGTCCACGAAACCCATTAAGGTTTATATATATATATATAGAAAGAGAGGTTTAGGGTTTAGGGTTTAGGGTTTAGGGTTTAGGGTTTTCGCTGCGAGTGCGCTTCGACCCCCTCCATGAAGTGGTTGGGGGTCGGCGCATAAGCTGCAATGCCCACCCTCCCACCCAAAATACAAACCTTGGACGGGTTTAGGGTTGTCTACCCCCCTACCCCCCTATCAAGGGGGGATATCTGGTTTGGTAGAGCAGAATCCCCAAAATGAGCAACCGTCAGCAGTCTCGACTCGTTTCCACGCAGCAGTTAATCGAAACCTTTTCAAGGCTGGACGTTTAGCCCTTTCAGGACTGGCTGCGGCAAAAGCGGCAGGCTCGACTCGATTCCACTCCGTGGTCCCTGGAAGACTTTCAAGCCCTTTCAGGATTGGCGACGGCAAAAGCAGCAGGCTCGACTCGATTCCACTCCGTGGTCTTAGCAAACTTTCAAAGCATGTTCAAACCCTTAATTTAAGCCTCCGGGCCTGTGTTTCTAAAGTCCCAAACCCTTAATTTAAGCCTCCGGGCCTTAATTTGAGGTTCCCCAACCCTTGATTTAAGTTTTAGGTTCTCAAGCCCTTAATTTAAGCATCCGGGCCTTAAACGTGGGTTCCCAAACCCTTGATTTAAGCTTCCGACCCTTCATTTAGGTTCCCAAACCCTTATTTTAAGCCTCCGGGCCTTAATTTTATATTCCGGGCCTTAATTTTAAATTCCCAAACCCTTGATTTAAGCTTCCGGGCCTGAATTTTAAATTCCGGGCCTTAATTTGAAATTCCCAAACCCTTAATTTAAGCTTCCGGGCCTGAATTTTAGGTTCCCAAACCCTTAATTTAAGCCTCCGGACCTTTATTTTAAGGTCCCAAACCCTTAATTTAAGCCTCCGGGCCCTAATTTTAGGTTCCCAAACCCCTTATTTTAGGCCTCCAGGCCTAATTTTCTCAGGTTCCCAAACCTTTTATTTAAGCCTCCGGGCCTTAAACGTGGGTTCCCAAACCCTGAATTTAAGCCTCCGACCCCTCATTTTCCGGGCGGTAATTTTAGGTTCCCAAACCCATGATTTAAGTCTCCGACCTTAAATTGTAGGTTCCCAAATCCTTAATTTAGGCCTCCTGGCTTGAATTTTCGGTTCCCAAACCCTTAATTTAAGCCTCCGGGCCTTGAAGGTGGGGCCAAACCCTTAATTTAAGCCTCCGGGCCTTAATTTTAAGTTCCCAAGCCCGTAATTTAAGCCGCTGGGCCTTGATTCTAGGTTCCCAAATCCTTAATTTAAGCCTCCGGGCCTTAATTTTAGGTTCCCAAACCCTTAATTTAAGCCAAGTTCCCAAACCCTTAATTTAAGCCTCCGGGCCTTAATTTTAGGTTCCCAAACCCTTAATTTAAGCCTCCAAGCCTTAATTTTCGGTTCCCAAACCCTTAATTTAAGCCTTCGGGCCTTGAAGGTAGGGCTTAAAGGTGGGCTCCCAAACCCTGAATTGAAGCCCCCGGGCCTTAATTTTAGGTTCCCAAACCCTTAATTTAAGCCTCCGGGCCTTAATTTGAGGTTCCCAAACTCTTGATTTAAGCTTCCGGGCCTTAATTTTGAATGCCCAAACCCTGAATTTAAGCCTCCGAGCCTTAAGTTCAGGTTCCCAAACTCTTCATTTAAGCTTTCGGGCCTTTATGAACCCAGGTGGAGGTTTTCAGGGGCGCCCGGTCATTTGCACGAAGGTTTAGGGCTATCATTATATAGGCTGACAGAAGCGGCCTATTCGAGCGCCGCGTGGACCTGAGGTCCAGGACCCTACGGCTCGCCTTTCGGCCTTCGCCTACGGGTCCGCAGGCCCCTGCCGGTGGCCTGCTAACGACCGGCCCCTATCGCTGGAAAGGGGGCCGGTCTTCAGTTTAGGGTTTAGGGTTTAGGGTTTAGGGTTTAGGGTTTAGGGTTTAGGGTTTAGGGTTTAGGGTTTAGGGTTTAGGGTTTAGGGTTTAGGGTTTAGGGTTTAGGGTTTAGGGTTTAGGGTTTAGGGTTTAGGGTTTAGGGTTGTTCCAACTTTTTGGAACTTCCTGTAGGCTCTCCAGGGCTCGCGCGACTTGTCATCGTCGCAACCATCTGAGCTACAGCTGTCCAGGCCTCGACTCTTCTAGGGTTTAGGGTTTAGGGTTTAGGGCTTGGGGTTTGGGGTTTAGGGCTTAGGGTTCAGGGTTCAGGGCTTAGGGCTTAGGGTTTAGGGGGAGTAGGGTAGGGGTGGAAACACTTGGGTAGTTCCGAGGATAGGGGGGTGCCCTCTTAAAGGGCCCCTTGAAAAGGACTCTCTCATAGTTACTGCCACAAAGATCTTAGAGCCATGAGTAACCTAGGAATAACAACCCCAAACCCCAAACCCTTTTTGGTTTTAAGGGGATTCTAAGGGATCCCCAACCCCAGAAAAAGATCAGTCACTTGAAGCTAGAAAAGCCGCCTGTTTGTTGCAGGGTCAGACATCATAGCATGCAAGTATCCGGAGGGTTTACGGTTTAGGGTTTAGGGTTTAGGTTTGGGGTTTAGGGTTTAAGGTTTAGGGTTTCGAGTATCCGGAAGTGCCAAACCCATAGCAAAAACCTCCTCGCGCATTCAAGGACGTATAGGGTAGGGTACTTGTGATTAAGCCGCGCGCTGTCTCCTGGATCTTCTACCTCATGATCTTGTGGCTGCTTCCTGCAGCATCGCGACTCGAGACAAGCCAGGGCAGCTCTGCAAAACCGAAGCCCAAACCCTAAACTCCAAACCCTCAACCCTTCATCTGAACCGCCTCAACAGCCAGATTTGGGGTGTCAGGGTTTAAGCAGGGCTCCAAGTCCGACATCCAAACATCAGCCTCCCAGCACTTCTCTACCTCAAACCCTAAACTCAAACCCCCAGCTAAAACCAAAAAAAACGCGGGGAAAAGGATGGACACCCAGAAGAGATCCCTTAATCTTCTTCCCCTATATGATCCCCTGTATACTATATACAGCCTTACAAGATCCCTGCATTATTAAGTAGCCCTTACATGAGCCCTAAGGTGCCTCATAAGGGTCCCTCCTTTGGCCCCTTGACGATTCAGGGTTTAGGGTTTAAGGTTTAGGGCTTTGGGTTGAGGGTTTAGGGTTTAGGGGCTAGGGTTTAGGGTTTAGGGTTTAGGGTTTAGGGTTTAGGGTTTAGGGTTTAGGGTTTAGGGTTTAGGGTTTAGAGTTTAGGGTTTAGGGTTTAGGGTTTAGGGTTTAGGGTTTAGGGTTTAGAAGTTAGGGTTGAAGCTACGGGGTTCTCGAAGTGTCGGTCATCGGCTTCAGATCGAGATTTCTTGGTTGTCTTTTTGTCGGTTGACCTAAACCCTAAACCCTAAACCCTAAACCCCTTCGGACGCGAGATGCCCGCGAGGTTGGCTGAGGAGGGATCGCGGTGAAGCAGTCGGGTTATTACTGTCCGGCGCTCTCTTGGCAGACTCGCGTCGAACCCTAAACCCTAAACCCTACACCCGAAACCCCAAACCCTAAAACCCTCGCCCTAGTCTGAGAGAAAGCTTACCGTCCGGAGTTTGGAGTTCAGGACCCCCTGGTTCTTAGAAGGGAACGGGGGAATGAGGTACCCTACATAATCCCTTAAAGGGTATGTATGGGGGGGATATAGGATGTCCCATTCCCTCATTTCCTACTGAGAACCAGCAAGTGGTGCTTCGTGGGCAGTTCGAAGGGGCTATACGTAAGGTAACGATAATTAATAGCTGGTTATAAACCTTATTTAGGGTGCTTATAACCCTACTTGCAACTACCCGTGAGCCTTCAAGTAGGATTTGAGTTTAAGGATTTAGGCTTCGTTTTCGGCTTCACCTGAGTCAGACACCACTGTTCTATTGCAAAAGGGATGACGTCGTGACAGAATTAGTTGACATACTACTACAATGCGGGTACCCTTTTTGGAGTTGGTTTCTGTACTATGGAACTTGGAACCAAGAAAAGAAGAAACTTGGAATCAAAACAAGGGTCAATGGGTACTGGGTACCACCGGGCTACCAAGGGGAACGCAAAGCATCCTGCAAACATGCCAGGTTCACGTGTCAGCCGGAGTCTGCATTTCTCCTTTCTCCTCCTGGCGGGTGCGCTTCTCTTCTGCGCACGCTTGGGAGTTTCCGAAAATAGGGGACCCCTAGCCTACAATAGTAGGATTCCCTGATAATAAGGACCCCAAGAAGGTACCCCTACTTTCGGGAACCCCCACTGACTTGAGTTGCCTTAAGTACAACACCAAGGCCCCCCCCCTCTCCATTGAAATCATGGGTGGCCCACGGGGCGCGCCTCTGTGATGATGGGGGTAGTCGGGCGCCACATCCCCTTGACCTCAGGGCAGCATCGACGTCCAGGATCAGAAGCTGGGGAGGCTGGAGGCTGTCCTGGGGTTTAGAATTTAGGGTTTAGGGTTTAGGGTTTAGGGTTGAATTCCTCACCCCCACCCTACTTGCCGCCTTGAATGGACAGACACCCACTCACACTTCAACCTATACCCTATGTAGAGGTTACTGTATACTTACCAGCAAGGCGCCTACTGGACGAGTATGGCAACTGCAAGTCGACTTTCCGCGAAGGACACTTCTCACTCCATCGAAATCCTCCAAACCCTAAACCCTAAACCCTAAACCCTAAACCATAAACCCCCCTCAACCTCAACGTACAGCCCTCCACCCCTTGAGCCCTCGGGTGCAGGCGTTGCATACCTGATCGGCTGAGGTCATCATCCTGTTGGATCAAAGACTCCTCACGGGCAGGCGTCTTCAACCCTGCACCCTAAAACCCTAAAACCCTAAAACCCTAAAACCCTAAAACCCTAAAACCCTACAACCCTAAACCCTAAACCCTAAACCCTAAACCCTAAACCCCAAACCCCAAACCCCAAACCCCAACCACGCAGGGCCTCGGGCCTCGGGGGTGTTTTGGGGTGCAGTGTGCAAGGCTTTGGGGGCCCAGGGATTTCGACTTTGGAGATTGGGCTTTGGGGGGGAAGTTCCGAGTCACTGATGTCGGGATTCCACTGCAACCCAGAGAGCCCAAACACCTGCTAGCTTACTCCGGAAGATACCTTAACTTACAATAAGAAGCCCTGTAGTCTAGGGCATATTCAATGAATAACCTCAGACGAGGAGTAGCTGGACTCTCCGGGTACTGTTACTACTATGACAGAGACTGCTATGTCCACAGTGATGGAAACAATGGCCGCCAGGAGACGTGCCGTAACTGCCGCTACATGCGTGATAGGCAATGAAGCTGAAAGACAAGGCCCGAAAACCCAAACCCTCAAACCCCGAAACCCCCTAGACCCCTAAACGGTTAAACCCCTCCCAAACCCCCGAAAGCCTGAACCCTCAACCCACACAAAAACCTTTTAGGGTTCATATGGTCCCCACGGGAGCCCAAAAGCAAACCCTAAACCCCAAACCCTAAACCCTAAACCCTAAACCCCAAACCCTAAACCCTAAACCCTAAACCCTAAACCCGAAACCCTAAACCCTAAACCCCAAACCCCAAACCCTAAACCCCAACCACCTATCGGGTCTCAGGACTCACGTGGGCTTCAGGCTCCGGGCTGTTGTTCCCAAAGCTAGGGCGTGGGGTTTAGGGTTTACGGCTTAGGGTTTAGGGTTTAGGGTTTGGGGTTCAGGGTTTAGGGTTTAGGGTTCAGGGTTCAGGGTTGAGGGTTTTAGGGTTTTAGGCTTTTTAGGGTTTTAGGGTTTTAGGGTTTTAGGGTTTTAGGGTTTTAGGGTTTTAGGGTTTTAGGGTTTTAGGGTTTTAGGGTTTTAGGGTTTTAGGGTTTTAGGGTTTTAGGGTTTCGGGTTTAGCTCTCTATGAAACCCCTTGAAGGAAACCCGTTGCCCTGATCTGGAATGCCTGAAATCACCGAGGTTCCCTGAACCCTAAACCCTAAACCCTAAACCCTAAACCCTAAACCCTAAACCCTGGGGCCCCGGGCTTCAGAGCTGGGCGTGCTAAAGGGGATCGAGTTTGAGAGGTGACTCTCACAGCGAGCTTACAAGCCGAGACAGGGCGCGGAGCTTTGGGTTTGGGAGAAAAACAAGAGGGTTTAGGGTTTAGGGTTTAAGCAGTTTTAGGTTTAGGGTTTAGAGTTTAGGGTTTAGGGTTTAGGGTTAGGGTTGAGGGCCTAGGGTTTAGGGAGGAATCAACGAAGGGGAAGTGGGGCGAAGTGGAGGAAGGTGAGGAAATGGGGAGGGAGCGAAGCATGATTAAGCTGCAACACTTCCTATGTTTGCACATCTTAGTCTCATCGTGCTGAAAACACCTTGTGCAGCAGCCTCTGCACCACACTAGCAACAGCTTCCAGTGGCTCTCAGAAGCTGTTTACGCATGGAAAGGTGAGAGCAGCACCTTGCATGCCTGCCAACTTCTGTGGCGTAACGGAGGGTATCAAGTCTCCACCAACATTTTCGGGAAAGAGCTGGCTGCCTGAACCCCGTTTTGCAGTTCCCAAGCCACCAACATTCCCACACGAAGCGCCGTTGCCTTTCAATGACCTGTGCCGTGCTGTCAGCGTGAGCGTGATACCACAAGACCAACAAACCAAACAACCAGGCGGCAGCAGCGCCAAATGCTGCAACACCCTCGCTAGCAACAGCTCGCAACGGCTCTCAGAAGCTGTTTACGCATGGAAAGGTGAGAGCAGCACCTTGCATGCCTGCCAACTTCTGTGGCGTAACGGAGGGTATCAAGTCTCCACCAACATTTTCGGGAAAGAGCTGGCTGCCTGAACCCCGTTTTGCAGTTCCCAAGCCACCAACATTCCCACACCAAGCGCCGTTGCCTTTCAATGGCCTGTGCCATGTTGTCAGGTACGTGTGATACCACAGGACCAACAAACAACCAGGCGGCAGCAGCACCAAATGCTGCAACGCTCTAGCTAGCAACAGCTCGCAACGGCTCTCAGAAGCTGTTTACGCATGGAAAGGTGACAGCAGCACCTTGCATGCCTGCCAACTTCTGTGGCGTCATGGAGGGTATCAAGTCTCCACCAACATTTTCGGGAAAGAGCTGGCTGCCTGAACCCCATTTTGCAGTTCCCAAGCCACCAACATTCCCACACGAAGCGCCGTTGCCTTTCAATGACCTGTGCCGGTGCTGTCAGCGTGAGCGTGATACCACAAGACCAACAAACCAAACAACCAGGCGGCAGCTTCGCCAAATGCTTCCACACTCTCGCTAGCAAAAGCTCCCAGTGGCTCTCAGAAGCTGTTTACGCATGGAAAGGTGAGAGCAGCACCTTGCATGCCTGCCAACTTCTGTGGCGTAACGGAGGGTATCAAGTCTCCACCAACATTTTCGGGAAAGAGCTGGCTGCCTGAACCCCGTTTTGCAGTTCCCAAGCCACCAACATTCCCACACCAAGCGCCGTTGCCTTTCAATGGCCTGTGCCATGTTGTCAGGTACGTGTGATACCACAGGACCAACAAACAACCAGGCGGCAGCAGCACCAAATGCTGCAACGCTCTAGCTAGCAACAGCTCGCAACGGCTCTCAGAAGCTGTTTACGCATGGAAAGGTGACAGCAGCACCTTGCATGCCTGCCAACTTCTGTGGCGCCATGGAGGGTATCAAGTCTCCACCAACATTTTCGGGAAAAAAGCTGGCTGCCTGAACCCCGTTTTGCAGTTCCCAAGCCACCAACATTCCCACACCAAGCGCCGTTGCCTTTCAATGGCCTGTGCCATGTTGTCAGGCGCGTGTGATACCACAGGACCAACAAACAACCAGGAGGCAGCAGCACCAAATGCTGCAACGCTCTAGCTAGCAAGAGCTCGCAACGGCTCTCAGAAGCTGTTTACGCATGGAAAGGTGAGAGCAGCACCTTGCATGCCTGCCAACTTCTGTGGCGTCACGGAGGGTATCAAGTCTCCACCAACATTTTTTCGGGAAAGAGCTGGCTGCCTGAACCCCGTTTTGCAGTTCCCAAGCCACCAACATTCAGACACGACCATCTTATTCAAGTCAGGACAGCTGCCACCACATATTAATAAACAACCAGGTGGCAGCGGCGGCAAATGCTGCATCACTCTAGCTAGCAACAGCTCGGAACGGCTCTCAGAAGCTGTCTACGCATGGAAACGTGCCAACTTCTGTGGCGTAACGGAGGGTATGTCTCCACCAACATTTTCGGGAAACAGCTGGCTGCCTGAACCCCGTTTCGCAGATCCCAAGCGCATGTGTACTTTGAATCAGC
>CAJNDS010002340.1:303782-481249 GCA_905221605.1 Symbiodinium natans
GACCAAGTTAGTAGGAAGGAGCATAACCTGCTTCATTGTTGTTGGGCATATCAAAATGATCAGAATTTGTTCCTTCTTGGGAACTTAATATGACAAACATGTACAAATTACAACCAACAAGGACCCAGGTTCAACATCAGGGATCAGGGCATCGCGCCTCTCTTCAGGGAGCCGCCGGGATGCTGGCGACTGTGGCGGCAAACGGCCCACCGACGCATGCAGCCTCAGCCGAATGTCCTAAACCCTGAACCCTAAACCCTGAACCCTAAACCCTAAACCCTAAACCCTAAACCCTTTCTTTGCCTGGTTCACCTCATCGGCTCCGATGCTCTCTCCCTACATGCCCAAAGCGGTTGTAAGAGGCTGAGTGGGCGGCGGCAGCATCCCCGCGGAAATATGCTGCTGAGGTTGAGCGTTCGAGCCTCGTTAGCTCTATCCCCAAACCCTAGACCCTAAACCCTAAACGTGCTTGAAATTGTCGGCGGTTCTTCTGACCATGCGAGGGCTGAAAGGCACTGGTGCGCACTGCCGCCTGTCACCACTACCGGGATCTGGGCGATCGAAGTCTCCCAATGGCTGTCCCTTCAAGGGACTGTGCTGGTCAACTTATGGAATCACACTCTTAGGTCTTTAAACTCTTGATACAAGCTCTGACGTGACTTGCTTTACCCCGACGTCCAAAAGCCACGACAATTCCGCATTTCGCGAAACCGGACGTCCTGCCCACGATTTCCAACATCGCGACTTGCAAATCCCCTTAGTCTGGACGCACGCAGCGAACCCACCCAAGGGCACAAACCGCAGGTCCACGCGCCTGCCACGCTTTCGGACGCATGGCGACGCAAGCCACGAAATTCGCAGCGGAGCCAGGCCAGGCGGAAAGCACCCGCCCCCATAAACACAACAAAATGCGCACGAGGCGAGAGCGCGATTCGACCACATCCAGCAAGCGGAAAGCGTGGAATTTGCGATGTTCGAAGCCCCGAGAAATCGGGGACGTCACCCGAGGGATTGTGTCCGTGTACCCGTAGGCGTTTCACGAGTGATTCGCTGGCGTCTATCACGCAACTCGATCTAACCTTCCTTGACTAGTGTTGACGCTAGTTTGGGAAACAAGTAAAGAACTCCTCGAACCTCCTTGACCCTAAACCCTACACCCTAAACCCTAAACCCTAAACCCCACCACCTTTCCTAAATCCCTTGAGACACCGCGGAGACGCCTGGAGCCACCGCCCTGCCGGGATCTTCGCCGGGAGTTGCCAGCGCGTGGGAAGCCCGGGTCTAAGAGCACCCAGTGGGAGTTTAGGGTTGAGGGTTTATAGGGTTGAGGGTTTAGGGTTTGGGGTTTGGGGTTTAGGGTTGAGGGTTTAGGGTTTAGGGTTTAGGGTTTGGGGTTTAGGGGTTTTAGGGGTTTTAGGGCTGGGCCCCCCACATCCCGCAGTTGAGGGACGTGGGGGTTCGGGATTTGGGGTTTGGTGTTCCTCCACCATCTCAGGAAGGCAGCTTCCTCCGCTAAGGGGCATTGGGGAGGGTTTAGGGTTTAGGGTTTAGGGTTTAGGGTTTAGGGTTTAGGGTTTAGGGTTTAGGGTTTAGGCCAGGACTTTGGGAGCACTGGGTCCTTCTTGGGGTCCCCAGGCCTTCTAGGGTGTTCCCCCTTACACTAGCAGTCCTTAAATAAGGATTATAGTACCCCCTTGTAGAATCCCCAGTAAGGACTGTAGTATAAGGGGCTCGGAGTGGAGACACAGAGGCAAGAATGCACTTAGAGCCCCAAGCCCCTAAACCCTAAACCCTAAACCCTAAACCCTAAGCCCTAAACCCTAAACCCTAAACCCTAAACCCTAAACCCTAAACCCTAATCCCCGAAACCCGAAGATCCAGGGCGTCTTCGACAACAGCTCTCCAAGGTTGGTCGTGGGGGGGAGGGCGCTGACAATTCTGGGCAACTAGGGCTGAGTTTGGGGTTTAGGGTTTAAGGGTTTAAGGGTTTAGGGTTTAGGGTTTAGGGTTTCGGGTTTAAGGTTCAGGGTTTTAAGTCTTGGGTTTTGTCGTGGGCCTTTCTTGGGTTTATCTTGGGTTTCTTCGGTTTTCGGGGTTATCCGTCAGCTCTGTCCTGCTCTGTGGTCCGCACCGGCTGGAGGGAAGCCTGCCGAAAGGTATAGGCCTCAGGGGTCCCCAAGTCTGAGCTTAGTGCACAACCTTCCTCTGTAAGCAGCAGGTCCCCACCCGGCATGACGCGTGTTGCGCCAATCCGCCGTGGTGTTTTTTTGAGGCGCCGGCGGCAGTTCCCACGCGGACGGCATGTCGTCTGAGCGCAAATGAAGCTTCACTGCAACCCAGCACAACTGAACCTCACATGACTCACATGTGTGGGACCGAAGGAGGGAGGGGAGGTGAGGTAACCGGTTGCCTCCCTTGGTGACGTGACCTCATGCCCACAAACCCGGTTGGAATTGAACATCGCAGCAACCTCTCGCGTGTGACGGCCCTGCCTTCGAACGTCACAACTGAGCCCCGCGAGCTCGGGGAAACCGGGAAGGAGGGGGAGGACGACAGACAGAGCAGCAGCCTAGGCACCATGATCATCCAAAGACAAGGTTCTGCTGGGCAGCTGATAGACATTGCTGTGTGACTTCATGCTGGCAGCTTGCTGTTTGACCCTGAGGCCATCAGCACGACCTGAGTGCGAGGCACATTCGCATCCCCATCCTGCAGTCTCTCACAACACGCGCAATGCCAGCAAAAAGCTCGCAAGCCTCTATCGTTCCTTCTGAAAAATACTTCCGACTGTGTGCAAGATAGAGCGAACCCTTTGCGTCCTGCATCTTTCTATCGGCAAGTTGGGCCGTACCGAGGACCGAGACATCTGTGACCTGCCCATGAGCACGCGGAAGTGAGTAGGACGTGTAGAACGGTGGGGAAGATATGGAAGATGCTAAAGCAGCAAACTGCCAGTGCCTTGCTCAGCAAGATGGCAAGCACAGCCTCTTCACCGGAGCAACAAGGCTTAGGGTGTAGGGGTTTAAGGGTTCAGGGGCCTGGGGGGTTTTGGGGCTTGGGGGCTCAGGGGACTGCAGACAAAGATCATAAGCTTCCAGCGCGCGATGTCGAAGGTGCGCGGCAAACAGTAAGGCACTACTTGGGGCCGGAGGTTCCTATGGTTTGGGGTTGAGTGTTTGGGGCTTGCTTGGATGTTCATATGGGTAGTTAGTGGGGGTAGTAAGTAAGGGAACTATACGTATAGCTTGTAACCGTATCTAGGGTACTTGTCGCCCGTCCCCGCACGCTCCTTTGGCCGCGAAGCAAACGAGACTTGAGTCGTGTCTGGGCCACTTGGGGGATTACGAAAATAAGGGACCCATACTATAGTCCCCCAATAGTAGGATTCCCTTAGAATCAGGCCCCCAAATAAGGTACCCCGAATATCGTAAACCCCCCCATAAAGCCCTAAACCCTAAACCCTAAACCCTCTTTGAACCTAATTTCGGAAGCCCCCACTTGGCACCCAGCACTCTCTTTTCAGCGTGGCTGCTGTCTGCCGCGCAGTGCTCGACAACTCCATTTTCAGGTTCGAGGAGTTGGGGTTTAGAGTTTAGGGTTTAGGGTTTAGGGTTTAGGGTTTAGGGTTTAGGGTTTAGGGTTTAGGGTTTAGGGTTTAGGGTTTAGGGTTTAGGGTTTAGGGTTTAGGGTTTAGGAATTTAGGGTTCAGGGTTTAGGGTCAAACTTCTGGAGACCAGAGCTCGAAAAGCAACTTAACCGGACACTCCGGGGCTTAACACCTGAAAACCGAAAGCCTAAACCCTTAGGGGATTTAGGGTTTGTTTAGGGGTTAGGGTTTAGGGTTTAGGATTTAGGGTTTAGGGTTTAGGGCTTAGGGATTAGGGTTTAGGGTTTAGGGTGTAGGATTTAGGGTTTAGGGTTTGGGGATTTAGAACCTCAGGGTCCCCCCAGCAGCTTCCTCAGAAGATCTCGGCATTTTGCCGAACCCCCTGCAGCACTCGGAAAGACTCCTGGCTCAAGGCCTGCCACAGGGTTTAGGGTTTAGGGTTTAGGGTTTGGGGTTTAGGGTTCATGGTTTAGGGTTTAGGGTTTAGGGTTTAGGGTTTAGGGTTTAGGGTTTAGGGTTTAGGGTTCAGCAGCTCCGGGTCGAGCAATCTCTAGGAGAGCAGCTGTTTGGGCTCTCGAAAAAACCCACCCACCCACCCAGAGAATCCCAAAACATTTAGAAATAAAAGTTTACATTTTTCATCAGCAAGCTCTGTCCTCCAACCCTTAGCCACGAAGAAAATAACCCTTAGCCACGAAGGAAATGACCCTTAGCCACGAAGAAATGACCCTTAGCCACGAAGAAATGACCCTTAGCCACGAAGAAATGACCCTTAGCCACGAAGAAATGGCCCTTAGCCACGAAGAAATGACCCTTAGCCACGAAGAAATGACCCTTGGCCACGAAGAAATGACCCTGAGCCACGAAGAAATGACCCTTAGCCACGAAGGAAATGACCCTTAGCCACGAAGAAATGACCCTTAGCCACGAAGAAATGGCCCTTAGCACCCAGGAAATGGCCCTTAGCGACCAAGAAATGGCCCTTAGCGACGAAGAAATGGCCCTTAGCGAAGAAATTGCCCTTAGCCACGAAGAAATGACCCTTAGCCACGAAGAAATGACCCTTAGCCACGAAGAAATGACCCTTAGCCACGAAGAAATGACCCTCAGCCGCGAAGGTGTATAGGGTTTAAATATATATGTGATAGAGAGGTTTAGGGTTTAGGGTTTAGGGTTTAGGGTTTAGGGTTTAGGGTTTAGGGTTTAGGGTTTAGGGTTTAGGGTTTAGGGTTTAGGGTTTAGGTTTGAGGGTTTAGGGTTTAGGGTTCGGGTTTAGGTCCAGGTTTAGGAGGATCAAGCTTGGCTCAGGGGCTTTTAGGGGGGGGGGGGGGGGGGGGGGGGGGTTGGGATTTCTTCATCACGTCGTCTGGACTTCCTACAAACCAACAGAAGACTCTACACTAAACCCTGACCCGAAACCCTAAACCCTAAACCCGAAACCCTAAACCCTACACCCTACACCCTAAACCCTAAACCCTAAACCCTAAACCCTCAACCCTAAACCCTAAACCCTAAACCCCAAACCCCGGGCTTCGGGCTTCTTCAGCGCCAGGCTCTGGGCGCTTTGGGGGATGGCGTCGGGCTTTCGGCCCTAGGGGTTGGGATTGGGATTGCTATCCTAAACACCCCTAAAGCACCCCAAACCCTAAACCCTAAGCCCTAACCCCAAACCCCAAACCCTAAACCCCCAAAGCCCAAACCCTAAACCCTAAACCCTCAGCCTCTAACTTCTGTCATCTCCCATGCCTCGTCGGGGCACTGCAGCAGCCGCACGCAAAGGGGCAAGGCCCCGCTCTCTGCGACCACCAGGGCCTGGATCATCGCTGTTTTACTAGAACTTTGTGTTGACCGTTTTAGGGTTTAGGGTTCAGGGTTTAGGGTTTAGGGCATAGGCTTTAGGGTTTAGGGTACTGGGTTCTTATTCTTGTTCATGACACGCGAAGCCCCAAGCGGCTTTTTGGGAATCAAGATGGTCGGCTTCGGGCTGGCTCTCGAAACTACTGAGTCCTTTCAGGCACCTTCTCTCTCTCTTCTCTCTCTCTCTCTCTCTCTCTCTCTCTCTCTCTCTCTATACATATATATATATATATATACACATATATACATACATACATACGTACATACATACATGCATGCATGCATACATACGTACATACATACATATATGTTAAGTTATGTTGTCGATGCTGTTTGTTCTTTGGTATTCGTTGATTTTAACGTGTATAAGTTTATCTACATGTACAAATACACATCCATGTGCATGTGTAGATATTTATGTAATGTATGCATGTTTTCTTGATTGTGCACATTCTTTTGTACGTGCTTCGATTTGATATATCTGTGTTTTTATGCATTTGCTCATTTGCTTTCTGCTTATTTATTTCATTGACTGACATATCTAGATGCAATGAAGGGCTGTATTGCAGTCTTAGGGGCGTTCGAACCTCAGGGCTCAGGGGACCACACGTGTCACATGCTCAAAGAAAGGGAGCCGAAACCCTAAACCCTTACCGTTTGCATTAGGGTTTAGGGATTAGGGCTTAGGGCTTGGGGCTTAGGGCTTAGGGTTTAGGGTTGAGGGTTGAGGGTTGAGGGTTTAGGGTCTAGGCTTGCCACACGCTTGGGACCTTCTGCCAAACCACTACTACAGGAGCGCTAGCTTCCAGGGTCCCGACGCCAAGGCATGGGACTGCCGCGGGCAAATCGGACAACTGAAGCCCCTAAAACACTTCATTTTCAGGTAAGGGTGGTGGTCGGGTTGGGGGGTCAAGCTTAAGGGTGAGGGGGGAGGGCAGGGAGGAGCAAGGGCAACGGTAAGGGCGACAAGGGTTTGGACAGGGGAGGCAAGGGGTTGGAGCCCCTATAGCACCATATTCCAGGTAAGGGGAAAGGTGGCTCAGGAGCTCCACAGCGCTCACGCCCTCCCTTACCCGGGATTGAGGTGTTTAGGGGCTCCAGTGCATGTCCAAACCCTCGCCGCACTTACCGCTGCCCTTGCTCCTCGCCCTCCTGGCCTTCCCCCCTCACCCTTAAGCTTGACCCCAACCCTACCCCCAAGCCCTTACCTGAAAATGAAGTCTTTTAGAAACCCCGCGCCGCCCTCACTGCTGCCCTTGCTCATCCCCCCACCACCTCAAGCCCAGTCCAGCGCCCTGCCCTGTTGGTTTTAGTGTGTGCCCCGACCACCACTTCACCCCTCACCCGGCAATGAGGCGTTTCAGGTTTTAGGGGTTTCAGTGCCTGCCCAAACCCCCGTACCGCTAGGCCCCCCTCGCGCCTGCCCCACCCACCCAGGCCCCCCTTAAGCTTTACCAGTGCATGCCCAAACCCGCCTTCGCGCCCACCCACCCAGGCCGCGCCTTCCCTCATCCTGCCCCCCCCCCCTTCCCTCTCGCATAGAATTCTGACCTACTTGAAGGTTCATGGGTAATTCAATTCGAAGTAGGGTTCTAACTGGCTATAACTGTAGTTACCTTACTTATAACTCGACTTATGACTTATAACTATCCAGGAACCCCCAAGTAACCTACCAACAGTTTCTCACCCTTAAACACCTCTCGAAAACGCAATAGCACAGTAACTTATGTACATCTTGCTTGCTTGAGGTCTACAGGCTACTATTTATGCCCTAAACCCAAACCCGAACCCTAAACCGCAAACCCGAAACCCTAAACCCTACACCCTGCAGAGCCTAAGCCCAAAACCCTATATGATAGCCATCAGGCCTTCTCCACCGAGCTGCACGCCAAGTCCGCAAGGGCCGCCATTGCCTGCACAGGTTTTCAGTGAAAGATTGGGATTTGGCTTAGGGTTTAGGTAGGGTTTAGGGCTTAGGGTTTAGGGTTTAGGGTTTACATAGGGTTTAGGGTTTAGGGTTTACAAAGGGTTTAGGGTTTAGGGTGTAGGGTTTGGGGTTTAGGGGTTTAGGGGTTGAGGGTTTTAGGGGTTTAGGGGTTAGGGGTTTAGGGTTTAGGGTTTAGGGTTTAGGGGTTAGGGGTTTAGGGTTTAGGGTTCAGGGCTTGAAGGTGCCGGGCTTAGGCTCTTGGAGTTCAGGGGTTGCGGTCTAAGGTTCAGCGCACAATCGCCGCCTCCACTCGGATTTCGGCAACGTCTGCCGCCCGGGCGAGTGACGCAAGGCAGTCGGGGATGTCTCCCAGGAGGCCTAGCAGAGCAGAGTTTCGGGTTTGGGGCCTGGTGCCGTTCTGAGCCTTTTCAGTCTAACAAGGGGTGCAGCTACAAAGAAGAGTAGTCATGGAGAGATGCTATACAACCTAGCCATACATCATCGGGACGAAAGTTTCGACGTACCGAAGATCTTCTTGCTACGGAGTGGACCCCAGGAACATACTATTGCATGGCCAGAAGACATGTCGAAAAAAGGCTCCAAAAAGGCTCGAAGAAACGACAAGACGACCAAGGGCTCCGAAGGCCTCCAACAAAGCAAGGGCAAAATGCGAAATTACAGCACGGCTACAATGCAGACACGGGGCTCGGTGCAAACCGCAAACCAACAAAACAAAGATGAGTTTGCTTAGGCGGCCAAACCCAAAACCCTTAAACCGATAAAGATGACCGGTGTTCCGATCTTCACGTGGCGCTGGCGTGCATGCACGCAGCTACCACCTCCACCCCCTCCCCCCACATCCCCCCAATGACAGGATACCCTAAACCCGAAACCCTAAACCCTAAACCCTAAGCCCTAAGCCCTAAACCCTCAACCCTAAACCCTCAACCCTAATTAACCCCCCCCCCTCCCCACAAAAAGCACAAACAAAAGAAGTCAAAAACAAAAGCAAATTACATGCCCTCAACACCTGGACTGGCGCAGGGTGTCCTGCGGGCATCTCCCTCGCGCAGAGCCCCCGCAGCAGGCGAAGCGCTTCGAGCTGCTTGGAAGGACTCTCGTCGGCCAACAGCCTG
Organism: Symbiodinium natans; assembly: GCA_905221605.1. Lineage (NCBI taxonomy): Eukaryota > Dinophyceae > Suessiales > Symbiodiniaceae > Symbiodinium > Symbiodinium natans. The sequence goes on from CAJNDS010002340.1 coordinate 312,310, forward strand.
CTGCCTGAAGGTTCTGCTTGAAGGTGGCAAGGGGCAGTTCTTTAGGGTTTAGGGTTTAGGGAAGTAGGGTGCTAAGTACCCTACATAAGGTTAGAACCAGTTATACTTCTAGTTGCCGTGCTTATAACCCCACTTAGAACTACCCATGAACCTCCCAGTGGGGCTGGGCCGTCAAGGAACCCAAGATGCGCATCTATAGGGGCCTTCAAAATTAGAACAGGGTTTTGGTGGGACATTTTAGTATACTCATAAAGGGACCATAAGGGAATACTATGAGTGACTATTCCGACCCCTTACACTACTCTGGCATCCAAAGTGAAAGGGTTTTTGGGAGTTGCTTTGAGGGAAACAGGGGTTTGGGGTTTGGGGTCTAGGGTTTAGGGCTTAGGGTTTAGGGTTTAGGGTTTAGGGTGGGTTGCTTTGAGGGAAACAGGGATATCTCGACACGACTGCTGATCTGCCAGGCCCTCGTTGATCCCTCTTCCAGCTCAAGTCTGTGGAACTCCCGAGGATATCTTGCCTGAGGCACACGGGTAGTTCTTAAAGAAGCACTTCTGTCAGGACACGAAGTCGCGGCAGCTGAGACATCAGGTCTTCCACCAGCATTGCATCAACCTCCCCAGCCAGATCAACCTGTCAGGGCCGAGATTGCTTTGTCTTGAGCGGGGTTTTGCAAGCCTACACTCCGCACTCGCAAGAATCCTGAACCCCGGGGATGCTCCCTTACTCTGAATTGACTCTGGGGGCCTTGAAATGTACCGTAAGGTCTCTCAAGCCCTGACGAGGCTGACGCACATGTTGAGCCCCTGCTCCATGCAAACTCGCGGGACCAGGACCCAGGTGCTCATCCTCCCCCCACCCCCTACAGCCGTCGAAACTGCAATCCCCATGCGCATAATAGCATTAACAGCACTCGGAATAATTAAGTGTCGTATTTTTTTGAAGGCCAGGAAGGTGCTGGTCTGCTTTCTTGCCGCTGTACGGTTGTTCTAAGACCCTAAACCCTAAACCCTAAACCCTAAACCCTAAACCCTAAACCCTAAACCCTAAAGAGGGTACCGAGGGAAACACAGTGCACTGTCATCATTCAGCCAGCTGCAGCACTGAGGAAACAGAGCTCTCTCGGCACCTCTATCATGTCCGTCTGATCTGGCATGTCCTGCTCCAGCAGGCCTGTCGTGGCAGTCTGCTTTCTTTTAGGGGTTTAGGGTTTAGGGTTTAGGGTTTAGGGTTTAGGGTTTAGGGTTTGGGGTTTAGGGTTTAGGGTTTAGGGTTTAGGGTTTAGGGTCTAGGGTTTAGGGTTTAGGGTTTAGGGTTTAGGGTTTAGGGTTTAGGGTTTAGGGATAGTTTTAGTAGAGAGTTCATAATAACTTCAGAAGAACCTCAAGAAAAGAAAAGAAAAAGAAGCGCATAAGTGCCGCCAAGGGTCGGCAGCCTATTCCTAGAGTTTCGGATTTAAGTGAGGGCAACCATGGCTCTGGGCAGCTAGCCTCAGCCAAAACCCTGAACTTTGGCTTACACCCTATAAACTCTACACACACAGATACCATCAACACCAACTTCGCAAACCCCGCGCCATAAACCCTCGACCCAAAACTCCCGACCCCTGAGACATACCGAAAGCCACAACTCCAAACCCCCAACCCCAACCTTACACCCTAAACCCCAAACCCCAAACCCTAATTCCCAAACCTCAAGCCCAAAACCCTACGCCAAAAACCCTAAAACCCGAAACTCCAAATCCCAGATCCTAAACCCCAAACTACCCGAAAGCCCAAACAACCCTAATGGGCAAAGAACCCTAAGCCCCAAACCCTAACAACCCCAAACCCCAAACTCTAAACCCTAAACCCCCAAAACCCTAAACCCCAAACCCTAAACCCCATACTCTAAAACCTAAACCCTAAACTCCAAACAACCCCCAAACCCTAAACCCCAAACAACCCCAAACCCCAAAACCATCCCAAACCCCAAAACCTAAACCCCAAACCCCAAAACCCCCAAAACCCCCAAAAACCCCAAAAACCCCAAAAACCCCAAAAACCCCAAAAAAACCCAAAAACCCCAAAAACCCCAAAAACCCCAAAAACCCCAAAAACCCCAAAAACCCTAAAAAACACCCTTAAAAAAACACCCTAAAAAAACACCCTAAAAAACCCCAAAGACCCCCAAAAAACCCAAAAAAAACCCAAAAACCCCAAAATACCCAAAAACCCCAAAAACCCCAAAAAACCCAAAAAACCCAAACCTCAAACCATAGCCGCAAACCCTAAACCCAAAACCCCAAACCCAAAACCACCCCAAACCCCAAACCCGAAACCCCAAACAACCCCAAACCCCAAACCCAAAAAAACCTAAAACCCCAAACCCCAAACCCCAACCCTACACCCCAAACCCCAAAAACCTAAAACCCCAACCCTATACCCCAAACCCTAAACCTTAAACCCCAAACCCCACACCATAAAAACCTAACCCTAAACCCCAAACCCTGAACCCTAAACCCCAAACCATAAACCCCAAACCCTAAACCCCAAACCCTAAACCCCAAACCCTAAACCCAAAAACCGTAAACCCCAAACCCTAAACCCTGAAACCTGTAAACCCAACCCCCCAAACACTCCCAAAGCTCGCAGGCCTTCAGATCGGCGACTCCACAGTTTGCCTTCGCGGTCTTGCCTTTTGAGACCAGGGAACGGGTTTGGGGTTTAGGGTTTAGGGTTTAGGGTTTAGGGTTTAGGGTTTAGGGTTTAGGGGTTTGGGGTTTAGGGTTTAGGGTTTAGGGTTCAGGGTTCAGGGTTTAGGGTTTAGGGTTTAGGGTTTAGGGTTTAGGGTTTGGGGTTTGGGGTTTGGGGTTTGGGGTTTGGGGTTTGGGGTTTGGGGTTTGGGGTTTGGGGTTTGGGGTTTAGGGTTTAGGGGGTTGGGCGGTTAGCGCTTAGGGTATAAGGTAGACAGGCTTCGACGGCTAAACTGCCAAAAACGATACATCCGGGGAGCAATCGAGAAGACCCCGCAACCCCCTTCCGAAAACCCTAAACCCTAAACCCTAAACCCTAAACCCTAAACCCTAAACCTTTCCCATGCCTCCACAGTTCGGAGGCGACCTCACGAAGGCGCTGCTGCATGTCACCCGGCTCAATGCCTCTGGGCTCAAAGGTTTTAGGGTTTAGGGTTTAGGGTTTTGGGTTTAGGGTTTAGGGTTGAGGGTTGAGGGTTGAGGGTTGAGGGTTGAGGGTTGAGGGTTGAGGGTTTCAGTTTTAGGGTTTCGGTTTTAGGGTTTAGGTTTAGGGTTTAGGTTTAGGGTTTAGGTTTGGGGTTTAGGGTTTAGGGTTGATATAGACTCCATACGTATGTACATAAACAAACTTTGTTTCACGTGAATATTCTTGATTTACATTACGAATGGCAAATAGAATCGTTAATGTCATTTTGGTGAGCCGCTCAGCTTTTCTGGTGGGCTTCGGCACTCCTATCCCCTGGACTCTGCACCCTAAACCCTAAACCCTAAACCCTAAACCCTAAACCCTGAACTCTAACCCTAAACCCTAAACCGCTGCCCCGGCCTTTCTTGAAGGTCGCTTGCCGGAGCAACAGCCGGTCACCAAAGGACGACATGGTCGCGCGGCTCGGGGGCCAGAGTCGTCGTAGGTTTGAAGGGGGGGGGGGGGGAAGTTAGTCGTCGTGGGGGGGGGGGGGGGGGAAGTTGGGAGAATTAACTTGTTTCGGGGCCTTCGGGCACTCGTGCGGCCACGCGCTCTGTGTGAGACTGCCATGTTGGAGTGGAAACCGCAAGAAAAACGGCAGCTGTGAGCAGCCAGGTGCCAGTAAGAACTCACGCGGGCATTTCCAAACGGAATACCCCTTGTCCCTTAGATAAGTACCCTCACACAAGCCCCAAAATCTGATGACGCTGCCACTGGGGACTGCGGCCTCTTGCGGATGACGCCCCAACCCCTAAATCCTAAACCCTAAACCCTAAACCCTAAACCCTAAACTCCTCCCTGATCCTTGAGGTCCGCACATCCGTACCAGCACCTTGGAAGTGCAGGACCTGCAAGGCGCCACAGAGAAACTTCAGGGGCTCGATGATTTAGGGCTAAGGTGTCGCCTCGCGCTGACCAAACTACGGATACCGCAAGTGCGAGAACAAAGCGCTCCCTTCGGATCCGGGTTTGGGCTCCTTATGATAAGGGAATCCTACTATTTGGGGGTCTGTAGCAGGGGTTGATACTTTCGTAGGGTTTATATTTCTTGTACCCCCACAAGGACACGAAATATATACACTCACCGATTTTAAAAAGGAACCTTATCTACACTCACCAATAACAGAAATACAAACCCTGCTTCATCTGAAGCTACGAGCTCCACGTGTGCTAAGGGGAAGTGCCGCGCAGCCTCCGCCGACAGACGCAGCTTGCATGGAACAAACACCGCGTCGGCGGCGTCCTCCAGAAGTCTCAAAGGCCCCTCAACCCTAAACCCTTACACCGTCAATTAACCCGAAACCCTCAAACCCTTGAACGGCAAATTAAACCTAAAAACTTAAACCGTAAATTAGCCCGAAACCCTTAAACCCTAAACCCTTAAACCCCTAAACCTTTAAACCCTAAATTAACCCGAAGCCCTTAAACCCCAAACGCTAGATTAACAGGAAAACCCTTAAACCCTTAAACCCTTTAACACTTAAACTCTTAAACCCTTAAACCCGAAATTAGCCCGAAACCCTTAAACCCTAAACCCTTAAACCCTTAAAAACTTAAACCCGTAAACCCTTAAACCCTCAAACCCTTAAGCCCTTAAACCCTTAAACCCTTAAACCCTTAAACCCTTAAGCCCTTAAACCCTTAAACCCTTAAACCCTTAAACCCTTAGACCCTTAAACCCTTAAGCCCTTAAAACCTTAAACCCTTAAGCCCTTAAACCCTTAAACCCTCAAACCCTTAAGCCCTGAAGCCCTTAAACCCTAAACCTAAACCCTGAAACCTTCTAAAGGGTTGAGGACTTCGGCATGTGAAGGTCAATGGGAACTCGAAGGTTGAGCATCAGGAGCTTGACCTTGTTGGGGTTTATGGTGTAGGGTTTAGGGTTTAGGGTTTAGGGTTTAGGGTTTTGGGTTTAGGGTTTAGGGGTTCGTTCTAGGATTCCAGTCTCAACCACCAGATAGTCATAGTCACTTCTCTAGATTCTGGTTCGTTTTCGACTCGCCATTGTAAGGCGGCCCCCAAATGTTTAGAGTACCCAAATAAGGGACCAACATTTTGAGAACTGGCCACATCGACTCTTACCATTTTTTCAAATGACACTCAGAGAGGTAGGAGTTTCATGACTGGGCCTTTGAAGTTAGAAGAGGGTTTGGGGGGGGGGGGGGTAAGGTTCTCGTATATTGAAATAAGTACTATGAGGGGATACTACCAGTAATTCTTCCGACCCCAGTAGTGCACTTCAGCGCCAGAAACTTGACAGGACCCCGACCTCGGGCATCTTTTGGGGTTTAGCGTGCGCGCTCTAGTTCTGGATTCCCTCAACCCTAAGCCCGAAACCCCGAAAAAACCTGGCTTTGACGGTCTTGATCGCTTCGCCACCACAACCTCAAGTTAAACCTTTTTTTCATAGCAGAACACATCTGCAGAAGTGCAAGAGAAAAAAGACTTAGCTACTCCAGAAATAGCTCCATTTGCCTCAGGGGCAAAGGCATGTACAGAGAAGCATGCGCTGACATGGGACATGGACAACTCTCCCATCAACAAAGCGGCCGTGCTTGTGGCTCTTGTTCCTCATACTTTCTAAACCCTAAACCCTAAGCCCTAAGCCCTAAACACCAAACCCTAAACTGAACCCTAAACCCTAAACCCTAAACCCTAAACCCTAAACCCTAAACCCTAAACCCTAAACCCTAAACCCTAAACCCTAAACCCTAAACCCTAAACCCTAGCTTAGGGCCAGTCCAGGCACCAACAGCTTGAGACGTGGCTCCTGCGTGAGGCTGCCATGACGGGGGTGGCAGCAGCACAGGACCTGGAAGGCCCCCCGAATGCAGCAAAATGGGTTTAGGGTTTAGGGTTTAGGCTTGAAGTGCCCTGATTCGGGGCAGTGCCTTACACGCATTTAGGGTTTAGGGTTTAGGGTATAGGGTTTAGGGTTTAGGGTTTAGGGTTTAGGGTTTAGGGTTTAGGGTTTAGGGTTTAGGGTTTAGGGTTTAGGGTTTAGGGTTTAGGGTTTAGGGTTTAGGGTTTAGGGTTTAGGGTTTAGGGTTTAGGGTTTAGGGTTTAGGTTAGGGTTTAGGGTTTAGGGTTTAGGGTTTAGGGTTTAGGGTTTAGGGTTTAGGGAACCCACCAAATGTGGTCAAGGATCCAACCTGCCAGGAGCCTCCAACATCGAAGCAGCACCGCAGTTGAGATCCCTATTTTTTCATGTGGTGCGAGTGGAGGGTGGTAAATATCATCAAATACAGCAGCTTCTTATCTGGGTTTTATCTGGGCCCAAGCCGAAGCAGATCCCGACCTAAGATCCGGGTACGGGGATTGCGGGTTTTGCGGACTCTAAGGTTTAGGGGATTTCGGGTACAGAGCTTGGGGGGGCTTCGAGGCTTGTAGGGTTTGCAGGGGTTAGGGCCGAGGCCTCTTCCACCAGCACGGGCATCTCTTCGACATGCTCAGGTGGAGCCTGCCGACGCGCAGCGGACACATGTGTCGTCAACTTCGGGGACGATCCAAGAGCATCAAAGCACTCGAGACTCAACTCGTCGACGAACCCTAAACCCACACGCGCACACAAATTCCAAACCCTAAGCCCTCAACCCTACGTAGACCCTAAACCCGAAACCCTAAAAAGGTTTCGGTTCCCGGGCTTGGGAACGAATAGGCTGAGGCCTAAACCCTGCATCTCTCATTCTATACACCCAAGCCTCTCATGTCAAGCATCCGCCCTCGAGAACCCTAGGAACTAAGCAAGATTGACGGGGAATACTGTGGGGACTGCAGAGGAATACTCCCTAGACCCTAAACCCCCAAACCCTAAACCCTAAACCCTAAACCCTAAACCCCCCCAAACCCTAAACATATCTGGGGCGGGTGGGTGGGGGGGAACCCTCAAGCTGCTCTGGGAGTGGATACAAATAACCCTCAAATAGGTTCCCTCTTTCCCTTTCTAAGGCTCCTAAACCCTCAACCCAAAACCCTAAGCCCTAAACCCCAAGCCCTAAACCCTAAACCCTAAACCCTAAACCCTAAACCTAAAACCTTGAAAATCCCTAAGCCGGTGCCTCCATCCTCGGCGGGGCCGTCACGAAGAAGCCGTCGGCATCCTCAGACTACGGGGGTTTACGATTTTTTAAGGGTACCTTATTGGGGTTTAGGGTTTAGGGTTTAGGGTTTCGGGTTTGGGGTTTGGGGTTTAGGGTTTAGGGTTTAGGGTTTAGGGTTTAGGGTTTAGGGCTTTATGGGGGGGTTTACGATGTTTAAGGGTACCTGATTGGGGTCCTTATTATAAGGGGATCCTACTACTTGGGGTCTATGTAAGGGGTCCCTTACTATCGCAAACCCCACATGAGTAGGGTTTAAATCATTAAGAGCTCCTCCGGAACCGCAAGCCCTTCGGCACGAACGTAGGGTTTATGTTCCTTGCATCCCCAAAAGGACGCCCAATATATACACTCACCAATATGAAAAAGGAACCTTATATACACTCATCAATAACAGTAGTATAAGACCCTAAACCCCCAACCCTCAACCCTAAACCCTAAACCCTAAACCCTGTTTCATAGGGTCTTAAGCTGCAGGGCCCCCCCGGAGTCGGCGGTTGGGTTGAGGTAGCTGGGGGTGAAAGGGAGTGGCTCAGTAAGGAACTCAGATGGCCCCTTAAAGCCCTCTGAAAAATACTCCTATACCCTAAACCCTAAACCCCAAACCCTAAACCCCAGATATGGTCCTCTTGAACCCAATAAGAGCAAATGGAAAATATTTTAAAGGCCTACCTAGGGAGGCAAAATTGCTGCACTTGCACGCCACCCAGAAGCCAAGTCAGACTGCTCTTGCATAGCTCAGGATGTTCCGCAGGCGGATGACGTCGGAAAAAAAATATAAAAAGACTAAACCCTAAACCCCAAACCCTAAACCCCACACCCTAAACTCCCTTAAAGAAGGATCTACAAGATGTTGGCCACGCAGGTTCACGCAGCTAAACCCTAAACCCGAAACCTCAAAACGCCCAACACCCCCGAAAAACCCTAGACCCCCAAACCCTGAACCCTAAACCCTAAACCCCCCAAAAACAACCCGAAAATGCCCCTAAGCCCTAAAAAGCCCCAACAAAGCCCTTTAAACAAAAACACCATCCGACACTCAGCTCGCGCAAGGTGTGTTAAACTCTAAACCCTAAACCCTAAAACCCTAAAACCCTAAAACCCTAAAACCCTAACACCCTAAAACCCTAAAACCCCAAACCCTAGCCTGTGCAGTGGGGGAAGAGGCCGACAGCTCCACGCTCTCCGTGCCTGGGGCGTCAAGGGTTCACAACTCCGAGTCAACCTCTGTGCCATGGGATCAGGGTGGGCTTAGGGTTTAGGGTTTCGGACTTAGGGTTTAGGGTTTAGGGTTAAGGGTTTAGGGTTTAGGGTTTAGGGTTTAGGGTTTAGGGTTAGGGTTTAGGGATGACTCCTTCCAAAAGTCTTTGGGTTCCGAGATTCCCATTGAACGTCGCTACTCACTAGGGTTTGTTGACGGGTGTGGGGTTCTGCTGGGCACGGATATTCAGGGTGTCCATATTCTACACCCCCCCCTACGAAAAGATAAATGCACTCCTACATTGCAAAACCCAAAGAGGCTCTCCATGCGCTGGTTTCGAGACCCGCAACCCTAAACCCCCAAACCCTAAACCCTATAAACCCTGACCCTCTCCATGGCCTCCCAAAAAAAACACACTAGGGTTCTGTGGGGCAAATTCTTTTGGTCTGTTCTCAAAATCATGGTACCCCATATATTAGGAGCCGCCTCACAACAGTATTCCCGAAATGGACCATAATTGAGAGAAGTGACCATATATATATATATATGTATATGTGAAGGAGAGGCTTAGGGTTTATTGTTTAGAGTTCAAGGTTAAGGCACAATTCGAGTGGTCTGTGTATGTCACTGCGCCCTGCCTGCATCGGACGTCGAGGAGAGGCTGCTTTTGCTGCCAACATGGCTTCCGGTGTGCCTCCCAAGAGGAAGTTTAGGGTTTAGGGTGTAGGGTTTAGGGTTTAGGTAGGGTGTAGGGTTTAGGGTTTAAGGTTTAGGGTTTAGGGTTTAGGGCTTGAAGGGAGGTTGGCCTGTGTTACGCGTCAGGCTTTGGGATCTTACAGTAGGGTGCAAAAAAAGGCTCTTAAGCTCCATGGTTCTGTGGTTCGCTTCCCTTTAAACCCTGTTGAAGGTTGGTGGCAAGGTTACTATAAGCCTGAGGGCTTAGGCTTAAGTAAGTTTAAGTGCCCCCCCCCCCCCCCCCAAAAAAAAACGAAACCCAGGTGCCCTCAAAGACGAAAATCAGGTGCCCTCCTTCCAGACACAAATGCAGCTTCTGCCAAACCCTTCATATTCTAAATCCTAAACCCAAAAGCCTGGACTCTTTGCTTGGACTCTAGCCCAACTTTCAAACCCTCAGACCTTCAAAGCCTTCAGCCCGTAGACGCACTTAAACCCTAGCCCTTTGCCTTAGACCCTTAAAACCCTTCAAACCCTTCAAACCCTTCAAACCCTTCAAACCCTTCAAACCCTTAAAACCCTTAAAACCCTTAAAACCCTTAACACCCTTAAAACCCTCAGACCCTTCAAAAACCCGAAAGCCACGAAAGCCCTTAACCTCGCGGCTTCCAACGGAGCCTCTGTCGCGGCTGGTTGCGCCCAGAAGGTGTGACCCAGCCTTGCGACCTGATTGTTTAGGGGTATTTCGGGTTTAGGGTTCAGGGTTCAGGGTTCAGGGTTCAGGGCTTGGGGATCAGGGTTCAGGGTTTGGGGATCAGGGTTTAGGGTTTAGGGTTTGGGGTTTAGGGTTTAGGGTTTGGGGTTTGGGGTTTGGGATTTGGGGTTTGGGGTTTGGGGTTTGGGGTTTAGGGTTTGGGGTTCAGGGTTGAGGCTTTCGGGTTTGTTTAGGGTTGGCTACCCAGAGACGCACATGCGCTCTTACTTCAGGAATGTTCCTTTAAGCCGCATTAGGGTTTAGGGTTTGGGGTTTTGGGTGTAGGGTTCAGGGCTTCATCCCAAACCCCAAACCCCAAAACCCTAAACCCTATAAACCCCGAGCCCAAAATCCAAAACCCAAAACCGCAAACCCCAAACCTAAAAATCCGAAATCCTAAACTACAAACCCCGAACCCTGAACCCTGAACCCTGAACCCTAAACCCTAAACCCTAAACCCTAAACCCTAAACCCTAAACCCTAAACCCTCCACGAAGGGCCGCGGGCCATTTCTCCAGGCGCCGGCGCATGCCTGGGGCTCAGGTCCGCCTCGGTTTAGGGTTTAGGGTTTAGGGTTTAGGGTGTAGGGTTTAGGGTTTAGGGTTTAGGGTTTAGGGTTTAGGGTGTAGGGTGTAGGGTTTATGGTTTAGGGTTTAGGGTTTAGGGTTTAGGGTTTAGGGTTTAACGTTTAGGGTTTAGGGCTCAGGTCCGCCTCCGGGGGATTGGAGAGGCCCAAGGGCTGGAGGATACTGCAGGGTTTAGGGTTATAGGGTTTAGGGCTTAGGGTTTGGGGTTTGGCGTTTAGGGTTTAGGGTTTAGGGTTTAGGGTTTAGGGTGTGGGGTTTAGGGGACTTAGAGTTTCGGGCTTAGGGTTTAGGGACTTGGAGTGTAGGGTTTAGCTCTCCCTCAGACACCCTGGAAGGAGTATGTCTTCCATATGCAGTCCTAAGCCCTAAACCCTAAACCTTAAACCCTAAACCCTAAACCCTAGACCCTAGACCCTAGACCCTAGACCCTAGACCCTAGACCCTAAACCCTAGCCCTAAACCCTAAACCCTAAACCCCAGGTGCGTCGCTATGTATGCAGTAGCGAACCTTCGACCTTTAGGGTTTAGGGTTTAGGGTTTAGGGTTTAGGGTTTAGGGTTTAGGGTTTAGGGTTTAGGGTTTAGGGTTAAGGGTTAAGGGTTAAGGGTTAAGGGTTAAGGGTTAAGTTAAGGGTTTTTGGCCTGCTTTCCTTAAGCACTCCTAAACCCTAAATCCTGAACCAGCAGGTCCCAGCTGAAAACTTCTGGCTGGGCGTCTTAGCTCCTGGCATTCTAGGACAGGCTCAGGGAGCCCCCACCTCGACAGGTGGCATTCGGGTTTAGGGTTTAGGGTTTAGGGTTTAGGGTTTAGGGTTTCTATTGCCGCGTGCCAAGCTTCAGAAAAGATGGCGCGCGATGCTTGGGGGTCCTGATGATAAGGGAATCCTGCTGTTTGGGGGGTCTATATTAGGGGCCCTTACTTCCATAAACCCCCATATTTTGGGACCCCTAAACCCTAAAACCCAAGGGCCAATCCTTCGAACTGCAAGCTGTCCAAGAACCCCCAGCTTCCAAAATGAACCCGTGCCTGCATCTCGCCCCGTTCAGCACGCTCGGTGCTCCAGGATGAGCTTTCCGGTTTCCGGTTTCCGGTTTCCGGATCCCTAAACCCTAAACCCTAAACCCTAAACCCGAAACCCTAAACCCTAAACCCTTTTGGGGCGGTGTTTCGAGGCTTGGGCTTGGGGAGGAGGCTTGCAACCCCTCCACAGCAATGATCGTTCTGTGGTGTCGTGATCCTCAACAAGAAAGGTGGTCAGTCGACCCTGAAAGGTCGTGTTGTTAATCTGTGATTCGGAAATGCGGGCACGTGCTGCTTGAACCCACTTCACTCGGGACCCTGGCGTGGCGGCTGGCAGATCGTGCTGTCCGACTTGCATTAGACCCGTTTAGCAAGTACACTTGCCACTTCAACTATCAGGGGAATGCGCTGGGATGACCGTTTGCAGGCCAGCACCGTCGCAAGAACAGAGAAACACTCTGCACGCAGCAATGCTTCCCTTTTTGTTGGCAATGAAGGCGTTCTTGCATTCCGGGTCATGCTGCAGCGCTTCTGCTGCGTGTTTAGAAGGATTCGCGAGTTTTGGAGTAAGTAGTAGCTGGCTGGTGCTGTGCAATCCGAAAAATGGAGTTCAGGGCATGCAGGCTACAAAAAGGTGAGAAAGCAGCAAGCATCCTGACTCTCAGGAGATGTACCTCAGCTTGCGAATCGGCTCTACTCAAATGCTAACATGCTGCCCTTTTTCCCCATCGGGTTTAGGATTCTAGGGCCTAGGGCTCACTGCGAAGCTGCCACGAACGCTGCACTTCAACCGCAAAGACCCTTGCATATGTGCCTGCAAGAGGATTTTTGCGTTTTGGCTTCAGGTTTTAGGGTAATGAAGCAATCCTGTCGAAAAAGGGTTTCAATAGGGTTAGCGCTTAGGGGTCAATAGCTCTAGGTTTACAGTAGGGTCTGTGCCCTGAACCCAAAAACGAAAACCTGAAATCGAGCCGCAGAGCACAACAAACAAATAAGAACACAGCGTTGGCTTAATTTAGGGTGTCGGGTTTGGGAGTTTGGGGTTTAGGGACTTGTTCCGTCAGGTACTTGCCACAGTAGGCCTGAGCACAGCACTTGTCTGCTTGCTCGGCAAGCAATTTGGCCGAGGACCTGAAGCACAATGCCACACCTCTGAAACCGTGCCGCGTCCACAACCCTAAACCCTAAACCCTAAACCCTAAACCCTAAACCCTAAACCCTAAACCCTAAACCCTAAACCCTAAACCCTAAACCCTAAACCCTAAACCTAAACCCTAAACCCTAAACCCTAAACCCTAAACCCTACCTGAGTCACTGAACCCTGAAGCAACGACATTGACTGAAACCCGCTACCCCATGAACCTCGACTTGATCGAAGCGCAGCTTCATGGGAGGGTTTAGGGTTTAGGATTTAGGGTTTAGGGTTTAGGGTTTAGGGTTTAGGGTTTAGGGTTTAGGTTTAGGGTTTAGGGCTCAGGGCTCTTCACAGCAAATCCCATGCCCAAAACTCAGCACCCTACACCCCCCAGCCCCTCAACCCCTCAGCCCCGAAAAAACCCGAAGCCCTAAACCCCAAACCCTAAACCCTAGAACCTAAACCCAAACCCTAAACCCTAAACCCTATGCTGTGAGGCTGGAACCCTAATCACCCTATGGTGTGAGGCTGGGTTCTGGGATCCTGACTTGGCATCGAAGAACAACGAGTCAATCTCCTGATGGGTTTAGGGTGTAGGGTGTAGGGTTTAGGGTTTAGGGTTTAGGGTTTAGGGTCTAGGGTTTAGGGTTTAGGGTTTAGGGTTTAGGGTTTAGGGTTTAGGGTTTGGGTTTAGGATTTAGGGTTTCAGGGTCGAGGGCCCAGAGTTCAGGGAAGCACACCATATCCACACTTCAGAGGGACTTCACCACAGGCAACCCGAAACCCTCAAGCCTCCTTTGGAGAACGCCCCAGGGCGGAAAAGGTACCATAATTTTGGGGGGAATCTTGGGCTCTAGGGGCTCTAGGGGTTCTAAGGGCTCTAGGGGCTCTAGGGGCTCTAGGGCTTACACTGGGGCTTTCAGGGTTCAGGGTTTAGAAGCTTTCGGGTTGGGCAAGCGGTCCTCGATGTCTTCTCGCATTATCGCCTGGCAAAAGGCGCGGAATGACTCAACCAACTGGTTGTATCGGGTTTAGGGGGCGGTTTCAGCCCTGGACTTTGGGGTGTGGGGCTTTGGGATCTTCTGTCAGGTCGCCCTTCAGCCAGCCCGTGGGCTCCTGGCTTCAAGGACTGAACATGAAAAACGTGTAACCGTGAAACACAAAATCAAGATGCCCTTCTTTGCAAAGTGGCTTACAAGGGAACCAAAGCCCCCCAACCCACCCCCCCCCCCCCCCCAAAAAAAAAAAAGAGAAGAGTTGTGCCTAAGCCCCCCTCCCCCCCCCCCCCCCACCAAAAAAAAGAGAAAAGAGTTGGAATAAGAGCCTACTCTGGGCCCCAGGTTGGAGAGTTTCGGGGGGAGGGGGGGCTTCCATGATCTAGGGCTTGGGGTTTCGGGTTTAGGGTTTAAGGTTTAAAGTATAAAGCTTAGGGTTTAGGGTTCGGGGCTCTCCAAAGCAGACCGCCATGCGCCTCTCGGCCATTGGTCTTGGCAAGGATGGAGGCCGGGGTGAGCCTCCAGGGTTTTTGTTTTTCCGAAGCCATACCGTGAATCGACTGTACGTCAACTTCAAGACGTTGGCGCGGCAAAAAGGAGCCTCCATGGTTTTTCTGGGGGCCTTAATAATTAGAATAGGGTTTAGGGTTTAGGGTTTAGGGTCTGGGGTCCAGGGTTTAGGATTTAGGATTTAGGGTTTAGGGTTTAGGGTTTAGGGACCCTCTACTAACTGTCGTTCTTAAGGCCCCTATAACATTTTCCAGGGGCTTTAATCATTAAGTAATCGAGGGGCCTTAATAATTAGAACAGGTTTTCTTTTTTGGGGAGGAGGGGGGGGGGGTTGTTTTTGTAAAATACCATTAGAAATTCTTCTGACGGCTACATGAGTTGTCTGGAAAGGGGGGGGGGGGGGGGGGGGGGGGCTGATGGCTGATTGACGTCGGCAGGCTTCGGAGCTTTATTGTAGCTACAAGGCAATCAGGAAAAGACTCTTCATGGGGAAATACCTCCTGACAGGAAACGCGCTAAACAGCCCTAGACCCTAAACCCTAAACCCTCTGCATCATCATCTAAACCTCCTTCTGGGGCTTCCCAACTCTTTCCCTTGTGGCTTTCGACGGCTTGGTCCCGGGCAGCTGGACAACGTATCGCAGCGACGTGTTCGCGCCAATCTCACCAAGCAGGACCTCTTCAATCAGAATGGCGAAGACAGGACCACCCCAAACCCTCAACCCTGAGCCCGAAACCCCGAACACTAACCCATCTAAATCCCAAACCCGAAACCCTAAACCTATCTAAACCCTAAACCCCGTCTGAGGAGGCCGACGACCACCGGGGCCCGTGCAAGTGCATCCTCCTCAAGGGTAAGAGCTTCTGTCTGCGCCCGGATATTCACAACCTGGCTCCATGAGGCTCATGGCTGGGTAGTCATTGGGTTGAGGGTTTAGGGTTTAGGGTTCAGGGTTTAGGGTTTAGGGTCTAGGGTAATTGTTGTGCATGTGTGGGGCTTAGGGGGTTTCAGGGCTTCAGTACAGAGGATAGCCATGCACATCCACGGATGGCTTGAGGGGCCATTCTACAAAATACATTTTCAGGGCTTTATAAGGATTATATCGGGATAAAGGGTAACAAGAAAGATATGTTCCAACCTACCCCCGGCCACCTTGGGCACTGCACCAAGCGCGGTACAGGGAAGCAAAGCCGGCAAACGCGATGTATACTTTTTACACATCTAAATTGTATATATAGATATGTACGTATTACATTCGTACACTTCTGATCGTCTATATATGTACCCTTCACGTACACACGGCATGCTTGCGGGCAAGTCGAGGTGAGACCTAGGAACAGTTTACGACAGTAAAGAAATACATGTACTCTGACCGGACCGGCCTGGATGATCTCATCCACGGAGTATGGCATGGTCCTTTGAAGTGGGTGCCTCTCATCCCACTCTTATCTTGAGACCATGTTCCAAGGCCACAACGTCACAAGCTGCTAAGAAGTCAGCCGCCAGAAACCCTAAACCCTAAACCCTCAGATGTGGGGGGGGGTCCTGATGATGACAAGCCGGTCCAGCAGGTCCACAGGGATTCCGTGAGGTGCCACGATGTCCGTGCCACGGATGGTGCAGATACCTTGCAGTGGCGACTTCTCAGGGTTTAGGGTTTAGGGTTTAGGGTTGAGGGTTTAGGGGTCAGGGTTTAGGGTTTAGGGTTTAGGCTTTAGGGCTTTAGGGTTTTAGGGTTTAGGGTTTAGGCTTTAGGGCTTTAGGGTTTTAGGGTTTAGGGCACACTCATCTGGCTGGTTCTGAGCAGGGAATGAGGGATTGAGGGCCCTATTTAATTCCTCAAAGGGTATAGATGGGGCCCTCATTCCCTCATTCCCTCATTCCGTCATTCCCTCATTCCCTCATTCCCTCATTCCCTCATTCCCTCATTAGAACCAGCCAGTCATCAGTAGTCCCAAGGGGAACCTCTGTTCGTGGCGAAAATGATGATGGGGCTGAGCGTCGACCTGGCGCAACACTGCAACTGCATCTCCGTCACAGGCGAATCCCCTCAGATTCTGCGTGCTGCGGGGTTCGACTAAGGTCTGCACTCGAGTGCCCTGTTCAGATATGTGAAACACTCAATGTCGAGCATGTGCACCTGCCAGGGAAGACGTCTAGCCGCGCTATGAGGAAGGAAATGGGGGGTTTACGATATTAGGCGGTGCGGGGCCCTTATTGTAAGGGGATCCTACTATTTGGGGTCTATTTTAGGGGTCCCCTGTTGTCGTGAGTCCCCAAATGTTCGCAGTGCTGGTCCTCAAAATGATCCGGGCCCGGCCTCATCTATGAAAAGCACGCCCGGAATGAGCTCGGCTATGCCTTGGTCGATGTACCTCCAGCACAGGATTGCCATGGCAAAATCAGACGTGACAGGTGACTCACCAAACGCCTTTTACACTTCGGGCATCTTCCCGCATGGTCTTAGCCCCGAGACGCACAAAAAGGCTATGCAGGTTGGAAACTGCCATCAATATCCATCATGATTCTGCCCATTCAGGGTCTCCCTGGAAGGACAGCTTCAAATTGCAGGATTCGTCTTGCCAGGGCAAAGCACACGAGCCATCCCAAAACCAAGCAGCACCCCTCCTCCCCTGTACCCTAAGCCCAGGCCTGAGGGGTTCAGGGGCTTAGAGGGCTTTAGGGGCTTAGGGGGTTTCGGGGTTTAGGGTAAATCCCAAACCCCAAACCCTAAACCCCAAACCCTAAACCCTAAACCCGAAACCCTAACCCCAAAGCCGGCGCGCCTGTTTACAACTTTGTTGATCTCTAGGCGGAGCTTCTCGGTGATCTCCGTTTTCCGGGGCTTGAGGAAGCTGCCCATGAGGCTTTGCAGGTCCTCCGAAGAAAAGGCAGGGTTTAGGGTTTAGGGTTTAGGGTTCAGGGTTCAGGGTTTAGGGTTTAGGGTTTAGGGTTTGGGGTTTAGGGTTTAGGGTTTAGGGCTTAGGGAGTAGGGTGTAGGGTTAGGGTTTAGGGTTTAGGGTTTACGGTTTAGGGTTTAGGGTCAATTTTATCCCCAGAAAGGACCCTTGACCCCTATTTTGCTTTAGGGTTTGAAGCATGGGGCTTAGGGTTTAGGGTTCCCCTAAATCCCGGTAGGACCTAAAACTTGAACGGTGCTTAAAGGGAGTCAGGCTTAATGCTTCAGCATGGTGGGTAGAACCCTAAGCCATAGACCCTAAACCCTTAACGGAACCCTACCCTAAAACCTCAGAGCCCTAAACCCCAAAACCTACAAAAGGCTAAACCTGAAGTCCTAACCTTAAACCCTAAACGCCTAAACCCTCAAAGCCCCCTAAAGGCCCTGACACCAAAACCCTAAACCCTAAACCCTAAACCCTAAACCCTAAACCCTAAACCCTAAACCCTATCTTGCGGCTCCTGACCACCCTGTGGCTTGGCGTTGGCCTGGTCCAAGTCATGCAGGGTCACATCCTGCAGCACTGCTGGGTGGGGGGGTTTAGGGTTTAGGGTTTAGGGTTTAGGGTTTAGGGTTTAGGGTTTAGGGTCTAGGGTCTAGGGTTTTGGGTTTAGGGTTTAGGGTTTAGGGTTTAGGGTTTAGGGTACGGGGTTTAGGGTTTTGGGTTTAAGGTTTAGGGTTTGGAGTTTAGGGTTTAGGGTTTAGGGTGCAGGGTTGAGGGTTGAGGGTTGAGGGCTCTACATGCTGAAGCCGCGCAGGGTCCTGTACAACCTCTTTCTTCTTGTGCACATCGCCCTTCGGCACCGGCACATACCTTCACCCATCTCCAGAGAGCGGCTGCCAGGGGCTCTCATGCTTTTGCGGCTTCGGGTTTCCACTTCAGAAGGTTTAGGGTTTGGGGTTTAGGGGTTAGGGCTTCGGGTTTGGGGTTTAGGGTTTAGGGCTTAGGGCTTCGGGTTTGGGGTCTGGGGTTTAGGGTTTAGGGTTTCGAGGGCTCAGGAGTTTATGTTTGATAAGGTTGAGAGGGCTGAAGTACTCATGGCACCTCAAGCAACCCGAAGCAGGGACTTAAGACCCTAAACCCTAAACCCTAAACTCTAAACCCTAAACCCTAAACCGCGGCGCACTCATCAGCCTCGAGATCGAACTCGGTCGCGAAGCTATCGCTACGGCCCACCTCAGCATCGGAGAAAATGGAACCGCAAGTCAAATAAGTCCACAGTCTTGAAGGTTTCGGGTTTAGGGTCTTTAGGGTCTTTAGGGCCTTTAGGGCCTTTAGGGCCTTTAGGGCCTTTAGGGCCTTTAGGGCCTTTAGGGCCTTCAGGGCCTTTAGGGCCTTTAGGGCCTTCGGGGCCTTTAGGGCCTTCAGGGCCTTTAGGGTCTTTTGGACCTATAGGGTTTAGGGTTTAGGGTTTAGGGTTTAGGGTTTAGGGTTTAGGGTTTAGGGTTTAGGGTTTAGGGTTTAGGGTTTAGGGTTTAGGGTTTAGGGTTTAGAGGTTAGGGTTTAGCGTTTAGGGTTTAGGACACAGGGTGACGAACCCCGCACCCTTGAACCCCCACCGAACATCCGGGGCGGAGGCTCTTCTTGCAGCACCGCTGTTTGCCTCGATGTAGATGACATCGCCCACCTGGGGCTTTGAGTTTAGGCGTTTAGAGGTTTAGGGGTTTAGGGCTTAGGGTTTTGCATGCTAGGGCTAAGGGTGCCACGCCCTCACGGTTGCAGTAGCCAGTGGGGCTTGAAAAGATGACAGGCAAGACCCTAAACCCCTAAACCCCTAAACCCTAGACCCAAAACCCCAAGCCCGAAACAGGGCCCAAGATTTGGGATGTTCGGCAGAAGGGTGCTGAGAGTTCAGGGTTTGGGGCGGGCACTCGGTTTTAAGGGGGTAAACTCGAAGAAGACTAGCCTTTGTACCCTCAATCAGGGGAAACGCACCTTAGCTGTGGTGTACATCTACCCTTTTCCGAGGTGCACAGTCACGGTATAAACCCCTAAACCCTAAAACCCTAAAACCCTAAACCCTGAACCCCAAACCCTAAACGCTAAACCCTAAGCCCTGGTGTCTGAGGCGTGTGCTGTGACCTTCTCCTTCTGCAGGCTTTCATAGATTTGGGGCGCCAACTTCAGGGTCTTTGTACCCTTCCTGCGCGCGAGCAGCTGGATCAGGGCAAAGTTGGAGGGACTCAGGGACTCAGGGTGGCTTAGAGGTTTAGGGGGTTAGGGGTTTAGGGTTTTAGGGTTTAGGGGTTTACTTAGGGGTTTAGGGTTTAGGGTTTAGGGTTTAGGGTTTAGGGTTTAGGTTTAGGGTTTAGGGTTTAGGGTTTAGGGTTTAGGGTTTAGGGTCTAGGGTCTAGGGTTTAGGGTTTAGGGTCTGAGGGCTTGAGTGCTGGGGGCTTCGGGTTGAGGGCTTTGGGCGACTTGCGGGTCAGGGGATTTAGGGTTCAGGATTTAGCGCGTGGGGCTTGGGGCTCGGAGTCGGGCATCGCACGGACTCCAGCTACATTCGGGTTTAGGGTTTAGGGTTTAGGGTTTAGGGTTTAGGGGCTAAGGGTTAAGGGTTTAGGGTGTAGGGTTTAGGGTTTAGGGTTTAGGGTTTAGGGTTTAGGGTTTAGGGTTTAGGGTTTAGGGTTTAGGGTTTAGGGTTATGGTTTAGGGTTTTGGGTTTAGGGTTTAGGGTTTAGGGTTTAGGGTTTAGGGTTTAGGGTTTAGGGTTTAGGGTTTAGGGTTTAGGGTTTAGGGTTTAGGGTTTAGGGTTCAGGGTTTAGGGTTTAGGGTTTAGGGTTTAGGGTTTGGGTTTAGGGTAGGAACACCCCATCCATTCCCCGCCCGCCCGCCCGCCCCTACATGCCCATGACAAGTTGCAGATTGCTGCCCCCTAAACCCGAAACCCAAACCCGAAACCCTTGCCCAAACTCTGAACTGGGACTTGGATCCCCTGCGTTGTCTTCAAACCTATCACCACCTGAGAACAGGGCCAGTTGGAGGTTTGGGTGTAGGGTTTAGGGTTTAGGCTTGCTTTAGGGTTTAGCGTGTAAAGTGCTTTTGGGGGAATTGCTGGGCCGCGCTTTGGTTGCTTTTGGTTTTTCGGGGGGACTCCAGGGGCACGGTGCAGGAAGCAACCCTAAACCCAAACCCTGAACCCTAAACCCTAAACCAAAACCCCAAACCCTAACTCTTAATGGTCGTGAAGGCAATGAGTTTCAACTTTCAAGCTTCAGGAGGCGCCAGCTTGACTTGCAACTCCTCAACACTTTGAGCTGGCAACCAGGGTGGGGGTAGGGGTTGAGGGTTGAGGGTTGAGGGTTGAGGGTTGAGGGTTGAGGGTTGAGGATTGAGGGTTGAGGGTTGAGGGTTTAGGGTCTGGGTTCCTGCTACTTTAGACACCCAGGCTCCGAGACTGCCCTAGAGTGTGGAAGGGAGGACTTGGGGTATTCATGCCTCAAGACCTCCACAACACACGTCCTGTCCAGGGTTGCCGCACCCATTTAGGGTTTAGGGTTTAGGGTTTAGGGTTTAGGGTTTAGGGTTTAGGGTTTAGGGTTTAGGGTTTAGGGTTTAGGGTTTAGGGTTTAGGGTTTAGGGGTAGGGTTTAGGGTTTAGGGTTTAGGGTTTAGGGTTTAGGGTTTAGGGTTTAGGGTTTAGGGTTTGGGGTTTAGGGTTTAGGGTTTAGGGTTTAGGGTTTAGGGCAGCTACAAGTTGCAGGCTCAAGGTCCACTCTATTGCAATCAAGCGACGGCGGTGACCTTCTTGCCATAACCTCCCGTGGGGTCGGGTCTCTCCTGCACACCGGGTCGGCGTAAGTTTGAATGACGTGGGCTTTATGGTTTAGGGTTTAGGGTTTAGGGTTTCGGGTTTATGGTTTATGGTTTAGGTTTTAGGGTGTAGGGTTTCGGGTTTAGGGTTTGTGGTTTAGGGTTTCGGGTTTCGGGTTTAGGCAATCGCCACCACTTTATCGTCGTCACCTTCAAGAGCAACAGAGCTCCATCGCTACTGGATTCGTCAAAAGCGCCCTGTGCTGCGCTTTCCTCTGCAACCACCCCAGCGATTCTGACGAAGACTACTTTGTCTTAGCAATACTGCCTGCATTCGGAAATTCTACAATCGCATCACAGCAGTTGCGTCTGCTAGCGCACAGCTCCAGAGAATTTTGAGCCACGAGATCACCTTCCTTTCATGGCGCAAGTCATTTTTGCCTTTCAGTAGTAGTTGCCGTGATAGTTTCATTGGTAGGGGCTGTGGTAGTGGCTGTGGTAGTGGTAGCAGCGGAGTAGCACAGTAGCGGAGCAAAAGTGGTGGTGGTGGTACTACGACCCTGCTGACGCCTACTACTCCTACTACTCCTACTCCCCCTCTTCCTCCTCCTCCTCCTCCTCCTCATCCTCCTACTACTACTTTTACTTCTACTTCTACTTCTACTTCTACTTCTACTACTACTACTACTACTACTACTACTACTACTACTACTACTACTACTACTACTACTACTACTACTACTATACTACTACTACTACTACTACTACTACTACTACTACTACTACTACTACTACTACTACTACTACTACTACTACTACTACTACTCTACTACTCTACTACTCTACTACTCTACTACTCTACTACTCTACTACTCTACTACTCTACTACTCTACTACTCTACTACTCTACTACTCTACTACTCTACTACTCTACTACTCTACTACTCTACTACTACTACTACTACTACTAATACTACTACTACTACTACTACTACTACTACTACTACTACTACTACTACTACTACTACTACTACTACTACTACTACTACTACTACTACTACTACTACTGCTACTGCTACTGCTACTGCTACTGCTACTGCTACTACTACAACGAGGTGTAGGCGTAGGTGCAGGCTGGGGCGGGGATTGCGTCCGAAACCCCAGGTCATGGCGGGATGTCATTCTGGCTCGATGGCACCGCACTTGTTACCCTCAACCCCAAACCCTGAACCCTATACCCTAAAAAACCTGAACCCTAAACCCTAAACCCTAAACCCCAAACCCTGAACCCCAAACCCTAGGCCCCAAACCTAAGCCCTCAACCCATACCTGCACTTTGGCTCGGTGTGTCCTCGGGGGTCAGTTCCGTCACCTCGCCCTCGTAGACCTCTTTGGTCTCCTTTATTCGGATCCTTGGAGGCTGGTGCAGGAGGAGATCTTCAGATTTAGGGTTTAGGGTTTAGGGTTTAGGATTCAGGGTTTAGGGTTTAGGGTTTAGGGTTTAGGGATTAGGGTTTAGGGTTTAGGGTTTAGGGTTCAGGGTTCAGGGTTCAGGGTTTAGAACCCCAAGCTGCCCTCTGAACCGGATTGCATTTTTTGGGGGGCCTAGGAAGGCTACGTCTGACATGGGCCACGTGGGGATAATGGGGCCATACTGCACATGGAGGTATTTCCAAGTCAATCCCAGCAAAACGAACCCTAAACCCTAAACCCTAACCCTAAACCCTAAACCCTAAACCCTAAACCCTAAACCCTAAACTACCGGCAGGTGGGGCGAAGTAGTTTGCCCAAGGCTCCCTATGGCCCGACGGCAGTTCTCCATCAGGATCTCGGTCTTTTTGACCTGCGCGCTTAACCATGTGATTCTAGCTGGCTTCCAGATGCTTCCATTTTCAACTTTACTGTGCTGTGTAAAATTGGGCGATCTATGCAGTAGTACTTCAGTTGCGACATCAACTAATGCAGCAACCGAAACATGCCAAAATCTAACCCCGATATAGCTCCCCCCCCCCCCCCCCCCCCCGGCCCTCTAGTATACTTTTTTAGGGTTTAGGGGTTAGGGTTTTGGGTTTTGGGTTTTGGGTTTGGGGTTTGGGGTTTGGGGTTTAGGGTTTGGGGTTTAGGGTTTAGGGTTTAGGGTGATTGTAGTATAGTTATATAGGTTCTCGGGTCTAGGGTTGAGGGTTATTATAATAGAAGTATATAAGGACCATACAGATGCTACTCTTAGTAATTCTTCCGACCCCGGTACTAGACGGTCGCTTGGCTTGCTGAACTTGCGTCGAAATCTAAGGTTTTACCCATGGGCCCGTAGTTTGGCCCCTTACCCTTGCTTACAAAGTATGGGCACTTATGATGTAGAGTGTATAGAAGGGTTAGATAACAGGGGACCCAAATTAAGGGTCCAGATTTCGGGTCCCCTACGAAAGGCCCGCTTGAGGTGTGGTTTAGGGTACAGGTTTCGGGCTTAGGGATCTTTATGCATGCTTCCCTGCTCTTGTCTTTATGGGGAACACCTCCCCCCCCCCCGGGAGGCGGGGGGTGGACCAAAATGTGGTTGTGGGTTTTTTGGGTCTAGGGGTTTAGGAGGGCTTAAGCCTTAAGCTTAGGATTCAGGGCT
Organism: Symbiodinium natans; assembly: GCA_905221605.1. Classification (NCBI taxonomy): domain Eukaryota; class Dinophyceae; order Suessiales; family Symbiodiniaceae; genus Symbiodinium; species Symbiodinium natans. The sequence goes on from CAJNDS010002340.1 coordinate 335,817, forward strand.
AGGGTTTTTGGAGTTTTGGGTTTGGGCTTTTTGGAAATTAGGATTGGGGTTTAGTTGAGTCTAGGGTTTGGGGGTTGCGGGTTAGGGTCCTCCCACACCTGTTTTGGCGGGAGGAGAGGGCCCGCGCACATATTATATATCTATATATATATATATATGTACGTACATGCATATATGTATATGTATGTATATATCTATACATACAAACTGTCCAAAATATCAGTTCCAAGGAGACAGGCCCTGATACCACCATGGCTGGGGCGCCCCCCCCCAGGCCTCTGATGAGTAGACCTCACTGCCCACCATCGGGCAGAAAGGCACCTTCGATGCAGCGTGCCATGGTCCAAGATGCCTGACTCCCGTCTTTTAGTGGGGACGGGGAATTCATTCAAGGAAAGCCGTTTTTAATCAACGCGGCCTGGAATGCGCCTATAGAATAGAACCAAAAACAAACTGCACCGCTCCTCCCGTACTTCACCCCATGTAGCCCTGTGCAAGCCTGCGTAAGCACGTAAGCCTATGAAACCCTATGAAACCCTATGAAACCCTGTGTCACCCTAAAGCCTATTTCCTAACACCCTGAACCCCTAAACCAATCCTTGGAAATCGCAGGAACGCGCATGCCCCTCACCCAAATCGCAGACCCAAACGCGACAACCTCAACCCTATACAAAGCGCCGAAAGAAAACCTGACCGTTGCAAACCCACGTAAGCCCCTAGACCCAGGAGTAACCCAGGAATAAGAAGGGTACCGGTACCTTTTTGGTTTTAAGAAAACTATAAGGGAACCCCCAACCCCCCAAAAAGGAAATAAGGGCCTACTCCGCGTCCTAGGCCCCCCAAGCCAAGAGCACCCGGGCCTTTGTACCCAGCTCCTGCGCCACGGCCAACGCCAATGCCTTGCAGAAGGCCGCGCCGCAAGCTTGCTGGCAGAAGAGCTCTAAACCCTGAACCCTGAACCCTAAACCCTAAACCCTCAACCCTAAACCCTAAACCCTAGAAACCCTAAACCCCAAACCCTAGAAACCCTAAACCCTAAACCCTAGAAACCCTAGAAACCCTAGAGACCCTGAACCCTAAAACCCTAAACCCTTAACCCGAAACCCTAAACCCTAAACCGCAAGTGTTGAGGATGCCCCAGGGCAAATGGGCTGAGGGTGCTTAGGTCCTACGGTTGAGGATGCTGAGGGTTCGCGGGGTTCTTGGGCTCTGGACTCCACACTCCCCGGCCGTTGACGTTTCGGGTTGAGGGTTTAGGGTTTAGGGTTTGAGGTTTAGGGTTTAGGGTTGAGGGTTTAGGGTTTCGGGCTTCGGGTTTCGGGTTTAGGGTTCCTCTTGTGCACCTGAGGCCCCGACGGTTTTGCCGGTGCCCGGCGCACCTGCCATCAGCAGCGCCCTGGCTCCCGGGCTTCAAAAGGGTTTCAACAGAGGGTTGCAAAAGGGTTTAGGGTTTAGGGTTTAGGGTTTAGGGTTTAGGGTTTAGGGTTTAGGGCTTTAAGAGAGGGGTTTGGGAAAGGGTTTACTACGGGCTTCAAATGGGTTTCAGGGCTGTGGGTTCCGAAGGGTTTGGGGTTTAGGGCTGAGGGTTGAGGGAGTTCAGGGGTTCACGGGTGGTTCAAGAGGTTCGCAGGGCTGAACGGGGCCCGAACCCCAGGATAGGAGGGTTGAAGCCTCAAGCTTTACAACAAAACAGGAAGGCTAAACACTCTGAATTCTGAACCCCTACACCCCGCAAACCCTATACACCCTTCAAACCCTGCAAACCCTGCAGGCCCTCAACCCTAAACCCCCAAACCCCCAAACCCCCAAACCCTAAACTGTATGCCCTGAACCAGCAGCCTGCCCGCCATCTTCTTGGACTTGATGAGATCCACGGTAACGCCACAGGCCTCCCTGGCTTTCTCCTGCCTGGGCTTTAGGTTTTGGGGTTAGGGGCTAGGGGTTTAGGGTTTAGGGTTTAGGGTTTAGGGTTTAGGGTTTAGGGCTTAGGGCTTAGGGTTTAGGGTTTAGGGCTTAGGGCTTAGGGCTCAGGGCTTAGGGTTTAGGTCCAGGCCAGAAGCCTTGCTAAGTCTCGGGCCCGACAAGGCCGCTCGCCACCTGCTCAGCTGTTCCATCCTGCTGGTGCCGATGGTGGGGTTTAGGGTTTAGGGTTTAGGGTTTAGGGTTTAGGGTTTAGGGTTTAGGGTTTAGGGTTTAGGGTTTTGGGTTTAGGGTTTAGGGTTTAGGGTTTTGGGTTTAGGGTTTAGGGTTTTTAGGGTTTAGGGTTTTTAGGGTTTAGGGTTTTTAGGCTTTAGGGTTTTTAGGCTTTAGGGTTTAGGGTTTAGGGCTTAGGGCTTAGGGTTTAGGGTTTAGGGTTTAGGAGGGTTTTCGGGAAGGGTTTGGAGGGTTTTCGGAGGTTTGGAGGAGGGTTTATAAGGGGGGTTTAGGAGGGTCTAGGGTTTTGGGTTCAGGGCTAGGGGTGTCAGGGTTCAGGGCCCATCATGAAATTCTGCTTTTTAATAGCCATACTTGAAGATTCGTGGGTAGTAAAAAGTGGGGTTACAAGTGCCCTGAACAAGGTGAAAAACCCCTTCGATGCCCCGAACCCCCCCCCCCCCCCCCCAATACCCCCCCCCCCCCGCCCCCTTCCTAAACCATCCGAAATCCTCCTAAACCCCAAAACCCGAAGCCCTAAACCCTCAACCCAAAACCTAAACCCCATGGCCGGCGGCCCATGGCCGGCGGCCCACGTCCTCGGCAAGCCCCAAGCCTTTGATGTGGCTGTGGGTCGCAATGCGCTGAGTCTTGGTGGTGGATTGCACCTGCTTGAGGCACTTTGCGGTGAAGGGGTGTTTTTTAGGGTTTAGGGTTTGGGGTTTAGGGTTTAGGGTTTAGGGTTTAAGGTTTAGGAGAGTGAAGTACGCCCTGCTGGACGGCAACGCAAACTACAGCTGCTTGAAGAAGCAATGACCGGGGTGAAGGGGTGTCCGACAAAGGTCGTGGAATATTTAGCCGCAAAGAGGGGCACCTCCTAAACCCTAAACCCCTAACCCCAAACCCTAAACCCTAGACCGTAATCCTAAACCCCTAAACACCCCAAACCCTAAACTGAAGCTCTAGACTCGGCAATTCTGCGATGGCCTCCTCGATCTTCATGGCTCCAGCGCAGGTTCTACCCCAAGCCGTACAAGGGGGCAATCGCCCTTCTCACTTGGGCCCCGGGACGAGGGAGACATGTGTTCATGTGCTTTGCTTGTTGTTGTGCTTTGCTTGTTTCTTGTTGTTTTTAACATGCTCTACTTTTCTGTATACTTTCGTTGCTGTTAGTATCAGCCTTATCAGCGGTGTTCGGATTTGGGGAGGTTCAGGTTTGGAGAAACGCCGCACAGCAAAATGTGCCCGGCTTAGGCCCTCCTTTTCGGCTCCCGCGGAAAATGCTCCCATGCAAAGGCATGCGACACCGGCCCTGGCTCTGCCTCCCCTAAACCCCAAAACCCTAACCCTAAACCCTAAACCTAGGGGGTAGGATTAAGGGGACCATTGGGGATACAGACCCTCTGAATACGGTCCCTGTTTAAGAGAGCCAGAAGAGGGTTCAGAAGGGTTCCCTTTTAAGGGTCCCCCTTCTCCTACCCTAGGAAAACCCCAAACCCAAAACCACAAACCTAAGCCCTAAACCCTAAACCCTAAAGCCTTAACCCTAAACCCAAAACCACAAACCCCAAACACCAAACCCTACTGGCGGCTCAGCCGTTGTACCAGCAGGACACGCACTGGGACGCGCAGATGCCCTGGCCTGGGGTGGTTTGGGAGCCCTACGAAGCATTGCAGGTCCCGAGTTGGCCTGTCTATTGGGGTTTAGGGTTTAGGGTTTAGGGTTTAGGGTTTAGGGTTTAGGGTTTAGGGTTTAGGGTTTAGGGTCTAGGGTCTAGGGTCTAGGGTCTAGGGTTGAGGGTTAGCGTTTAGGGCTTAGGGCTTAGGGCTTAGGGTTTTATGGCAGCAAATGTTCTAAAATCTGTTTTGCAAACCCCAGATGGCAGTTGTAGGTCTTGTCGATCAATGCAGGATCATCTGCAACCTTGGTAGCCCAAGCATACTGCAAGAATAGAGTTTAGGGTTCAAGGCTGTCCTTTCTGGCGCCGGTGACTTCTATGAAACAAAAAGCCCAAAACCTTAAACCCTAAACCTTAAACCCTAAACCCTAAACCCTAAACCCTAAACCCTAAACCCTAAACCCTAAACCCTAAGGGCAACTTAGCAACTGCAACCTTGAAGTCGATGTCTTCCGGGCAGAAATTCTGGGACTCTTCCAAATCATCGATGCTGCGCCCAAGCATGAACGGGTACTGCTCCACCACCTTATTAGCAATAATAGTACTAGAATAGCAGTAGTAATGGTAATAATAGTACTAATCGTAATCATCATCAGCATCATCATCATCATCATCATCATCCTCGTAACCGTAGTAATAATAATAACAAGAACAGAAACCATCTAAAAAAATAATAATAATAACAATAACAAATAAAAAATGAATAGTAGTAATCATCACCATAACAGTAGCAATAGCCCTAACAATAACAATAACAACAAAAAGACGAGTAGTAATAACTGCTCCACCACCCTCTTCAGAGAGCCGTCCTCCCTGGCGACGGCCAAGTTCTCGACAAGCCAGTCCATGACCTGGGCCATGTCCTCATTCGAGGGGATGTTCGGCTTTCCCAGGAACCTTAGTTTAGGGTTGAGGGCTTAGGGCTTAGGGTTTAGGGTTTAGGGTTTAGGGTTTAGGGTTTAGGGTTGCTGGGTTCAAAAGCCCCCAAAAAAGTGTACAGTAGGGGATTGTGATATCCCAAAAAACGTGTATATAAAGTGCAAAGTGTGCTCATTCAGCTACGAAGGAACTGCATGTTCAACCCCGTGGACACCTTTGAGATGCAGATCTCGGCGCTCTGATCCTCCAGACCCAGCGTGGTCGTCAGGTAGTTTGCCGCCTTGTTGAAGTCCTCGATGAGCGCCTCCTCTTACTGTTGGTTTGCAGAGGGAATAGGGGAATCAGGTACCCCATATCCCCTACATACCCTTTAAGGGAATATACATGGTGCCTTAATCCCCCATTCCCTACTAATTAATCGGTTGCTAACCAACGGGAAGTCCTGGGATTTCCCGCAGCGCTTGGCCATGTCGGGGTTCTCACGGATCTGCTTCCGCATGTCGAACTCCTTCATCAGCCGCCACTTGCCCAGCCTCCGGATCATCGCGCTCTTCACGCTGAAGTCCTTCTTGACCCGGTCCTTCAGCCCCCGCATGGCCGTCCGGGAAGAGCGGGACAGCGAAAAAGACGCCGCTGCAGCGGCCAGGCACCAGGGCAGGGCACTGCCAACGCAGCCCGTGGCCGTTGCGCGCACGGGCTTGGGACCGCCCGCGGGGCCTCTGTGGAGCTCCGGCTGGGCAAGTGGCGCCACGAAGGCCTGCGCCAGCGCCGGCGCCGAGGCGAGGAACGCCATTGGCCATCGCGGCATGGTGCGGGGGCTGCAGTAATAATAATAATAATAATAATAATAATAATAATAATAATAATAATAATAATAATAATAATAATAATAATAATAATAATAATAATAATAATAATAATATTAATTCTCATAATCATAATCATAACAATACTAATCATAATAATAATACTAATAATAAATACTAATTATAATACTTATAGTAATTATACTAATAATAATACTAATACTAATAATATGAGTGTACGAGTAGTCCATGATTTGGTATAGGACGTTTCGTTTCTTCATGTAGAGGGCATCCCGGCAACACCTGTTCACAACACCCCATGCATGTGCAGGGCGCTTTTAGGGTTTAGGGTTTAGGGTTTAGGGTTTAGGGTTTAGGGTTTAGGGTTTAGGGTTTAGGGTTTAGGGTTGAGGGTTCCCCCTTAAACTGGGGGCTTTTTGGCACCCACAGCCTGCAAGGCAGCATAGCCCTCCTGCATTCAGCTAAAGACCCGGAGTGTGGTGGAGCAGCAGATGCAATGTCGGGGCCGTTTTGGGGGTGTGATTGGGCCCAGACCCCAAACCCTAAACCCTAAACCCTAAACCCTCAACCCTAAACCCTAAACCCTAGTTAAGAAGGCCATGTGACAAGAATTTGACGGCAGCTGTCCGAAAAAAGCTGGCTGGGGAAGATACATACCAGTCACGTCAAAGAGCCTCTGTGGCTTGGTGCTCTCCCTCCCTTAGGGTTTAGGGTTTAGGGTTTAGGGTTTAGGGTTTAGGGTTTAGGGTTTAGGGTTTAGGGTTTAGGGTTTAGGGTTTAGGGTTTAGGGTTTAGGGTTTAGGGTTTAGGGTTTAGGGTTTAGGGTTTAGGGTTTAGGGTTAGGTTTAGGGTTTAGGGTTTAGGGTTTAGGGTTTAGGGTTTAGGGTTTAGGGTTTAGGGTTTAGGGTTTAGGGTTTAGGGTTTAGGGTTTAGGGTTTGGGGGGTTTAGGGTTTGGGGTTTAGGGTTTAGGGCTTAGGGCTCAGGGTTCCCCTTTTTGCCCGAAGCTCGACTCCCAGTCGCTTGCAGAACAGTTTGCGGCCCCCATCGAGCGGATCCTCCACATTCTCGCAACAGCTAACAGGCAACACGAGAACCTACTCCAAGACATCAGACAGCTGATGAATCCTAAAGCCCGAAACGAAAGATAGCGGGCGAATCCTGGGGATCTCAGATGGGAATACACAGCTGAGCTGCTTGGGGCCCTTGCTTTGGCACCCAGAAGGGATGCAGGGCCTCGGGGAAGTAGGTTTAGGGTTCAGGGTTCAGGGTTCAGGGTTCAGGGTTCAGGGTTCAGGGTTCAGGGTTCAGGGTTCAGGGTTTAGGGTTTAGGGTTTAGGGTTTAGGGTTTAGGGTTGCATTGGCTCGCGCAACATTTTGCAGGGCCCTAAATCGCTTTGGATCTACGGCTGTATGCAGTGAAGCTTCTCCTCAATGCTGGTCCGACAGATCGGGCACAACCTCAGCTCTTTCGGACTTTAAACCTTAAACCCTAAACCCTAAACCTTAAACCCTTAAACCCTGAAACCCTAAACCCTGAACCCTAAACCCTAAACCCTAAACCCTAAACCCTTCAGCTCTTTCGGAGTCTTCTGGGTCTCGGCTTCTCTTGAAAGTCTGGACTGGGTGGCCTGCTGGAGAGGTGCGGCGCACTCGCGGCATGTGCAGAGATGCCTCAGGCGCATGGTTTAGGGTTTAGGCTTAGGGTTTAGGGTTTAGGGTTTAGGGTTTCGGGTTTAGGGCTTAGGGTTTAGGGTTTAGGGTTTCGGGTAAACCCCAAAACCCCCGAACCCGAAGCCCGGAACCCTGGACCCTACACCCTAAACCCCAAACCCTACACCCCAAACCCTAAACCCTAAACCCCCAAACCCTAAACCGCAAACCCCAAAGCCTCCAAACCAAAATCTAAACGCCAAACCCGAAACCCCCAAAACCCCAGACCCCAAAGCCTAAGCCCTAAACCCAAACCCTACACCCCCAAAACCCTAAAACCCTAAACCCTACACCCTAGGCCCAAACCCCAAACCCCTAAACCCTAAACCCGCGGCCCTAAACCCCAAACCCTAAATCCCAAACCCCAAACCCTAAAACCCCACACCCTACACCCCAAACCCTAAACCCCAAACCCCAAACCCCAAAACCCTACACCCTAAGCCCCAAACCCTACACCCCAAACCCTACACCCCAAACCCCAAACCCTAAACCCTTAACCCTACACCCCAAACCCCAAACCCTAAACCCTTAACCCTAAACCCCCAAACCCTAAACGGCTTGGTCAGAACGCCCGGGCGCCTGCAAGGCATGAAGAGGACCGACTTCTGGAACTCGGAGCAGACCACGCAACACTGGCGCGGATGGCACAAAGGTTTAGGGTTTAGGGTTTAGGGTTTAGGGTTTAGGGTTTAGGGTTTAGGGTTTAGGGTTTAGGGTTTAGGGTTTAGGGCTTAGGGTTTAGGGTTTAGGGTGTAGGGTGTAGGGTTTAGGGTTTAGGGTTTAGGGTTCAGGGTTTAGGGTTTAGGGTTTAGGTTTTACAGGGTTCAGGGTTTGGGGTTTAGCGTTGAAGGGTTCAGGAACTACTATTTGCTTGAGAACCACCCCGAAAAATGGAATGTTCTTCCTTGGGCGATGTCGGGATTATGACTTTGTACTTTGTTTTGTTTTTGTTTGGGGGGGGGGGGGTGGTCTTCAGCAACTAGTAGCAGCTCGGTTAAGTTATAGGGTCATAGGGTTAGAGGGCTATAGGGTTTAGGGTTTGGGGTTTAGCGTTATAGGGTTCCGGGAGGTTTGAGGTCATAGTTCTTAGGGCTTAGGAAGTTTAGGGTTTAGGGCTTAGGGTTTAGGCTGTAGGGTTTGGTGTAGGGTCAGGGTTTAGGATTCAGGGCTCAAGATTTAGGGGTTCCGCTCAGCTGGGCTTCTAAATCGGACAAGAAGGGAAGCTTCAACGCAAAGCGCTGTCGAAAACGCAGAAAACCCAAGCCGAACCAGAACACCCGAAGACCAAACCCCGAACTGTCAGTTCCCACCCTAAACCCATAAACCTAACATAACCATATAGTACAGTAGTAGAATCATGGAATGGTATACTAAGATAACCAAACAACAGTAGAATAATGTATTCATGCAATAAAGCACATGCAACAACACAACCATGTTAAAATGCAAGAGTGTAGTGAAAGTTATATTAAAGCATAGTGCATACATGCATAAATCATGCAATGCCAATAACGTAATACTGTAAGATCGTAATCAGACGATAGGATGAAAATTCATGTTCATGCCCTAAACCCTAAACCCTAAACCCTAAACCCTAAACCCTAAACCCTAAACCCTAAACCCTAAACCCTAAACCCTAAACCCTATACCCACACCTGCAACGCGAGCTGTTTGTTCTCGCGCCTGCTCCTCTTCCAGCGTCTGCCTCCCCCGACCTTTGGGATGAAGCGTTGCTGGGGAGCTTGAGGATCTTGGAGAGGGTTTAGGGCTTGGGGCTAAGGGTTTAGGGTTTAGGCTTTAGGGTTTAGGGCTTGGCTTAGGGTTTAGTACTTTTGGTGATTACCACGCTTTGCAAGTAACGCACACAGGCTTCGAGGAAGAGCCTGAGCCCGCCACACACCTCGTCATGCCTTGCAGGCCGGCAAGTCCCAAGGGGCACGATGCCAGAGACCGCAACCCTACCCCCTAAGTCCTAGACCCTTGTAGGCCCTAAACCCCGAACTCCTAAACCCTAGATGGCCGAAAACCCTACCCCAAGTCCCTAAGTCCTAAACCCTAAACCCTAAACCCTAAACCCTAAACCCTAAACCCCCATTCCCTAAACCCGGTGTGCCCTATATATCAGGCGACTCCGATGCCCGTCTCTCAGTCCCAAGGCTGCCACTTCCTTTGAGCACTTTCGAGTCGCCTCTCCTTAGGGGACTAGGGGTTTAGGGTTATAGCGTTTCGGGCTTGGGTTTTAGGGTAGGGTTTAGGGCTTGGTGGGTTTCGGGTTTGGGGTTTTGGGTAGGGTTTAGGGCTTAGTGGGAGGACTGTCCAGCAACCTTGCACTCCTCGCTCTCTCTCTCTCTCTCTCTCTCTGTCTCTCTCTGTCTCTCTCTGTCTCTCTCTGTCTCTCTCTGTCTCTCTCTCTGTCTCTCTCTGTCTCTGTCTCTCTCTTCCTCTTCTTCTACACAGCGAAGAGGAGCCCCCCCTCTCTCATGCTCGCTCGCGTTTCTCGGGAAATCCTGCGAGCAAGCTTCAAGCCAGTACTGCCGTCGCTTCCGGACAGCGTGCACCAGCGCCTTCCATCGCGTGCTCGCTCCCGCCAGGGCCACACCCTAGAGCCACCCTAACCCTAAACCCTAAACCCTAAACCCCTAAACCCCTAAACCCTAAACCCTAAACCCTAAACCCACAGTCCCTCAACCCTGTCCTCCAGCTGGCCTTCCAAGGACTCCAGTTCCTGGCAAGACAAGCCGGGCATACCTGAAGCTTCACGAGTATAAGTAACCCTAAACCCTAAACCCTAAACCCCAAACCAGCCTAAATAACGTTTTGACCTTCCCTTATCACTCCACATGTAGCTACCCATGAACCTCCAAGTGGGACACCCAAAGCCGAATGTGATGCTTCGGGTTCTTTTGGGGGCCTTTGTGAAGGAATGGCCAGACATCACCTCAGCCCCAAACTTCCCACCCTAGACTCCCTGGAGGTCTAGAGTTTTGGGGTTTAGGGTTGAGGGGTTTAGGGTTTAGGGTTTAGGGTTTAGGGTTCAGGGTTCAGGGTTCAGGGGTGTGGGGTTTAGGGTTTAGGGTTTGGGGCTTTTTGGGCTTAGAGGGCTTATAGGGCTGACAGGGCTTAGAAGGCTTATGGGGCTTATAAGGCTTATGGGGGTTTGTAGGGCTTATGGGGCTCATAGGGCTCCTTGCCAACAAACAAGGGCACGCCCCTAAACCCTAAACCCTAAACCCTGAACCCTGAGCCCTAAACCCTAAACCCTAAACCCTAAACCCGCGCCTCCGGCTGGAGATCTCCGAGGTGGGGGTCTAGCTCCGAGACGTGCTGCCGAGCCAGAGCCTGCCGAAGAACCTCCTGGTTCCGAATGTTTGCTTAAGAACCCCAAAAGAATTTTCAAAATAGTAATCCCTAAAGAACCTTAACAAGGAAGAAAATTTCTTATTTTTCTGGGTTCTTAGTAAGTAGGTTCTTCGTCGGGAATGAGGGAGTTAAGTACCTTTATATCCGCAACACACATCTATTTCGTATATATTTGATGTGTATATATAGATATATATAGAGAGAGAGAGAGAGAGAGAGAAAGACAGAGAGAGAGAGAGAGACACCGTTTAAGGATTCAGGGACCGCCTAACTCCCTCATTCCTGAGACCCAGAGCCAGCAAGAGAAGCGCCCCAAACCCATAGCATCTTTGGTTCAGGGTTTAGGGTTTAGGGTTTAGGGTTTAGGGTTTAGGGTTTAGGGTTTAGGGTTTAGGGTTTAGGGTTTAGGGTTTAGGGTTTAGGGTTTAGGTTAGGGTTTAGGGTTTAGGGTTTAGGGTTTAGGGTTTAGGGTTTAGGGTTTAGGGTTTAGGGTTTAGGGTTTAGGGTTTGCTGTGATAAGGCGTAGATGCTGAAAAGGTTAGGCTGTGGAACAAGCTCGAAAGCTTCGTGAGGCGCGAAGAGCAGCTTTGGCCCGATTCTGGAAGGCCATCTCCCGCCCAAACTCAGACAACAGTGCACTTCTAAACACTGAAGCAAGGCGGCTCCCTGGCAGGTCCCAGGCAGGGCCCAGAGGGACCAGGGGGGGACCAGGGTCATGAAAAGGCAGGAAGCCCTAAACCCTAAACCCTAAACCCTAAACCCTAAACCCTAAACCCTAAACCCTAAACCCTAGTCCTTGAAAACAGCTTCTTTGAGCAATTGAGCAGGCCAGAGGCCCCGGTCCCCGGCTGGAGCCATCGAGGTCGAAGGCTTGAGCGCCGCCCCCCAACGTAGCGGGGCGGCCTAGGCCCTGAGTTTAGGGTTTAGGGTTTAGGGTTTAGGGTTTAGGGTTTAGGGTTTAGGGTTTAGGGTTTAGGTTTTAGGTTTAGGGTTTAGGGTTTAGGGTTTAGGGTTTAGGGTTGACGGTTTAGGGTTGACACGGCTCAGGAGGTCGCCATCTTCGTCGGGGGGTCTGACAGCAACTACGGTCTGAGATGTTTGAGACTTGGGTCAGGGCGTAGGGCTACCCTGAACCCTAAACCCTAAACCCCAAACCCTAAACCCTCAACCCCAAACCCTAAACCCTAAACCCTGAACCCTCAACCCCAAACCCAAAGAGTCGTGGAGGATCAGGATTCAGCCCCCCGGCCTTGATCAAGGCAGGCCCGCTGGTCACGGTTCCGCTGCGGGGCACCCGTTCCGGGCCTGCAGGGTGCCAGGGTCTAGGGCTCAGGGTTGAAGAGGGAGGGGGGGGGGGTAGGGTCGAGGGTCGAGGGTCGAGGGTTTAGGGTTTAGGGTTTAGGGTTTAGGGTTTAGGGTTTAGGGTTTAGGGTTTAGGGTTTAGGGTTTAGGGTTTAGGGTTTAGGGTTTAGGGTTTAGGGTTTAGGGTTTAGGGTTTAGGGTTTAGGGGTTTAGGGTCTAGATGGGTCTAGGGTTTAGAGTTTAGGGTTTTGGGGTTTTGGGGTTTAGGCTTAGGGTGTAAGATCCAAATCATGGGGCCTTGTTGGTACCGAAAACTATAAGGAATACGCCTAGAAAGGAGACTCATGCAGGGCCCAGCATGCGGATCAAACCCCCGCCCAAGTAGAAGCCGTGCCTGCACCATCTGCAGCAGCGCTTCCCCCACAATGCTGAACACCCAGGGGACGTTCACCACAAGCCTGAGAAGCACAAAGACTGCTGGGAACCCTGAACCCTAAACCCCAAACCCCAAACCCTGAACCCTAAACCCTAAACCCCAAACCCTAAACCCTAAACCCTGAACCCTAAACCCTGAACCCTAAACCCCAAACATGGGACATGCCGAAGGGCCGCCTTGCCCAACTGGCCCTCGACAGGCTCGGAGGACCTTGGTGCTCAAGGTACTGTAGCACGCTGCTTTCTCAGGGGACGCCTGCCGCCTCTGACGAAGCGCTTCAAAACCACGCCTACTATAGGGGAAAAAAATGACAACCGTTTTTTTTGGGGGGGAGGGACCGTAAAGGAATTTCTGACAGGAATTCTTCCGACCCCTCTGCTATAGCGAGGGCAGCGCTCTGTCGAAGGCGACTGGGCTGACAGCAGCTCTGCCACGACCTGAGCGCGATCTGCACCTCGGTGCTGCTCTCGACGCGGCTGTGCTTGCCAACCATGAGCACCCAACACATGCATGAGTCCATACACACACACACACACACACACATACTTCTCCGGAGCGTTAGGTTGGGTGCCGTGCACTTCGGGTTTAGGGTTTGGGGTTTGGGGGTTTAGGGTTTAGGATTTAGGGTTTAGGATTTAGGTTTAGGATTTAGAGTTTAGAATTTAGGGTTTAGGATTTAGGGTTTAGGGTTTAGGGTTTAGGGTTTAGGGTTTAGGGTAACTGTGGCAGCTCTCTCCAGGCTCTCAGTCGAGGGGCTCCCAGATGCCGCAAGCGCAATGAGAGGCGTCCACTGCAAACACCTGCATCTAAGGGTAGCTACATGGTCCCTGAAGAGGGGCCCTTAAGGGGTTTAGGGTTTAGGGTTTAGGGTTTAGGGTTTAAGGTTTAGGGTTTAGGGTGTAGGGTTTAGGGGAGCTGCATGGGTCCCTTAATATGGGCCCTGAAAAGGGTACCCCCTTATATACCCTATACAAATTAAGGGCCCGATAGACCCGATAAACCCTGCAAACCCTAGAAGCCCCAAGGGTAGCTTTATGGTCCCTTAATATGGGCCCTTGAAAGGGTACAGCTTATTTGCCCCTTATATACCCTGTACAAATTAAGGGCCCACACATCAGAACCCTTGAAAGGAGGTTAGGGTTCCTGTACTTATGCGGGGGTTTACGATATTCTTTTTGGGGTCCCTATTATAAGGAGTCCTAGGTCCCTTATCTCGTAAACCTCCATGCGAAGTAGGGTTGTTGATACTAGTATCCCAAAAAAGACCCCAATACACGCACTCATAAGGAACCCGTATATACACTCGCCAATAACAGCACTCTAAACCCTGTTTCACGCCGCCTGATGGGGTTTTGGGCTTGGGCACCACATTCCCCAGTACGAACAAGTCCTGCTGACTTCACGTGAGCGACCGTCGAAACTCTATATGTCGGGCCTAGGTCGCGCAATAGCGCGGGAGTCGCTTTTTGGTGTTCCCCGGCACTTTACAAGGGTCTTTGATGGGTTTGCCATGGGTACCAATATGGGTACTTCCCAAAATATGGGTACCCCTTTTGTATCCCAAATAGAATAGAATCCCCTTAAACGGCCCCCCCCCACCAAAAAGGGTAGAGCAGCCCATGCCTATGCTCCTACATGAAAGAGAGAACATATTTCCCCGATGAATGTTGAAACGTGTTGCACAATCCGGTTTGCAGACTGCAATTACAATCCCCCCCCCCCCCCGGAAAAGCAGCGCTATTTCTTTACATCTTAGATCAAACCCTAAACCCTGTACAGCTGCCTGCAACCAGGGGGGCGTGCGGCGTGGGGGGTTGTTTGCATGAAGTGAACATTCTTGGGCACACCTTCTTTCAGGTACAGAACTCCTAAACCCTAAACCCTAAACCCTAAACCCTAAACCCTAAACCCTAAACCCTAAACCCTAAACCCAAACCCTAAACCCTAAACCCTAAACCCTAAACCGGGAGGCCTTCCAGCCAAGCCCACCCCAAGCCCCAGCACCTCAAGGGATGCGGCGGTCGGCTGATGCTGGAGGAGGGCTTACCTCGAGCCCAGGAACATGAAGTAGGGTTTTGGGGTTTAGGGGTTTAGGGTTTAGTAGGGTTTAGGTTAGGGTTTAGGGTTTAGGGTTTGGGGTTTGGGGTTTAGGGTTTAGTAGGGCTTAGGGGTTAGCAGGGTTTAGCATTTAGGCTTCAGGGTTTAGGAGGACATGAAGGGTTTCTTATTGCTGGGTATCTCCAAAGATGGAGACCCAAACCATACACTCACCCATGTTTGCGAGGAAGCCGTATATACACTCACCAATAACAGCCATAAAACCTTGCTCCCTAAACCCAAAACACCCTAAACCCTAACCCCTAAACCGTGTGGGAAAAGGGGACCGGGAGTTGGGGTTTGAGAGGCTTGTGGGAATTGCAGATTGCTTGGTGTTATAGGGCTTTCGGGCTGAAGCCTTCAGACTTGCAGGGAGAGTTTGAGGGGTTGAGGGGTTGAGGGGTTGAGGGATTGAGGGATTGAGGGATTGAGGGTTCAAGGTTGTGGGTTGACTTTACCCTAAACACCAGACCCCAAACCATAAACCCTAATCCCTAAATTCTGAAACGCTAAACCCTAAACCCTAAACCCTAAACCCTAAACCCTAAACCCTAAACCCTAAACCCTAAACCCTAAACCCTAAACCCTAAACCACTCTTTCATATATAATATAAATGTTAATGACTTTGCGGGCAAGGTCATATATTTAGCGGGCAAGGTCCTATATTTAGCGGGCAAGGTCATAGCTATATTAGCGGGCAAGGTCATATATTTAGCGGGCAAGGTCATATATTTAGTGGGCAAGGTCCAAGGTCCATTGGCTAAAAAATGACCTTGCCCACTAAATATATGACCTTGCCCGCTAAAGGGCGACCTTGCCCACTAAATATATGACCTTGCCCGCTAAATATATGACCTTGCCCGCTAAATATATGACCTTGCCCGCTAAATATATGACCTTGCCCGCTAAATATATGGCCCGGGCCAGGTCATATATTTAGCGGGCAAGGTCATATATTTAGCGGGCAAGGTCATATATTTAGCGGGCAAGGTCATATATTTAGCGGGCAAGGTCCTATATTTAGCGGGCAAGGTCCTATATTTAGCGGGCAAGGTCATATATTTAGCGGGCAAGGTCATATATTAGCGGGCAAGGTCATATATTTAGCGGGCAAGGTATATTTAGTGGGCAAGGTCCCCCATCCCCAAACACCCCCCCCCCCCCCTCCCCCCCACCCCCCCCCCCCCCCCTCCCCCCCCCCCCCCGCCCCCCCCCCCCACCCCCCCACCCCCCCCACCCCCCCCCCCCCCCCCCCACCCCCCCCACCCCCCCACCCCCCCCCACCCCCCACCCACCCCCCCCCACCCCCCCGCGCCCCCTTCACCCCCCCCCCCCGTTCTTGGAGCCCCTCAAAAGAGTGAAGCGATCCAAGATGGCTTCCAAAGAATAAGTTTCCGAATGACCGCGCCTGTTTTTGAGGCCCCTGAAGCCCCTCAAACGACTCAAGAACTCAAGATGGCTTCCAAAGAATAAGTTCCCGAATGGAAACATGTGGTTAACAAATCCATTCTGTTGACCACGTTGGTTTTCTTGTCCGCTTGAAACAGAAACATGTGGTTGACAAATCCATTCTGTTGACCATGTTTGGTTTTCTTGTCCGCTTGAAACAGAAACATGTGGTTAACAAATCCATTCTGTTGACCACGTGCCTAGAGAAGAAGGAGGTTGATATTTTTCCTAATGGTGTGGGACCCAATGGGCGGGTGGGTATTCCCTGTGGCCTTGAAAGCTGCTCAACTAGTGAATGCTTGGACCAGAGATGCTGAACCCTAAACCCTAAACCCTAAACCCTAAACCCTAAACCCTAAACCCTAAACCCTAAACCCTAAACCCTAAACCCTAAACCCTAAACCCCTAAACCCTAAACCCTAAACCCTAAACCCTAACGAGGCACGAGGCTGGTTGAGTGCCAAGGACGGGGCACGCCGGGTCCACGCGAAATTCGAGGAGGCTCCGCACCACCTGTTTTAGGGGTTTAGGGGTTTAGGGGTTTAGGGGTTTAGGGGTTTAGGGGTTTAGGGGTTTAGGGGTTTAGGGGTTTAGGGGTTTAGGGGTTTAGGGGTTTAGGGGTTTAGGGGTTTAGGGGTTTAGGGGTTTAGGGGTTTAGGGGTTTAGGGGTTTAGGGGTTTAGGGGTTTAGGGGTTTAGGGGTTTAGGGGTTTAGGGGTTTAGGGGTTTAGGGGTTTAGGGGTTTAGGGGTTTAGGGGTTTAGGGGTTAGGGTTTAGGGTTTAACCCCCCTGGCCCAAACCCTAAATCGGGACTTGGGTTGGCGGGCAGTGCCGGTTTGGATCAGGTAAAAGCCCTAACACCTCAACTACCCCAAGCCTGCAGCCCAAACCCGGAAGTACACCAAACCCTAAACCGACTTATCTTAAGCCCAGCCAGAAATAACCTTCAGCCCCAAAACCCTAAGCACTCTAAACCCCAACGCATGGAGTGCTCCAAGGAGGCTGGTCTCTCACCACATGTATTAGTTATAGCAGGGTTTCGGGGGTTATTGTAGTATATTTGTAAAGGAACCATAAGGGACTACCATTAGTAATCACTCCCTAAACCCTAAACCCTAAACCCTAAACCCCTATATTCTGTACTTGAGCTCACAAGATACAACTCTTGCATCCTGCTGAGACAGCCTCTGAACCTCGCACTTCTTTCATAGCCTAAAACCTAAACCCTAAGCCCCAAATCTTAAACCCGAAACCCTAAACCCTAAGCCCTAAACCCTAAACCCTAAACCTTAAACCCTAAACCCTAAACCTTAAACCCTAAACCCTAAACCCTAAACCCCACAATGTACTGCCTCGGTCTTGCTGTTCAAGGCAGCCTCCCAAAGAGAGTCGCGCAACTCCTCAGGGGAAGAGCCCATGAGGGTGCAGCGCAGGGTGCCGCAGAACCCTGAATCTTTAGGGTTAGGGTTGAGGGTTTAGGGATTAGGGTTTAGGGTGTAGGGTTTAGGGCTTAGGGCTTAGGGTTTATGGTTTAGGGTTTTCCTAAATCTCCCTAAACCTCCCAAAACGTCCCTCAACCTCCCTAAATCTTGTGAAGTCCCCCTAAAACTCCCTAAACCCTACACCCTAAAACCTAAACCTCGCTGAACCCTAAGCCCCGTACCTCTGCAGAGTTCTTGGGCCTAGCACCAGAGCTCGTCTAGGGGCCTGAATAATTAGAGTAGAGTTTTGCGGGGTTGTTTTTAGAATAATTACAAAGGGACCCCAAGGGAATATTCTTAGTACTTATTCCGAACTAAACCCTAAACCCTAAACCCTAAACCGTAAACCCTCAACCCTAAATGAAGCAGGGTATATATTTCTTGTACCCCCAAAAGGACACCAGGTATATACACTCACCAATATTAAAGAGGAACCTTATATACACTCACCAAAAACAGAAATATAAACCCTGCTTCAAATACAACCCCCACGATATTAGTCCCTAGCACAGGGAGGAGTTCGGCACCAAACGCTTTGGGCCTTGGGAGGCCCAGGGCTTGGGGCCTTGTACTTAGGGTTTAGGGTTTAGGGTTGAGGGTTTAGGGTTTAGGGCTAGGGTTTAGGGTTAGGGTTGAGGGTTTATGGTTTAGGGCGGGTTGAGGGTTTAGGGTTGAGGGTTTAATGTTTAGGGTGTGGGGTGTAGGGTTTAGGGTTTTAGGGGCTAGGGCTTGGGGTTGTAGGGATCAGCTTGCAAAACCCTAGACGAAACAAGAAACAAAGCGCACGGGTTCAGGGCTTGGGGCTTTAACACGCTTAAGGCTCAGGTTTCTGAACCACGCGAGCCCCAAAAAAATCGCAAAGTGTTCCCAACCCTAAACCCTAAACCCTGAACCCTAAACCCTGAACCCTGAACCCTAAACCCTAAACCCTAAACCCTAATTAAACCCTAAACCCTAAACCCTAAACCCTCAATCGCACGCGCTCCCTGCAACTCCTGCGCGCTGATGAACGGGTTCGTGTAGAGAAGCCTCAGGACCACCTCCGACGCGAGGTTTTTTGCAGTTTACCCCGAACCCCTGAGCTCAGAGTGGCACCCCACAACCCCTGAATCCCTTAAAGTGCTGCCTTTTTCTGAAGAAGCCCTAAACCCTAAACCCTAAACCCTAAATCCTGCATCCCTTTGCGCTCCACATTGTGGGACAGGGCCCATGGATCATCGAGCAGTGGGAAGAACTGAGAGCTGGGAGATGAGCAGGCTTGTGCCAGGGCCAGAGGGCAACCATTCCACGAACATCCCCGGAACAGCTAAATCCTAAACCCTAAACCCTAAACCCTAAACCCTGAACCCTGAACCCTGGAAGGTCTTGCAAGGGAGCATAGCTTAGGGCCTAGGAGATTCCAGTGGCCCACCGCCGTTTTCCTGCCACCTTCTGTCAGCGAAACGTCGTGTTTCAGAGCTTTTGCTGCGCAGCCAGCTGCCTAGACTCTGCCGCCCCCCGGAGGCAAACGTCCTCCTCAGGTACTCAGGTCCAGTTGCGGAAAAGGTCTGACACGTTGGCCACGGCTTCCTGCACAGCACATGCAGTGAACCATAGTGAACCGATGGAGCAGATGACTTGCAAGCGGCCTTGGCACCGACGGGCAGCACCCCGGAAGACCAAATTGCTTCCGAACTCAGCCAACGTAAACCAACAGGGGGTTTCGGGTTTAGGGTTTAGGGTTTAGGGGTTAGGGTTTAGGGGTTAGGGTTTAAATTTAGGGTTTAGGGTTTGGGGTTTAGGGTTCAGGGTTTAGGGTTCCAGAACAGATTCTGACGCCGCGATGTGAGGCAGCTGTAGGAGCTGAGGCTGCGGCACAATCCGTGGAGCGGGAGGTCTTTGGCCCTGCGTCATGGCACGTAGAACTGGCAACTGCCAGTAAACACCAAACCCTAAACCCTAAACCCTAAACACCAAACCCTAAACCCTAAACCCTAAACGAGACACTGAGACCCCGGCCTCTGCCAGCTTTGGGCTATCAATGTCGAAGACCAAAACCTCGAGGCAAAAAAGTCCAGAAACTTGTGCGCCGATACGGGCTGCACTCTAACTCATGGTCTTTTTTCCAGCACACCTACACATTAGTTACATTTGGCTCCGCCTTATAGGAAGCCTGCAAGGGAAACTTTGATGTAGAGAACAATCCCCAGGGAGCCACGAAACCTTAAACCTTAAACCCTAAACCCTAAACCCTAAAGAAACCTTAAACCGTGCTTCAAGCCTAGGCGTCGGACCTCGTTCCGGCCACGGCGCAGCACGGGATACGGGATGTACAAGGTCTGCTGCGGCCCAACCTTCGGAGACTCGACGCAGAGTCAGACGCCCCAAAAAAACCGGAAGCCCCCTATCAATTTTGGCAGACGGGTTTAGGGTTTAGGGTTTAGGGTTTAGGGTTTAGGGTTTAGGGTTTAGGGTTTAGGGTTTAGGGTTTAGGGTTTAGGGTTTAGGGTTAAGCCAGAGTCCGGGGGCCTTCCAATAGCGGCCGAGGTTGAAGCCGTTGACGCAGGCGAAGCCTTTGGAGAAACCTTCCAGCGCCAGGAACCCGTCGGCAGGGTTCTGGACGTAGAGGGAGTAGAGGAAGAACCTGGACAAAGCTTGTTCGGGGTTCGGTTTCGGGATTAGGGTTTAAACCCTAAACCCTAAACCCTAAACCCTAAACCCTGGTTTTGAGATCATTGATCTGAAGGTGCTACGGCACCAGACTCCCCCACCTTCAGCCCTCTCGGCCCCCCAAACGCAAAAACCGAAAGCCCTCAAACCCCAATACCCGAAGATGCTGAGACCCTACTGGCCCCCAAAAAGGAAGAACACTGATAGAACCTAATGCCCCGCTGCACCCTAATACCCTGGTAATCCTACCCAAGAGTTTGTTTCTAAACTAAGAAAGAGGAGCAGTAACGGGAAGTGGAATAGAAACAAGAACAATAACACGAATGATCAGACCAACAAAGTCAGAGCACTGATGCTTCTAAGGTTGAAAAGAATAAGAAGAATGATGAAACGTATAAGGACTCGAATCTAGGAAGAATACGAATACTGAAACTTCTAAGAACACTGAAGCTGAAATGGATCAGAAGGAGATAAGAATCGTCAAAACATCACCACAGGCATTTCCAAAAACCAAAAAAGGTGCACAACCCTAAACTCGGAACCTCGCGAAACCCCAAACCCTGAACCCCAAGCCCTAAACCCCAATTCAACCCCAAACCCCAAACCCCAAACCCCAAACCCCAAACGCCAAACCCCAACCCTTAAACCCTGAACCCGAAACCCCAAACCCCCCCCCCCCTTTCCCCAGATTGACCAAGCAGACAGCGACGCCTGGGCCCACGCTCCCAGCCGCCCTTACGGGCGGCCGAGCCCTGGGCCGTGCCCCAGGGAAGCTGCGCGAGGCTTCCTTCATCCTCGGCTTCAGCCAGTGAAGGGGGTAAAGTAGGGAGCATGGGTTTAGGGTTGAGGGTTTGGGGTTTAGGGTGAAGGCATGAGGGTTCAGGGTTCAGGGTTTAGGGCTTGGGGGGTTTAGGGTTTTGGGGAGGAATCGGGAGTGGAGTGTCGGGCTCAGAGGTGGTCAGGTATTGGAATGACAAGGGCTTCAGGTTTCCTCAAGGATTGGGGGCATGTGGGGGACAGCAGGGGAATAGGCCCCTCAAGTCCTATAGGCAGTAGCGCCTGCAAAGTGGCTTTAGTTGGGTTTGAGCAACTCCTACTGCGACATGCAGGGATCTGAGGCACTTAGTCCAACTTTCTGCTAGGCTCAGACAGAACTCTTACACGATGTCACAACCTTAGAGCCTCGAAGCAGCTGGACCTTACGGAGACCTCGAGTCTCTAAAAGGGGGTTGGGGAGGCTCCACGAAGCAGGCAAACAAGTTTCAAGTTTAGGGTTTAAGGTTTAGGGTTTGGGGTTTGGGGTTTGGGGTTTGGGGCTTGGGGTTGAGCGGTTGATGGGTTTAGGGTTGATGGGTTTAGGTCTCCTGGGTGGCCCCCAAGGCTCCATGGGAAGAGGGAGGATCTCCCAGCCGAGGATGGCGCGCAGGGGGCCGGTGAAGGGGGTGCCCAGCTGGACGCTCCCTGGGCCCACGAGGCCCTTCCTCTCCTGCAGCAGGGCCGGGCCGAAGTTCACCCGGCCCATCATCTCCACGAGGACCTCAGGAAGTATGTAAGAACCCTTAGTAGACCCTTGCTTTCAGGCAGGTGAAGGAGGGGTTTCGGGGTGTATCCCGTGCATCCCTGTGTTAAAGGAGCCTCTAGGGCAGCCCTAAACCCTAAACCCTAAACCCTAAACCCTAAACCCTAAACCCTAAACCCTAAACCCCTAAACCCCTAAACCCCTAAACCCCTAAACCCTAAACCCTAAACCCTAAACCCTCAACCCTCAACCCTAAACCCCTAAGCCCTAAAAGCCCTAAACAAGGGCCTCCAGCCGGCCAGCTTTGGGCACCCGGAACTCTCGGGAGGGGCCGGAGTCGTTGCGGTAGATAGTCCCCAGGACCTGGCCATCGAATAGGACCGACGCGAAGTCCCGGATGGCCTTGGGTTTAGGGTTTAGGGTTTAGGGGTTAGGGTTTAGGGTTTAGGGTTTAGGGTTTAGGGTTTAGGGTTTAGGGTTTAGGGTTTAGGGTTTAGGGTTTAGGGTTTAGGGTTTAGGATGGCCTCGCCCCCAAAGGTCAGCGGCAGGTCGGAAGCCGGCACCTTCGTCCGGTAGAAGATGTACCCGTAACCGAGCCCCACCTGCTCTGCTGACAGGGGCACGGCCGACTTCACGCACTCCTTGGCCAAGCATGGCAGGGCCTGCTCCAGGGACAGGGAGGCCTCGATCTCCAGGCCGGGCGACTCCGGCAAGCGCCGGGTCTTCGGAAACGTGCGCTCCAGGATCTCGGGCTTCTTCAGGAAGTCCGCGAGGACTTCCCGACAGCGGAGGTACTTCGGGGTGATCTCCCCCGCCTCATCGAGCAGGCCACCATAGTCGTAAGAGGTCACTTGTGGCTCGTACTGCCCCACCTGCGAGATGTTTCCACCAGCGCCGCAGAAGCCGAAGGAGGTGCCTCCATGGAAGACGAAGAAGTTGACCGACGCCCCGGCTTCCAAGATCCTGCGCAGGGTCCGGGCCACGTCGCGGGGGTCGCGGAAGCTCTTGCCGGTCAAAGCCCCCCAGGCATCGAACCAGCCTGAGGCCAACTCCAAGGGCCTACTTGAAGGTTCAGGTAGTTATGAGGGGTACGAGATCAAAATACTTATTTAGGATCAAAAAATAATCTATTTCTGGGGGGATCAAAAAAAACTTATTTGGGATCAAGAAATAATTTACGGCACGTTTCCTTGGTTTTTCCTATGAAAACCTCTATTATCTCCATATTTTGAGAGGAAATCCTCCGCTTCCTTAGGTTTTGGACTAGGAGAGGTCAATTTTCTTCCTTTTTCCTAGGAAACCCTCCATTCCCTCTATATTTTCATAGGATTCATAGTACTGTTGCAAGATTTCTTATTCATTTGGCTCGAACATTCTACTGTCCGTAGGTTTCTCACTAATTTTGCTCGAATCCTTCTCAATCTTGGCTCCGTTTCCTTGGTTTCCCTAAGGAAAACTTATACTCCCTTAATATTTGAACAGGATCGTATCTTTTCTTCATGTGAGGAAATTTATTGATTTCGCTCGCACTCTTCTTAATGTTGGTTCCGCTGTCCTTTGCATTATTGATTTTGCTCGAACTCTTAATGATTTTGGCCCTCCATTCGCAAACACAATGCTCGCATGATGGGTTTCAAAAAGAGTCATATGCCTTGAAGCAAGCTTGCACGGCTTTAAAAAAGCGGGTGGGTTGGGGTGGCGCAGACCCCCCCCCATTTGCAAACACAACGCTCGCATGATGGGTTTCAAAACAAAGTCAGATTCCTTGAAGCAAGCTTGCAAACACAATGCCTGCATGATGGTTTTCAAAAGAGCGAAATGCCTTGAAGCAAGCTTGCAAGGTTTAAAAAAGCCGGGGGTTGGCGGGGGGGGGGGGGGGGGTGCAGCCCCCCCCCCTCCCATTTGCAAACACAATGCTCGCATGATGGGTTTCAAAGTCACATGCCTTGAAGCAAGCTTGCACTGCTTAAACAACCGGGGGGGGAGGGGGTGCCTTGAAGCAAGCTTGCCCGAAAAGCGGGGCGTTGGGAGGGGCTCCTTCCTTCCTTCCTTCCTTCCTTCCTTCCTTCCTTCCTTCCTTCCTTCCTTCCTTCCTTCCTTCCTTCCTTCCTTCCTTCCTTCCTTCCTTCCTTCCCGCCTTCCTTGATTCCGTCCTTCCTTCCTCCCTCCCTCCCTCCCTCCCTTCTCTCTCCGTCGGAAGAACAAAAAATTATTTCTTGATCCTAAATACATTTGTTTTTGATCCGCATGCCGCTATAAGTAGGGTTTTAACTATGGTTACCTACCCATGAACCTCCAAGTCTGGTCTGTTGGGGCTTCATGAGCCTTTCTTGGCAAGTCCCCTCAACGCAGCACACGACAAAGTGGTCATCGAAACCCTCGGTCCCCTCTCCGCTTCCCCTCAAACCCTTGCCGGGCCTATCCAGAACCTTGGCTGCTTTCGGAGTGTTTAGGGTTTGCTGTTTAGGGTTTAGGGCTTAGGGCTTAGGGTTGAGGGTTGAGGGTTGAGGGTTTAGGGTTTAGGGTTTAGGGTTTAGGGTTTAGGGTTTAAAAGTTTCCGGGTGAGGTTTTGGGCTTTGAGGGTGGTCCACAGCAGGTCTACGTAATGAGGCCTGGCCCTTGGCCTACCTTCTCTATTCACGGAGGCACAGTACTAGCATCAGAAACGCGACGAACATCAGACATTCCACTTGCTCTACGGACATTCTGTCATAGGCACATGTCATGCTTCGGGGGTGGAGGGGAGGGTAGCATTAAGGACACTCCTCCTCGCCTACTAAGGTGTTCCAGAATAGAATGTCTTCTTTCGGGGATGAGAGGCCTGTTCTTCTAAACCCTAAACCCTAAACCCTAAACCCTAAACCCTAAACCCGCACAGAGCCCAAGAGCCCGGGATCCTAAGAGCCCTCAGGAATAGGCCTTATCCTCTCAGGAAAAACACGTGGTCCCTGAATACGGTCCCTCAATCAAGGGTGTTTAGGGTTTAGGGTTCAGGGCTTAGGAGGGTGTTTAGGGTTTAGGGTTGAGGCTTCAGGGTTTAGGGTTACATGGGCCCTAAATATGGTCCCTCACCTTCTTTGAAGGGTTCTGAACTATAAGCCCTTGGGTTTGGCAGGGTATAAGAGGGGCAGATAACGGTTTTTCTCAATTACTTGGGCCCAGAAAAAGGGGGGTCATTGCTATGAAGTAAGGTGTCAGTTAACCCCGTGGCCCCATCCCCTGATCGAATCCCTATAAGAACCCTCCACCCTTTTAAGCCCCACAAACGCTATCCACTCTCTGTAAAAATCTACAAGCTCTGTAACCCCATACATCTTTAAGACCTAAACCCTCTGCACCCTAAGAACCCGCTGAGAAGAAGCCCTACAAACCCCAAACATCCTTGAGCCCGAAGCCCTAAACCCTCTGAACCCTAAGAACCAACTCTAAACTCTAAATCCTAAATCCTAAGCCCTAAACCCTAAAACCCTAAACCCCGAAACCCTAAACCCTAAACCCTAAACCCTAAACCCTAAACCCTATACCCTAAACCCTAACCCTAACCCTAAACCCTAAACCAAGGAACTCCATGTTGCACAAGGGCCCTCGGGGCTGTGCGGCGCGCAGCTCAGGGAGCCTCTCAGGCGCGGCTGGAGGCCCCCTAAGTTAAACCCTAAACCCTAAACCCTAAACCCTAAACCCTAAACCCTAAACCCTAAACCCCAGAAGTTTGGGGCTTGGGGGATTGGGGCTGGAGGAGCCTAGCATGGTTGATGGCTTAGGGAGGGTTTGTTTTGCAACCTTTGGTGCTGTGATAGCCCCCGACCCAGAAGCGTTTCGAGTACCAAACCCTAAACCCCTAAACCCCCTAAACCCCCTAAACCCCCTAAACCCCCTAACCCCCTAAACCCCCTAAACCCCTAAACCCCTGCAACCTAAACTTTAGACCCCAAACCCCAAACCCTAAACTCCACACCCCCAAACCCCAAACCCTAAACCCTAAACCCCAAACCCTACACCCTAAACCCTAAACCCTAACCCCTAAACCCTAAACCCTAAACCCTAAACCCCCAAACCCTAGACCCTAAACCCTAATTTCCCACCCAGGCTTGCTTAGGCCGTACCCAACCCTTTTCTAGGGTGCCTGGACCCAAAGCTACACCCGACAGCCATTAACACCATCGCTTGGACTTACTATGCAAGCCTAAAGAGTTGTGTTGAGCGTGAGCTGCACCTCCAGTGCCGGTGCAGTACCCCGCCTGGGGTGCCCCGCCTCCCTTAAGTATTAAGAAACCCTTCTGTGCGGCGCCCTGGGGGCCCCCCTCTGTAGCCCCTGGAGCCGGACCCCTTCCGGAGCGTGTCCAGGGACCAGAGGGGCCGCAAGGCAGGTCAGGCAGGGCGATTGCCCCACCCTGTGACCCCTGGGCCGCGAACGAATTCCATGAACTGCTAGAATTACTATAATCATAATCAAATCTGATGCCTTGAGCATGGTTTTCACATGCCCTGTCTTTCAAATGCCCTGACCAAAGGTTAGGATGTTGGCATTGTATGCCGTCGCTTGTTCAAAAACCCCTGCCAAAGCCTAGCAGGTGGGAAGTGAGAGTTTAGGTCGTTTAGCCCGAAACTCTAAAAGGAAAAAAGTTGGGTGGATGCCTGCGTAAGCTGGTTGTGATGGGTCCAAATTAAATATACGCCGCCGCGACATAAGCCGCCTCACACCCCCTGGGTGTGTTGGGGCGCCATCTGGGCATGACATCTACTGCCGCGGCGCGGCGAGAAACCCTAAACCCTAAACCCTAAACTCTAAACCCTAAACCCTAAACCCTAAACCCTAACCCTAAACCCCAAACCCTAAACCCTAAGACGCCTCTGGCTCGGCTCGGAGCCGAAGTTGGCGGTGCGGAGCATGCTGTCCAGGCCCCCATTGGCCTCCCCGCGGTTAGGGTTTAGGGTGTTTAGGGTGTTTAGGGTGTTTAGGGTGTTTAGGGTGTTTAGGGTGTTTGGGTGTTTAGGGTGTTTAGGGTGTTTAGAGTGTTTAGGGTGTTTAGGGTATTTAGGGTGTTTAGGGTGTTTAGGGTGTTTAGGGTGTTTAGGGTTTGTAGGGTTTTTAGGGTTTTTAGGGTTTTGGGTTTGGGTTTTGGGTTTCCCCGGGCCCCTTTAGGGTAGGAGCCCTTGGAGGGTTCCTAAGAATGACCCACTTTTGGGGGGTTCTACTTTTTGGATCCTCCCAGGGGGTCTGGGTTGTCGGGCTTAGACGCTCTAGAAAGCTTTAGCGGCTTTAGGGGCTTCGGGGGAGGAGATGTAGGGGATTTCGGGGATGTCCCAGATTTAGGGGGGTTAGGTGTAGAGGGTTTAGGAGGCTCAGGCTCATCTAAGCGTTTAGGGGATTGGGGGATTCCGATCCTAGGTATCGGAGGGACTCAAGGAGGTTGAACTCATGACGATGAAAACACCTTATTGGGCATAGGCACGCCTCCACCAAAGTCAAAGTGGCTATGCCCAAAAAGGAGCCGCGCCTATGCCCCCCTAAACCCTAAACCCTAAACCCTAAACCCTAAACCCTAAACCCTAAACCCTAAACCCTAAACCCGAAACCCTAAACCTTATTATTGGGCATAGGCACGGCCCTCGGGGCCTGGGGCAGGGCTTTGGGGCTCTCGGGCTTTGGGGGCCCCCAGGGTTTGGGGCGACTCAGGGCTCTTGGGTTTAGGGTTTAGGGTTTAGGGTTTAGGGTTTAGGGTTTAGGGTTTAGGGTTTAGGGTTTAGGGTTTAGGGTTTATAAATTTTGTAATTTCTGAGGCGGGTGGGTATTTCTTGAAGAGCTGCCGGACTAGTGAAAGACAGAACATGAGATGCTGAACACTAAACCCCCTAAACCCTAAACCCTAAACCCCCAAAACCTAGACCCTGAACCCCCAAACCCTAAACCCCTGAACCCTAAACCCTGAACCCTTAAACCCTAAACCCTAAACCCTGAACCCCGTAAACCCTAAACCCTAAACCCTAAGCCCTAAACCCTAAACCCCCCCAGGTGCACCTGTAGGTCTGGCCAGAAGGTGCCATCGCTGGTAAAGAGCAGGGGGCACTCGGAGCCCAGGGTGTCAAGCCTTGGGGCCGAAAGCCCCCTCTTCTGCAAACCCGAAGGGCTTGAGGTTTGGGGTTTGGGGTTTTTGGTTTAGGGTTTAGGGTTTAGGGGTTAGGGTTTAGGGTTTAGGGTTTTAGGGTTTTAGGGTTTTAGGGTGTATGGTCTTGGGGTTCGGGGTTTGGGGTTAGATTCGAAAGCATATCATATTATATTATATTATATTATGTTATGTTATATTTTATTATCTCATATTATAGAATATTATATGTATACATGTAGATATACATATTAAATTCTTATACATAGGCTTACTTAAATACCTATGTACATTTAATAAATAATAATATATGTATATAAATGTATGTACACACCCTGGGCTCTGAGCTGCACAATCAGCCCAGCTACAGCATTGCGCGCAGCTTCTCCAAATAGCCAGGGTCGATGCCCCAGTAGCCGTACTCATTTTCCACCTTCAAAAAGAAGCCCGGAGCTGTCTGGGTTCTAGGGTTTAGGGCTTAGGGTTTAGGGTCTAGGGCTTAGGGTACAGAATTCTAGCCGCCACACCGGCACTACACAGACGGTGAAGGATCCTAATTAGAGATGTCAAGCTTCCGTGTCGCAGCCGTGAAGTTCGGCGTTAGGCGCTGAGGCCATAAAACGGGAACTGCCAAGCCCTCCCAATATTTATACCAATATTTTTGTCAATAAAATTAAGACGAATATCCGGCTTGGTTTAAACCTGAAAACTTAATATGGCTAACAACATCATCTCCCACCTGCATGGCGATGATCGAACCCCCATTGCTCGCCAGGTGCGGGCGGATTCGCGGCAGCAGCTCGCCACACCACCACCTCGCGACAGAACGCAAGCCGAGGCGTCTCAGCGCCGGCTTTGCAGAAGCGAGCTGCTGGGGGGCCAAGAGCTCGAACCCACTTGAAGGTGCATGGGTAGCCATAGGGTTGTAAATACGTTAAACTATAGTTATCCCACTTAGAACCGCAGATATAACTACCCCTGAACCTCCAACCCGAAACCCTAAACCCTAAACCCTCAACCCCTGAACCTCCAAGCATGGTAACCCCACACCCCAGAACAAAGCGTCCATTGCGCCCAAAAACCCCTGGCGCTCCAGGGATGCTCTGCGTGATTCTCTGATGGATTCTCTTGGGGTATATACATATATACATATATATATATATATACATATACATATACATATACATATACATATACATATACATATATGTATATGTATATGTATATGTATATGTATATGTATATGTATATGTATATGTATATGTATATGTATATGTATATGTATATGTATATGTATATATATATATATATATACGTATAATATTATATGTAACATGTATGTATTAGACTCTGGAAATTGCCGGAGCCGTGAGCTGAGGAATGGATACGTGATTCATAGTAAGCAACACCATCATGATCATGATCATGATCATGATCATGATCATCATCATCATCATCATCATCATCTTCATCGTCATCATCGTCATCATCGTCATCATCGTTTGAGGTAAGCTTGTCTGAATTCAAAGGTGTTGAGCCCCCTGAGTCTTTAAGTGGACTCCCCTAAACCCAAGCCCTAAACCCCGAAACCTCGAACCCCTAAACCTCAAACCCTAAACCCCAAACCCCAAACCCTAAACCCTAAACCCCAAACCCTAAACCCTAAACCCCAAATCCGCCTCTCCACCGCCTCCAAGAACTGGGGGTCCGAGGAGCGCAGGGGCACCGGGTCCCGGCCCCGCAGGAGCCACCTTCGGTGCTCTGGGGTTCAGGGTTTGGAGCTTAGGGTTTAGGGTTTAGGGTTTAGGGTTTAGGGTTTGGGGTTTGGGGTTTGGGGTTTAGGGTTTGGGGTTTAGGGTTTAGGGTTTGTTTGGGGTTTAGGGCTTGGGGTTTGGGGCTTGGGGCTTAGGGTTTCAGATAACTTACCTCAGGGCCGCTTCGGAGTGATGGAGCTGGGGGGACGATCCTTAGGGTTTTGGGCTGATAGCCATAGCATAGGGCGCATCACGCTTCCTGATGGGTGCACCCTGCATCGAAGTACGAAGGGCTCATTGCAAGCTCGGTGGATCTTAAACTATGGGGCTCTTTGGGTCTCGCTAGCTTCGGAGACCCAACAGGCCCGTAAGTTAGCTCAGCCCACTTGGGGATCAAAAATCATAAACCCTAAGTCCTAAACCCTGAACCCTGAAGCCTAAACCCAAACCCTGAACCCTAAACCCCCAAACCCTCTTGCCCTATCGCCCTAAAGCCCTAAAACCCTAAAGCCGTAAGCCCTAGACCCCAGACCCTAAACCCTACACCCTGAAGCCCCAAAGCCTAAACCCTAAACCCTAAACCCCCTTGGCGTAAGGCTCAGACCAGGGAAGGCCACCGAAGTCCCACTCGGCACAGATGTATGGGCCAGGCCGAAGGAGCACATCCAGCTCCAGCTCCTGGCACACTTTAGGGGGCGTTTAGGGTTTAGAGTTTAGGGCTTGGGGTTTAGGGTTTAGGGTTTAGGGTTTAGGGTTTAGGGTTTAGGGTTTAGGGTTTAGGGCTTGGGGTTTAGGGTTTAGGGTTTAGGGTTTAGGGTTTAGGGTTTGGGGTTCAAGGTTTACGGCTTGGGGTTTAGGGCTTAGGGTTTAGGGTTTAGGGTTTAGGGTTTAGGGTTTGGGGTTTAGGGGAAGCATGGTTTAGGGTTTAGGGTTTAGGGTTTAGGGTTTAGGGTTTAGGGTTTAGGGTTTGGGGTTTAGGGTTTAGGGTTTAGGGTTTAGGGTTTAGGGTTTAGGGTTTAGGGTTTAGGGTTTAGGGTTTAGGGTTTAGGTATGGGGATCCACGCCTCCGCTGCCCACATCTGGTGAGTGCTCCAGTGGCGTCAAGGCTCCGAAATAACCAGGGGCCAACAAAAAATAGCCACATGTGCCCCCTGAAACCCTAAAACCCAAAACTGCGAGACGAAAAATGGAGTCCAAGTGACCTACAACCTTTTAAAGCCTTGGAATATTCTATCTGAACAGGTTCCCTTCTTCGGACAGAAGCAAAATGTTAAATTGCCCCGACCATTCGTCCAACCCCGAACCCCAAACCTTGAAGCCTTCCCGATTCCCAGACCCTAAACCCTAAACCCTAAAACCCTATACAAACCCTAAACCCTAAACCCTAAACCCTAAACCCTGCGCAGCCCCAAACGCTCCTGGCAGAGGCAGAGGAAGGCTGGGAGATCGCAGCGGCCCTCGAAGTTGTACACCCCAGGCTCGGGCTCGTGGAGGTTCCAGGGCACGTAGACCTCGTTCAGGCGCTAGGGGGCTTAGGGCTTAGGGTTCAGGGCTTAGGGCTTAAGGTTTGGGGTTACGGGTTCGGGGTTCGGGGTTCGGGGTTCGGGGTTCGGGGTTCGGGGTTCGGGGTTCGGGGTTCGGGGTTCGGAAGGATCCACTACATGTTCTGAATTTTTGTAGGAAGCAATCATATCATATATTCCGCTTTTTCAGGGGGGGGGGGGCCTGGGGCTGCGCAGCCCTCCCGATTTGCAAACACAATGTGCGCACGTGGGTTCGGAAGAGATTGGTATGCCTTGAAGCAAAATTGCCCGGCTTAAAAAAGCGGCGGGGGTTGAGGGGGGCGCAGCACCCCCATTTGCAAACACAATGCTCTTATCATGGGTTTGAAAGGGATTCGTATGCCTTCAAGCAAGCTTGCCCGGCATAATAAAAAAAAACACAAGCGGGGGTTGGGGGGGGGGGGGGGGGGCGCAGCCCCCCCCGATTTGCAAACACAATGCTAGCATCATGGGTTGGAAGGGATTCGTATGCTTTGAATCAAGCTTGCCCGGCTTAAAAAGCGGGGGTGTTGGGGGGGGGGGGGGGGGGTGTGGGGGCAGCCCCGCGCCAGGTCACTCACTCACCGGCGGAGGCCCCGGAAATAACGCCCGCAGGAGGGGGCGCATTTTCTTTGCTGCGGGCGGGGCGTGTTTTTGTTTTTTTTTGCGGGTGCGGGGGCACTGCGCGCCAGGTCACTCACTCACCGGGGGCGGCCCGGCAAAAACACCCACGGCAAAAAAGCGCCCACAACAAAAAAAGCACGGGTTCCGGGTTTAGGGTTTAGCCCCGACATCCGAGAAAGCCATGGTGATAGGATACACTCCTGACACGACATTGGCACAAAGACTCCTCCCCTGCTCTAGGCGCAAACTTCACAGGCGGACCCGAAACCATAAATCCTAAACCTTAAGCCTTAACCCCTAAAACCCCAAACCCCAAACCCTAAACCCTAATTAAACCCCAAACCCCAAACCCCAAACCCCAAACCCCAAACCCCAAACCCCAAACCCTAGTCCGCACCTCTGCAGAATTGCATCCCAATGCTTTCAGCTTCTCCAGGCGGTCCCGCCATTGGGGAGGCAGCACCCGGAAGTAACCTGAGGCTTCAGGGAGTGTAGGGCAGGGCGGGGGGACTAATTGAACCCCAAGCCCTACAGCCCTAAGCGGTAATTCAGCCGCAAAACCCAACACCCAGAACCGAAAACCCGCAAACCCAAAACCCTAAAACCCAAACACTAAAACCCGAAAACCTAAAACCCCAAAACCCCAAAACCCAAAAACCCCAAAAGCCTAAAACCCCAAACCCTCAAAACCCTCAACCCTAAACCCCAAAACCGCGAAACAAGAGAAGAACTCATCCTAAACCCTAAACCCTAAACCCTAAACCCTAAACCCTAAACCCTAAACCCTAAACCCTAAACCCTAAACCCTGGAGGAGCTGACGGAGCCGGAGAGGATGCGGTGCGTTTGCCCGTCCAGCACGAAGTCGTCGCCCGAGATCTCGAGCCTTTGGGGGGTTTAGGGTTTAGGGTTTTTAGGGTTTTTAGGGGTTTTTAGGGTTTTTAGGGTTTTTAGGGTTTTTAGGGTTTTTAGGGCTTTAAGGGTTTTTAGGGTTTTTAGGGCTTTTAGGGTTTTTAGGGTTTAGGGTTTCGGGATACCCCAGTAGATATGGGAGCTTACAAAAATCCCCAAATAATTGGATTCCCTGAGAACAAGGACCCCAAGAAGGTACCCCTTACCCAGAAAGGTATGGTTACAAAGTACCCTTAATAAGGCTAGAAACACTTCTGACTATAGTCGCCTGACCTATAGCCCCAGATCTAACTAGCCATGAACCTCCACGTAGGGCTACATCGGGATACCCCCTTTAGAACCATGATCAACATAGGGTGTTGCAATAGGTGTCGCATTCCCTTGGGCTTTGCATAAACAAGAATTCTAAGTCAAGCAGGAGTTGGGCGGTGCAGGGTGCGAGGTCTTTCCGGTTTAGGGAAACCTGCACAGGCTTTGGGGTTTAGGGTTTAGGGTTTAGGGTTTCGGGTTTAGGGTTTAGGGTTTCGGGTTTACGGCGAGGGGCCCAGGGCTCTACAGGGTCTAGTCTGCCTGGAAGCGTGCGAGCCGTGACCCAAAAACTTCATCCATAAACCCTGAATGCTCCTAAACCCTAAACCCTAAACCCTAAACCCGTAATTACCCTAAACCCTAAACCCGAAGTTGTCGTGTTTTCACTCGGGCCTTCGCGATGCTTCGTTTGCCACAGCTCTTCCGGCAAGCAGCTGGCCTCCATACTGAGTTGCCGCATTCAAATAAGCCCTCAACCCTAAACCCTAAACTCCAAACCCTAAACCCTAAACCCTAAACCACAAACCCTAAACCCTAAACCCTAAACCCTAAACCCTATAAGCCCTAAACCCACCCTGGCGGCGTGTTGGGGGGCGGGTGGGGGGGGGGGGGTCGGCGGCTTTTCCGTGGAGGCCCCGCAACCCGCACCCTGCGATTTCCAGCAGCGGAGCTGGCTAAAGCATTCTAGGGCGGAAAGTCAAGGCATTAAGGGTTTAGGGTTTAGAGCTTAGGGTTTTTTGGTTTACTTGGAGGTTCATGGTACCTATTAACCAATTATAAAAAGTACGCATGTCTGTACTTATAACCATATTGGGGCACTTAAAGGGCTGATAAGTGGGTCATGAGTACAGTTTTAATTGGTTAACAAGCACCATGAACCTCCAAGTAGGGTCCCCAACGCCAGGTCCCGCGCGTCTCTGCCGCGGCCGCGAGCGGAGGCCCGCGAGGGCCGTGCAGCCCAAGAGGCTGAGGGAGGGCAGGTGCCTGGGGTTTAGGGTTTAGGGTTGAGGGTCTAGGGTTTAGGGTTTAGGGTTTAGGGTTTAGGGTTTAGGGTTTAGGGTTTCGGGTTGGGATGCTTGTAGGTTCATGGCACTTGCTAACCAATTAAACCCACTTATGAGCCCTTTAAGTGCCCCAATATGGTTATAAGTACAGCTATACGTACATTTATAATTGGCTAATAAGTACCATGAACCTCCAAGTGTTCCCCCCCCCTATACTATAACAGTCCTGAAGAGGGATTAGGGGGTGTATGCTTGAAGGTTCACGCGCAGTTATACGTAGGGTTATAAGGGTGATAAGTTGTAAGTGCCCTAAACAAGGCTATCACCAGCTATATCTATAATTGCCTGACTTAGAACCCCAGGTCTACCTGCCCATGAACCTCCAAGTCGGGGAGTGCAGGGGTGGTTGCTTGGGGCGCCAAACCAATGAAAAGCAAAGCCTTTGTGAGTTAGTTCAGGGCTCGAGGATGTGGTGAGGGCTTTTGGTTGCAGTGTGGGAAGCTTCAGAACCCTAAACCCTAAACCCTAAACCCTAAAGCCCTTCAAACCCCCAGCAGACCCGCAGCAAACCTCTGCAGCCGCTGGAAGCCCTGCGTCACGGCTGGGGCTCTGAAGATGCTGCTTGCAGCCGCATGCCTCGCCTGCCTCACCATTGGAAGTGCTCTGGCTTTTAGGGTTTAGGGTTTAGGGTTTAGGGTTTAGGGTTTAGGGTTTAGGGTTTAGGGTTTAGGGTTCAGGGTTTAGGGTTCAGGGTTTAGGGTTTAGGGTTTAGGGGTTAGGGTTAAGGTTTAGGGTTTAGGGTTTAGGGTTGTTTTTTTGGAGGGGGGGGGGGGCTGGCTCAGGATTTGGATTCGGCATAGAGGATTTGAGATTTCGGGTTTCATTCGAACAGTTGAGTGATGAGGGGTTCGGGGCCCCAAAGCCCCAGAGGCTCTTAGAACCTCTGTATGGGGCCAAAGGTCTGAGTTCGGAACCCCCGTGACAGGTATTTATGGTTTAGGGGTTTAGGGTTTAGGGTTCAGGGTTTAGGGAACAGGTTTCCATTTGTAAAGACAGACAGGGCATCATCATGAAAGAAACCAGCAGAACCGCTCGCCCAGCCTTGGCGAGACTGGCGCGCGAGAAGCCGCCAACATGCGCGCGAAGCTCTTGTGAAACTTGGCGATCCCACCCAGTACCGCCAAGCAAGTCATGATCTCTTGAAGGTGCGAAGTTTGGGTTTCTAGGGTTTAGGGTTTAAGGTTTCGGGTTTAGGGTTTAGGGTTTAGGGTTCAGGGTTCAGGGTTCAGGGTTTGGGGTTTAGGGTTTAGGGTTTAGGGTTTAGGGTTTAGGGTTTAGGGTTTAGGGTTTAGGGTTTAGGGTTTAGGGTTTAGGGCAATGCCCACGTAGAGAACCCTGAGCGCTTGCTGTGGTGGGAGCTTTGACCCTCTGCATGATGACCAAGACACAAACTTGTGCTCCCTAAGCTGAGATGGCCAAAGCCTGAAGCGACTCCGACTGAAGCCCCCACGACTCCGACTGAAGCCCCCACTTCCGATGTTTTCTCCACAAGCTCCCGATGCTTGTGTTTGCCTGGTGAGGGATGAGCCTCCTGTTCGCCACGACTAAACTTACAATGCACTCGGATGGATCAATCACTTTCCGTGACAACCCTTCAACTGGAGTTGGTAACCCCTCTGCGGGTTGACTCTGCCTTGTTGTGAGCAGCCCTTGCTGCCACGCGAAAGCGTGGCAGCCTCGGAGAACATTCAAGAACGTGCTATGCCTCTAGAAAACCACAGCAGCCAAGAGCATATCCAAATTCCAGCGAAAGAGCTGCTTAGGGTTTCGGGTTGAGGGTGAAGATATCCCGTTGCAGCGTGGAAGCTGAGGCCGATCAGAAAAGAAGGTAAGGAGAACATTTAATCGCTGAGAGCAACTGGACTCATTCCTACGTATGCTTTGAAGCTCAAGAATATGAGTCTAGGCTGCCCAGTAACCTAGGCTTAAAAAGGGTGCCCTTTTTTGCTTAAAGGGGTTTATACGGGAACCTAAACCCCCCAAAAAGGAAATAAGGGTACTACTGGGCATCCTAGGAGTGCGAAACACGGCCGAGCCTATCCCGAACTCAATGCCGGTGATGAGCTGCATAAACAGAAAACCAAAATTAAAGGAACTGGAGTCAAAGTACCTGCACAATTGTGTTTAGGGTTTAGGGTTTAGGGTTTGGAGTATAGGGTTTAGGGTTTAGGGTTTAGGGTTTGGGGTTTAGGGTTTAGGGTTTAGGGTTTAGGGTTTAGGATTTAGGGTTTAGGGTTTAGGGGAACGACCCCATATCTCCGAATCGCGCAACACGCTGCGAACCTCCAGATCGCCATCGCGGGCCGCCTGACTGCAAGTATGGCAGAGCTGGTGCTTTGGCAAGGCCATTGGGTTTTGGTGTTAGGGTTTAGGGTTTTGACAAGGGTTTAGGGTGTAGGGTTTAGGGTTTTGGGTTTAGGGGTTAGGGTTAAGGTTTAGGGTTTAGGGTTTAGGGTTTAGGGTTTAGGGTTTAGGGTTTAGGTTTGCTTCTGCCTGAAAACCTAAACTGCCCTTACGGCCCAGGATGTCACAGAGTCGGTCGGCGCGGGCCGTGCCTTCAACAGCATCTCAGGACCCCCGTAGCTTCGCACCCCCACAGGTGCTTTCGAACCATCCAAAAGCGGGTTTAGGGTTTAGGGTTCAGGGTTTCGGGTTTCGGGTTTAGGGTTTAGGGTTTAGGGTTTAGGGTTTAGGGTTTAGGGTTTAGGGTTTAGGGCTTCGGGCTTAGGGGAGGTGACTGTGGCTACGGCAGCCTGAGCCTTCATGGCTTGTGCCCTGCACAGTGAAGCTCTTTGCTGCATCGCGGTGAGCAATCTTGGAGCGTCAGGGGGGTTTAGGGTTTAGGGTTTTGGGTTTTGGGTTTTGGGTTTAGGGTTTAGGGTTTTGGGTTTTGGGTTTTGGGTTTTGGGTTTTGGGTCAAGAAGCACCCCAGTTTAGATCGCCAAATAGTAGGATTCTCTTTCATAAGGACCCCTTCACATCAACTAGAGCATGACCCCAAGCACCAGCTGCCTTGTGAGAGAGAAGAGCTCCATGACTCTCTGCCTTGTGCGCAGGCCCTGTACAGCCAGCATCATCATCATCATCCTTGAGTGCATTTTGCCCTCTTCAGAACTAAAAAGGAACTTTCCACAAATCAAGGTACATCCTGTTGTTCCTTGGCCTGATCTGTGTCTTAAAGTCCCGTGAGTCGGAGTCGGAAACCTCGCCCAAGCATTTGAAGGGTGAAGTGGTTTCCACGATTTTCCACGTGCTAAGCACAAGACATCGTGGCCCCCGCTCAAGCAAGTCAGCTTGGCGCGGGTGGCCACATGCGAATTCCAGAACAGAGCGCACCTTCACCGCTGTTGGAGGAAGCTGTACAACTGCGAAGCTCCAAGGCTTCCTTGAAAGTTTCTTGGAGCAAATTCTTTGGGGATGTCCCCCCCTTCTACTAAGAGTCCTGAATAGGGATGATAGTAGGGGGTTACGATAGATAGGTAAAAGGGGGGAAATGTCCCGGCAAGTTCTTTACATGTCCCAGATTGCAGATTTGAGATACTCCCTGCATCCTGAATTACATGGCAACGGCTCTTCAACGATGTCCACCGCGGCATCGGGCTTGGACGGCATGGGAGCCACCACACCTCTGCTGCATCACCACCCCCATGGGTCGATGCCAAGAGCACTTGGTTTAGGGTTTAGGGTTCAGGGTTCAGGGTTCAGGGTTCAGGGTTCAGGGTTCAGGGTTCAGGGTTTAGGGTTTAGGGTTTAGGGTCTACGTAAGTAGGGTTAGAAGTACCCTCAACAGGGTGATGACCAGATATAGCTGTGGCCACCCTGCTTACAACCCCCACGCAAAACTGCCCATGAACCCATTGAAACCTGAACCCTGAACCCTGAACCCTAAACCCTAAACCCTAAACCCTAAACCCTAAACCCTAAACCCTAAACCCTAAACCCTAAACCCTAAACCCTAAACCCAATCTGGAGGGCACTCCAAGACCCTGATAGTTGGACAACCCTAAACCCTAAACCCTAAACCCTAAACCCTAAACCCTAAACCCTAAACCCTAAACCCTAAACCCTAAACCCTAAACCCTAAACCCCGCAAACAGCAACCCTCACACCCTAAAATCCCTAAAACCCGAACCGCCCAACCCCTGAAAAACAAAAATCCCTGAAACCCCCAAATCCCTAAAACCCGGTGTCCCTAAAACCCTGAAACCCTAAAACCCTGAAGCCTGAGACCCTCAAGCCCCAAAATCCTAGGTCCCTACAACCCTTTTATAAGTCCCTAAATCCTCAACGCCCTGCGTCCTATAACCCAAAACACCGAAAACCCGAAAAATCCTAACACCCCCAAAAGTCCTGAAAGTCCTAAAAGCATCTAAACACCCTACAGAAACTCTAAAAACCCTAGAAACCCTAAAAACCCAAGAAACCCTTAACACCTCTGAAGCCCCTAAACGCCCTCAAACCCCCAAAAACCGTAAAAACCCTAAAAAACCTAAAGCCCCTAGAAACCCTAAAATCCCCAAAACAAAACCTAAACTCCCCAAAAAGCTAAAAACAGTAGTAGAAACCCCAAAACCCCTAAAAACCCTAAAAAACCTAAAAACCCTAAAAACCCTAAAAAAAACCCTAAACCCCCCAAAAAAACCTAGCAACATCTAAAGCCCAAAAAAAAACTAAAGACCCCCAAAAAACACTAAACCCCACAAGCATTTAAAAAAAACCAAACACCACCCAAAAGCCCCTAAAACCCTAAACCCGAAAAGCCCGCCAACAAGAACCCAAGACTGCCGAGTGCGCAGCTCTTGCTTCGCCTTCGGCACCTCGCGAGAACAAGGTTTGTTTGGGGTTTGGGGTTTGGGGTTTGGGTTTAAGGTTTAGGGTTTAGGGTTTAGGGTTTAGGGTTTAGGGTTTAGGGTTTAGGGTTTAGGGTTTAGGGTTTAGGGTTTAGGGTTTAGGGTTTTAGGGTTTTAGGGTTTTAGGGTTTTAGGGTTTTAGGGTTTTAGGGTTTAGGGTTTAGGGCGGGGTTTACTGAACTCCCTCCTAACCGAAAACAGGGCTTCAGGCCTGTAGGCTTCACATAATTACCTTGCGTGATATGGAACTCAAGTGCGCCACATGGTTTTTTACCCTACAGCTGAACGAATGCGTATCCATAGTTTTTCAAGTTCATTCTGTCTATATTGGACTTAAAACCTAACCTACTATAGCCTACTATAATCAGACCACATTCGGATGCGTTTAGATTAATAGTTCTATTTTGTTTTTTCGGCTTTGTTTGTACTATTGGATATCCATTTGGTTCTTGCCAGTATGCGTGTTACGTGTTCCTGCAATGGGTTTAAGGGGTTGTCAACCAAATCTGGTTTATGTGGCTCTTCCGGTAGTTCACCCAACATGACTGAAATCACATTTGGGTTGAGCTTCTACACCAAAACATTCAACGCC
Source organism: Symbiodinium natans (assembly GCA_905221605.1). Lineage (NCBI taxonomy): Eukaryota > Dinophyceae > Suessiales > Symbiodiniaceae > Symbiodinium > Symbiodinium natans. Next base: position 375,087 of record CAJNDS010002340.1, read on the forward strand.
GAAAAAACACGAGCTGTACAACACAACAGTGAAAAAAACGGTTCAATAAAGGCGGGAGGCGTTTCTGAAGTGAACCCGGATGATTAGAGCTGGACTATTTGCCCCCCTCCCCTACTTCGGGGAGACTCAACATTCCAACGCTACCACATTGAATGATACTGCACACTCAAAAACAAGTTAAAACAAACACACGCGTAGGCAAACCCTAAGCCCTAAGCCCTAAACCCTAAACCCTAAACCCTAAACCCTAAACCCTAAACCCTCAACCCTAAACCCTAAACCCCAAGCACAAAACGAACGCATAAGGGCACCACTGGCCGGCAAGCATCTGGGATATGCTTGAAACCAAGCCCGAAGCCCTGCCAGCTAAACTCTAAAGTTCTAGGTCAGGGGTTAGGATTTGAGAAATGGGGTTTAGGGTTTAGGGTTTAGGGTTTAGGGTTTAGGGTTTAGGGTTTAGGGTTTAGGGTTTAGGGTTTAGGGTTTAGGGCTTCGGGTTGCCTCCGACATTCACAGCAGAAGCTTCGGAAGCAGACCTAAGGCCCAGGCAGCTTGACCGCCGCCAGCTTTCTGACTGGCGTCCCCTGTCGCCAATCCCAGCGTGACTCAAACCGGTAGATGTAGGCAGCGTTTAGGGTTTAGGGTTTAGGGTTTAGGGTTTAGGGTTTAGGGTTTAGGGTTTAGGGTTTGAGGGTTTTAGGGTGCAGCGTTTAGGGTTTGGGGTTTTGTGTGTAGGGTTATAAGTACCCTTTTTGGGGGGTTTCCTACAAAAAGGACTTGCGTACTTGGGGGGTATACGAGGGGAAACGGCCACATGTTTCCCTAAACCCTATAAACCCTAAACCCTCAACCCTCTCTGTCCTTAATATAGATTTAAACCCTATTAACTTTTTGGTCCATATACCCCCCGTTGTTGAGCATTTTTTGGTGCAATCGGCACCGTTCTGGAGCCATTTTTGGTGGAATCGGCACCGTTCTTGAGCCATTTTTGGTTCAATCGGCACCGTTCTTGAGTCATTTTTGGTGCGTGGGCACCGTTCTTGAACACTTTTTGGTGCGTCGGAACCGTTCTTGAGCCATTTTTGGTGCGTCGGCACCGTTCTTGAGCACTTTTTGGTGCGTCGGCACCGTCCTTGAGCACTGTTTGGTGCGTCGGCACCGTCCTTGAGCACTTTTTTGGTGCATCGGCACCGTCCTTGAGCATTTTTGGTGCAATCGGCATCGTTCTTGAGCCATTTTTGGTGGAATCGGCACCGTTCTTGAGCCATTTTTGGTGCAATCGGCACCGTTCTTGAGTCATTTTTGGTGCGTCGGCACCGATCTTGAGCACTTTTTGGTGCGTCGGCACCGTTCTTGAGCCATTTTGGGTGGAATCGGCACCGTTCTTGAGCCATTTTTGGTGCGTCGGCACCGTTGATGAGTGAACTGTATATTTCTTAATGTTATGGGATTCTTTGTGTGGGTGGGTTTGTTCCTAAGCCTGACACCACCCCAAATGACTAGTGAATGCTAGAACAGTGACCCTCTAGACCCTAAACTCTAAACCCTAGACCCAAACTTGAGCAGCCAAAGAATCAAAAGGGGTGGCCCTTTCTGGTTTGAAAGGGGCTTCTAAGGGAACCTAAGCCCAAAAGCAAGGGAATCAGGGCCTACTCTGGGTCCCAGTAAACCAAGTCCGGAAGCCTGAAACCCTCGACACTCAGACTGCCTTAGGAATGCACTCAATTCAACTCCAGCACTGTAAGCCCCCGGTTTCCGGCGTAGGCATTTTAGGTCTTCGAGTTCGGGGTTTAGGCTGGCTCAGGTCGGATTTGAGCTTAGCCTTTTTGTTTGAGGATGGTCTATGAGGGTTTCAGGCAGGCTTGGGGTTCATTTGCGGTTTGAGCTTGCAGTCGAAGCATCCCCTCTCCTCAGCTGAAGGCTGATGGTGTTGCTAGGTCTTCTTGCAAGCCGTATGTGTGGACGTGGTGTCTTGCACAAAGTACCAAAGTACGCTGTCATGTCGACATCGTCGGCTGGCGGATCCCACCTCAAGCGGCCTTGCTTGATGTATGGATTCCCATGAGTTCGATGCTTTGCTGACTTGGCCGCTGAGCTCAGGACGCCCTGATTCCCCACCTCTAAACGACTCCTACTACACCCTTCCACTCCTCCCCGGTAGAGTTAATGCCACGGAGAACGTCGGACCCCGCAGAGGTTTTACAAGAAGCTTTGCCGACTTCTTCTATGTAGAGCGAACAGTGATCGAACTGCATGTTCGCGTCCTTCTTTTCCTTGTCTTCTGGCGTGGTGACGAGATCGTTTGCTTGCTTGCATCCATTCATGCCGTGGGTTAACCACTGAGCCGAATGAGATGGAAATGGATAAGGTGCTTGCTTTTGCAAACAACATCCACAAGACCCCATATGTTACATTAGGCAAGATGCCACAGAGATGTCGCAGGTTCGAGGCTTCTGACGACATCGAGCCCTTGATCAGGTGCAACGTGGTTCTATGGGTGCAGGCCATCCGGCATCGCACCGAGGGATCAGTGTCGGGGCTTCTGTGGCTATTCGGGCAATGGCCCTAAACCCTCAACCTAAGCCCTAACCCTTTAGGGTTTAGGGTTTGGGGTTTTGGGTCTATGGTTTAGGGGCCTACAGACAGGGTTCTGCCAAGCTCTGGGAGGATCCATCGGAGCTTCGCTTGCCCTGCACCCCGTTCAAGTGGAGTCGCGGCTCTTTCAGAAAATCAGCGTGCAACCGCCGCAATTGTCGAATAAGGGCAGCCACGCACAAAAACAAACATGGCCTGGGCGTTGCAATACAAATGTAGAAATATATACACGGAAAATAAATATAAACAAGTATATACATGTACACACGTACTGTCAACATGTATCAGCACAATCTAGTTGCATGTAATGCGTTATAGTTACTGCCGTCTTATAAACGCATCACAGCCCAAGACTCTGACATAGTGGGATAAGCCACACGCGCACATCTTCCGGCGGGTCATCGGGTTGAACATGGACCCTATAAACCTGAATCTTCTACGGGCGGATTTGGGCGCCCTCAGAATATGAAGTTCTACGGGCTAGATCATTGCACCTAGGGCTACATTATATAGTGATTGTCCCTAAAACAATCTCAAAAGTTTCCAGATGAACCCTCAGCCTCTACTGCACCACGTACAGCTCCACGCAGTCCGGCTTTTGTTGGCGATAGAAGCGGCGGAAGTGCTGTGCGATGCCTTTCACCAGCACCATTGTCTCCTGGACAAAGTTGCACAAAGTTTCCAGATGACCCTCAGCCTTACTGCACCACGTACAGCTCCACGCAGTCCAGCTTTTGTTGGCGACAGAAGCGGCAGAAGTGCTGCGCGATGCTTTTCACCAGCACCATTGTCTCCTTGAACCTGGGTGGAGTTGCAAGGGGGCGCTATGCAAATTCAGTTTCTGTGGGTGATGTTATGGGGTAATTTTTTGGGTTGCATAAAGGCGTTATACATATAGCATATATATATAATTGGTTATATCAGGTTGTATAAAGCCCAAAGAACTTTAAAACTTGTTCCCAAATCAGCCCCAGGGACACCGCTTCCCTGATCTCCCCCGAACGGCACGAAACAGCCAACTGGAGCGGTTCATCACTTTCGTAGTTGCCATGGGGTGACTGGACTTCCTTCCAGCCACTCCCACGACCACGAACGCGTACGTCGACCCCAGTTCTGTAGATTTTCTTCATGTTGTCGCCATTGCGGCCGATTAAGCGAGGGACAAGCTCGAAGTCGGCATGCTTCTCCAGGTCGTAGCCGTGGAAGATGATGGCAAAGTTGAAGTTCTGGAAGTTGTGCTGCTTCTGGCTTGGTGCTGGGAGGAGTCGGGGGGGGGGGTATTCTTCTTGTTGGCGAAGCCACTTGGAGAAGCTAGGAAGGGTAGACCGAGTGAGGCAAGCTGCACTGGGTAAACCTTTGCCACGTCACCGATGTCCTGGCTCAGACCAGGAGGAGGCATGATCGCCACATACTTTGGCTCATTTGGCGATGGGCTGCCATCCAACTCCAAGCGACCTACATCTCCGCTGCCGGAGCTGCCATAGTCCTCAGAGCCATTCTCGGACGCTGACTCTGACAAAGTCAAGCTGCCATAAAGCAGCCGATTGACACGTGAGGGGAGCACCTGGTAGGGTGTGACTCGCCCGTCCAGCCCAAGGGATGCACATGTCGGATAAGAAGGGTAGATGGCGTCCACTGATGGTCCCACAAACCCATCCACAAACGACATGTTTAGCAAGGTCAATATTATCAGAGAGCAGAGCTGCTACAAATGGCAAGCTTGAGAGGAATGTCCCCAGAAATCTTCGCATGACAAACAAGAAACACAGAAGATCTTCCAAGGTCAGTTCGGGAACAGCCGTTAAATCGCATGTGGGCTCTTATTCTGGTTTTAAGGTATACGTATAGCGGCTTCTTAACGAAGCTATTCTGGAAGATCTGGAAAGAGCACCGAGAAACAGATACAGCTGCACGCGTCCACTGAAACGCATCGTCACAAACATAATTTGGCGCTGTAACGAATCCTACGGCGTAGCAGAAGAAGGAACAGGGTTTCGTGTTTTGAGTGGGCGAACAGGTTTCCCTAAACCCTAAACCCTAAACCCTAAACCCTAAACCCTAAACCCTAAACCCTAAACCCTAAACCCTAAACCCTAAACCCTAAACCCTAAACCTAAACCCTAACCCTAAACCCTAAACCCTAAACCCTAAACCCTAAATCCTAAAACCTAAACCCTAGAGCAAGCGCGCCAGAAGTACCAGAAACGCGGCCAGCAGCACCAGCCCGACCACGAAAGCCGACAAGTGCCAGTTGGGGCCTTGGTTTAGGGTTTTAGGTGTTAGGTTTTAGGGTTTAGGGTTTAGGGTTTAGGGTTTAGGGTTTAGGGTTTAGGGTTTAGGGTTTAGGGTTTAGGGTTTAGGGTTTAGGGTTTAGGGTTTAGGGTTAGGGTCGGTTCATGGAAGCCCTTTATCGCAGCCAGTGTGGTCAGTTTGTTGAAGCCTCTAGAGGTATGTCACATAAGACGACCCTGAACCCTAAACCCGAAAACACCAAGGGTGGGTGGTCAGGGAAGCAGCGGGCGCACACTACAACGCATGTCCGGCACATGCGCGCAGAACGGGAGCAAACCCTACTTGGATGTGCATGGGTAGCTGCAAGTGGGGTTGCAAGTCAATAACTATACCTGGTGAAAATCCGCATTAAGGGCACTTATACCCCTACTTATATCTACCCGTGAACCATATTTACCTCCTAGATGACTCTTGTACATCGGTGATTATCAAATGCCGTGGAAAAGCTACTACACTTTCCACTTGGCGGTATCCACACCTTTCCGTCCTGTACTGATGCCCTGCCATCCTACTACTTACTATTGACCAACCACCAAGAAAGACTTCTCGACCCGGCTTCTTTCCAAGAGGCGGATACGTCCTGTGACAACGTTTTCCTATCTTGCACTCCTGACGAGGATGGAGGGGGGAAATCCACATAGTTTGTCTACTCCACATCATGATGTGAGGGAAGGGTCGCCCAATCGATCGTTTGGACGCACTACATATGGGGTCCGAAGAGGTGTCACCAGATCCCAAACCTTCGATGCCTGAACCACCGGAAGGCTAAGACGCAGGCTCAAGCCGATCGTCAAGCTCAGGACGAGCACCCCCAAGGCCAGTGTGGCCTGTGAACACAAGGCCCAGCCGTTCGGGGTTTAGGAATTACAAACTGTAGTGCTTTGGGCATGGACGTAATATCAATGACGCTTTTATCCCACCCCCCCTCCCCCCCACACCCCACCCAGCAAGACCAAAGCAGGCAGTGCTTTGGGCATGGACGTAATATCAATGACGTTCTTATCCCACCCCCCCCCCCCCCACCCCACCCAGCAAGACCAAAGCAGGCAGTGCTTTGGGCATGGACCTAATATCAATGACGTTCTTATCCCCCCCCCACCCCACCCAGCAAGACCAAAGCAGGCAGTGTTTTGGGCATGGACGTAATATCAATGACGTTCTTATCCCCCCCCCGGCACGACCAAAACAGGCACATGTAGAATGTTTGCGAGAAACAGCACGAATTTTACCCTCGACTCTTTCTTGGATTTTGTGCTAAAACCCACACGCTTGAGGCCCTGAAGTAAGGAGCAACATAGCGTCAATTGTGGCACCGTCTGGTGGTAGTAGTAGTAGTAGTAGTAGTAGTAGTAGTAGTAGTAGTAGTAGTAGTAGTAGTAGTAGTAGTAGTAGTAGTAGTAGTAGTAGTAGTAGTAGTAGTAGTGGTAGTAGTAGTAGTAGTAGTAGTAGTAGTAGTAGTAGCAGCAGCAGCAAAAGAAGAAGACTAATGTGAGTGAAGCTATTTGTTTAGGGTTTCGGAAGGGCTTCTGGTCACAGCAAAGGCTTGCTCGGTTCCGTGGTCAAGCATCCTCAAACAAAAGTCGTCTTTCGGAGAAGGTAGGGTAGACTAGGCGCTCAAACGAGAATTCGAGGCGCTCTGAAAGGCTAAGCTGGCTCCCTAAGGTCTTCAGGTCTTGCACAAACATCACCTCTACTTGAGAACTCCCGTAGATCTTTGCACACTCTGATCCCTCCACGAACGGCGGTGCCGCCGGGTCAACTGCCTGTGCACAGTCGGCGAGGGCAGGTGGTCTCGGAAGCCTCCCGAGGCCGGCGCCGCAAGAACTGCGCAACTTTTGCAAGCAAGGTTCGGGCTTGCTTAAGTTTTCAGGGGGTTTTCGGGGTCAGGCTTGGTGGTTTAGCTTTGCTCACATAGAGCCTGGAACAAGGACGTAGAGTTTACTTCGGCGCTGAGCAACCCTGCAGCCCCGTGCCGAAGACCGAAACCTTACAGGGTTTAGGGTTTAGGGTTTAGGGTTTAGGGTTTAGGGTTTAGGGTTTAGGGTTTAGGGTTTAGGGTTTAGGGTTTAGGGTTTAGGGTTTAGGGCTTAGGGTTGCAGCTTCGTGCCTTGTGATCCCTACCCATGTCTACGGTTCTCTCCAGCTGAAGGGCCCTGTGGCCTGCCCATAACCGACAGTAGATTGCAAACTCAACACTGAGAAGACAGCATGTCGGATTTAGGGTTTTGGGGCTCTTTGCCACCCGCACCCAGCACCCCACCAAAAAAAGGTTCACATACCGAACGCGCGGCTAAGGTGGATACCTTTCAATACCCATACAGACTCAATGGCTAAACCTGAAATCAGAGCGAGAGGCTGAATGTCGACTTGAAAAATGTTTCAAGAAGTTCAATGTCTAATTTCTTGGAGTTCCGGAAATGAGCCTAACCTTTACATTCGATTCTGAGGCATTTGCAGATTTTCGTTGCTTTAAGGTCTTATCTAGCTTGTTAATATGTCGGTAGCATGCTCGAACTCTCCTTCACTTCGAGAGCCTTTCTTCTAGTTGGAAGAAATTTGGTGATCATTTAGAATGCCAACGGGCAGCTCAATTGGGATTATACTTGTAACTCACGTTTACGGACCCCGAAGTTACAAGATTTTTGCCGAGCCAAACACTGACAGTGCCACACAAGCGAGAATCGGAGAATCCAGGAGGCGAAACCCTATGCACGATTCAGAAAGTATTCACGTTCCTGTGGCTTCCAACTCAAAAAGTATATTAATCAAATACAAGCGTGCAGAGTGGAATCCGTGCCAGTTTCGGGTTCCCCCCAAAAGCGCCCAGACACTGGATCAGTTGAGGGCGATTCCCCAAAACCCAGGCATGCTATACCCTAAACCCTAAACCCTAAACCCTAAACCCTAAAGACTGCAAACAATGACTTCATGGGGTCCCAGTGTTTTTGGGAAACAAGGCTCGGCCCCAAACAAGCGTAAGAAAACCTCCCCAACCTGAAACCCTGATCCCTGAAACCCTGAACCCTAATCCCCAAAAGAGCCCGAAACAAACCATAAGATCCCGAAACCCCAACAACCCTAAACCCTACACCCTAAACCCTAAACTCAAAACCCTAGACCCTAAACCCTAAACCCTACACCCTACACCCTACACCCTAAACCCTAAACCCTAGGCCCTAAACCCTAAACCCTAGACCCTAAACCCCTGGGTTTCATCTCTGACCTGGGCTTCGGAGCCAGCGCTTGCAGCGTGCTCCGCACGCCTCCCAGCCTCGCATCTCGCGTGTTTAGGGTTTAGGGTTTAGGGTTTAGGGTTTAGAGTTTAGGGTTTTAGGGTTTAGGGTTTAAGGTTTAGAGTTTAGTTTTAGGGTTTTAGGGTTTAGGCTTGAAGGTTTAGGTTTAGGGTTTGCGGTGCGTGCGTGTGCGCGCGCACAAGAAGTGCACACGTTGAGGGTTTGTGGGGTTTAGGACTTAGGGTTTGGGAGTTAGGGTTTTAGGGCTTCAGGGCTTCAGGGTGTTCTCACGGGTGTTTTTTCTGCAGCTGCAGCCTCCAACCTAAAGAGCTTTGAGAACCACTACAGAGGATCCAGGGCTCTGGGCACAGGGGTTGTGGGATTTGGGATGTCTTCAATAGATCACAGCCTCTGCCGGCATGTTTTGCAGAGCTCATTTTGCGCCTGCTCCCCTGCAGCCCCGTTTAAGCCGAGGCATCACAGACCACACAAGGGCGGCTACACGGCGGAAATGCTGGCCATGACCTGATAGAAAGCCAGACTGCAGAACCAGTCGTGGCCAGCCCGCTCCCTGGATCAACTTGCTGCCTCTTCGGGCTCCTCCTCGGGCGGGACAGGATCTGCAGGAGTGGCTGGAAGGTCCTCCAGAGGGTATAGAATTTGGGGTTTAGGGTTTAGGGTTGAGGGCTTAGGGTTTAGGGTTTAGGGTTTAGGGTTTAGGGTTTAGGGTTTAGGGTTTAGGGTTGAGGGTTTAGGGCTTAGGGTTTAGGGCGTCCTCCAGAGGGGGCTCCACAGTCTCCTCTGGCTGAGGCGGCGGCCTGAGCTTGGAGGCTGCCATTTGGATGCGGTTCAGCAAGCCGCCCATCAATGGCTGCTTCGCATCGATCTGCTGCAGATGCCTTTACTCCACTTAGAACCTTAATAGAAATAGTGATTTTTTTAACTGTCCTCTTGGGCTATATATAGACAAACATAAAGAATAATTCCCAAGGGGGATATAGATGCTCGGTAGGCACCCACGCATGTCCGTAGCAATCGGCCTTCTGTGCAGAGGGGGGCAGGAGGGAAAGCACGGTCTTGATGTCCCCGCACTCTGCGCGGCTCTTCGCCGGCTTGAACTTGGCATCGTGCCGCACCAGCATGACGTACCAGTCGCATTTCTCGCCCTCCGCAAACTTGACGGGCTCCATGACGATGCTGGACTGCTCCAAGCCACATTCTTCGTGCACCTCCCTCTTGGCCTAAACTCCCCTTAGAACCTTAATAAGAATAACCTTATTAATATCCTCTTGGGTTTTTGTATAAACCAAAAAAAGAAAAATGATTCCCAAGGGGGATAAAAAGTGGCAGTCTCGCGGCTGTCCTTGTCCGTCGAGTCCCTGCAGCCGCCAAGCGCCCCAAGGTATCCCGGCATCGCCTTCCTCGGGTGCCCAGCTATAGGATTCCAAAGGGGTGCCCGCGTTGCTGCTTAAAAGGTGTTTGTTTATAAGGGCGCCTAAACCCCCACCCAAAAAAAAAATGAAAAAGCAAATATATTAATGATAATAATAATAGTAAATAAGGGCACCAATGGGCATCCTAGTTTCATAGCCTTGGACCTCAACTGCAACAGGACCTCGTAACCTTCGGTCTCCGCTTCCCTCAGGACGATGGCCTGGCCATTGACCTTCCGCGGGGGTGCGCAGTCCTGCATGGTCGCCATGGTCTCCGGGCTGCGCCCTTTAAAGGGCTCCTTTGTAGGGTCTAGGGCTCAAGGGTTTAGGGGTGTAGGGGTTTAGGGTTTTAGGGTTTAGGGTTTAGGGTTTAGGGTTTAGGGTTTAGGGTTTAGGGTTTAGGGTTTAGGGTTTAGGGTTTAGGGCCTAGGGCCACTGGAGTCTTATGAGCCCAGAGCAACAAGGCTTCTGATCCTCGGGGCTACTTTGCGGAAGCTGGAGGTACACTGCCTGGCAGAAAGTTCATGCTTCAGGCTACGAGACGAGATCGCAGAGGCATTGAGCCAGCCTGCACGCGAGCAAGAACCTATAGCATGTCAATCCAACTTTCAAATACGCAGAAGTGCCCGAAACCCTAAACCCTAAACCCTAAACCCTAAAGTGGAACCCCGAATCCAAACTGGCCAGGGCACTTCATCCACTCCTGCTCAGCGCTGTCCAGCATCTCGGCCTGAAGCAAGTTTCTCAGAGCGTGAGGCACAGCTCCGACCGGCTTAGGGTTTAGGGTTTAGGGTTTAGGGTTTAGGGTTTAGGGTTTAGGGTTTAGGGTTTAGGGTTTGGGGTCAGGGTTTAGGGTTTAGGGTTTAGGGTCTAGGGTTTAGGGTTTAGGGTTTAGGGTTTAGGGTTTAGGGTTTCTTGGTACGACTTCGATTATTCTGAGTCTTGTTGTCGATGATCTCTAGGGTTATTGCCATCCACAATACGGATGAGAAAAAGGCCTCACTCTGTACTGCCTGCAGCACAAGGCACTTGTTGCAAGCGGCAGTAGCTCAGCTTGATGTATGAATATAAGGGACCCGTACTGTCGACCCTCAAATGGCAGGATTTTCTTGTAGTAAGGAGCCCAAGAAGGATCCCCAAATAAGGGACCCCTAATGTAGACCCCCAACTAGCAGGACCCCAATAAGGTTCCCACCCCCCAAGCAGCAGGATTCCCTTGTCATAAGGACCCCACTAAGGTTCTCCCCACATAGCAGGATTCCTGTAAAATAAGGACACTAAAATAGCAGGATTAACTTATCATAAGAACCCCAACAAGAGTCTAGGGTTTGGGGTTTGGGATTTGGGGGTTTAGGGTTTAGGGTTTAGGGTTTAGGGTTTAGGGTTTAGGGTTTAGGGTTTAGGGTTTAGGGTTTAGGGTTTAGGGTTTAGGGTTTAGGGTTGTTCGGAACACACCCCCAATGTGATGCAGAGCTGGGCTGCTGGCGAGCTCCTTGTGGCCATTGGCTTCCGCCAGCTGTGCAGCTTTGGCGCCTCTGTGGAGCTAGGGTTTAGGTTTAGGGTTTAGGGTTTAGGGTTTAGGGTTTAGGGTTTAGGGTTTAGGGTTTAGGGTTTAGGGTTTAGGGTTTAGGGTTCAGGGTTTAGGGTTTGGGGTTCAGGGTTTAGGGTTTAGGGCCCAGGGTTTAGGGTTTAGGGTTTAGGGTTTAGGGTTTAGGGTTTAGGGTTTAGGGTTTAGGGTTTAGGGTTTAGGGTTTAGGGTCTAAAGCAAGGGCCTGTGAACTCCGTCTGAGAGCGCCCGGTGCCCGAAGACCTTCCTCTGTATCCCGGAGTCCGAGACGCGCCAAAAACGAGAAGAACCCAAACCTCAAGGTATTCGTAGGGGTCATTTAGGGTTTGGGGTTTGGGGTTTAGGGTTTAGGGTTTAAGGTTTAGGGTTTAGGGTTTAGGGTTTAGGGGGCCCGAAGCCTCAAGGAAGGTATCGTTTAAGGGTTGCACAAGGGAATAATACTGAGGGCCCCTTCTAGGGGTCTCTCCTGAAAGCCCTCAAAAAAGCCCTAAACCGCCCTTGCCTGACGCCCGGAGGCAAGGGTTGGCGCCTCAGGCGTGGCTTGGGGTAGCTTAAGCGGCTTCGTGCTTCTCTGCCCAAAACAAGTCGCAGGAGAAGGCAACGCTCGAGCCCGAAACCCTAAACCCTAAACCCTAAATCCCTCTTTCATTCGGCAAAGGATGGCTCTTTCAGGCGATGTACCGTTGTGCAGCAGGTGGTTGCAGATGGCGATGTTGCCAGCAGAGGCCGCCTCACAGCGTCTGCTTCGGTGCTACAAAGGGCTTCGGGCTTACAGACCCCCAACCCTAAAGCCCAAGCCCTAAACCCTAAACCCCTTGAGGAATAGGCTGTCTGTTCACACGACGTGGGAAGACAGACGGACGCCCGCCGCGCAGAAAACAGAAGCAATTTTCAACCCAGCCACAAGTTGTGGTATTCCGCGCCAGCAGGCATGGAGGACGTCTACACGGAAGCATAAGAGCATGTATTGAACGGAGAGGCGAACGAAGGAAAATCTGAGAAACGGCTCATATGTTCCTTCCTGCAGCTCTGCGAAAGGTTTCAATTATCGGCTGCTCACTTTGCTGCTGCCATTAAGTTACGTCGAGGATGATATAAGCAACTGTGCCGCCTTCTCGGGTCTTCGCGTATTCCCTGCACACGCGAGAGCACCTGGTTTCACCAGCCATTGAGCACGAAGAGGCGTGAGACATGTTCAAAGCAGCGCCTCTTCATGAGAGGGCTGAAGAAGGCTAAACCCCAAACCCTAAACCCTAAACCCTAAACCCTAAACCCTAAACCCTAAACCCTAAACCCTAAACCCTAAACCCTAAACCCTAAACCCTAAACCTTGTTGGTTTTGTGTTGCTTGGTTGACATGCCTCTGGATGCCCTCAATACTAGCGCCATCTGGTGGCCGCGAAGCAGCCCGGAAGCTTCGGTGGCTCCGCATCCTTGATGCGCTCGAGAAGCCGCCCCTCCCACCCCCGCCTAAACGCGAAAAAAAAAGAACTGGGCTTAGGGTTTAGGGTTTAGGGTTTAGGGTTTAGGGTTTAGGGTTTAGGGTTTAGGGTTTAGGGTTTAGGGTTTAAGGCTTAGGGTTTAGGGTTTAGGGTTTAGGGGTTAGGGGTTAGGGGTTAGGGTTTAGGGTTTAGGGTTTATCCAGTCCCAGCCAAGGATTGCACCTTTGCGGCATCTTTCTTACTCAGTTAGCACTAGCACTTGCCGCTGCCTGCATCCACTTGGCTGGGTTGGAACATGCACGACAACTACTAATTGCTTAAGAACCCCGAAAAAATGAAAAAATATATTCTTCCTTAAGGGTAATATTGAGATTATTACTTTTTTCTCAAGGCGAAGCCAAACAGCGACCAAAGCAGATGAAAGATGACATGAAAACAACGACCCAATTGGCAACGATGTAACATACATACATGGCACGCCAGTGCCTGGAAAACGGGCTGCGTGCAAGAATAACAAAACATCACACAAAAAGCGCCTAAAATGATCCCTGGAGAGTCCACAGTCATTGCAAGTCACCCTTCACACCTTCCCACCAACAACTCCACTCAACTCGACCCCACACCCCTCTAGCGGTAAACCTTTAAACCTGAAACCCTAAACCCTAAACCCTAAACCCTAAACCCTAAACCCTAAACCCTAAACCCTACTTATAACTACCCATGAACCTTCAAGTAAACTCTCTGAGTCCGGCTCCGGGCCCTGAGCTTCCGACCCACATCAAGGGAGTGCGGAGACGAGATCCATCACGATGATCCTCCATTCCAGCCCCCTCAACCCTAAACCCTAAACCCTAAACCCGAAACCCGAAACCCTAAACCCTAAACCCTAAACCCTAAACCCTAAACCCTAAACCCTAAACCCTAAACCCTAAACCCTAAACCCTAACCCTAAACCCTAAACCCTAAACCCTAACCCTAAACCCTAAACCCTAGACCCTGAACCTTATAGGGTTCTGGAGTTTAGGCCTTTGGGGGCTTTTGGGCTTGAGGGTTTGCACAGAAGGGCTTAAGGGCTTGGGCCTCCCCAAAGCACGAAGCGGCAGCAAGACACAGCTTACAAGGGGCACTGTTTAGGGTTTAGGGTTTAGGGTTTAGGGTTTGGGGTTTGGGGTTTGGGGTTCAGGGGTAAGGCACTGGGGCACCAGCGATCTCAGCACCCTCTTCCAAAAGCTGGCAGACCTGTCGCCAGGCGCAGTCATGGCTGCTTGTGTGTAGGGAGCCCTCTCTGAAACCCTAAACCCTAGCCCTAAACCCTAAACCCCCTACACCCTGCCATTCCCTTAACCCTAGCACTCGAAGAAAACCTATAACCATGCAGAAACCCAGCCTGAAATTCCTGAAGTCCAACAGCCCGGCCTCTGACTGATTTCCCCGATAGGCAGCGCCGTCCGTTCCCACCAGCTCTTTGCCTTCCAGAACGGATTGAAACTTCGACCGTGGACGGCTTCGGTCCCCCTTAGTTTAGGATTTGGGGTTTAGGGTTTGGGGCTTAGGTTTTTGTAACTGTTTGGGCTTTTCGGGGCTTGCTACCCTCAACCCTAAACCTTTTGGGGAAATGGTTGTCTAGGTTTCCCTAAGATTCTAAGGGCGGCACTGAGGCAGGAGACCGATTGCTTCAGCAGAACCAGTCCAGCTCGAGCCTGCAAGCAACAGGCGCAGGGTTGAAGGTTTAGGGTTTAGGGTTTAGGGTTTAGGGTTTAGGGTTTAGGGTTTAGGGTTTAGGGTTTAGGGTTTAGGGTTGAGGGCTTGGGGTTTAGGGCTTAGGGTTTGTAATCCCTTCACCCTAATATTGAACCCCCCCCTACCCCCTAAAAAATTAAATACCCCCCGCCCCCTACAACTCAAATATAACGATACTGGGAATATTTACTATTCGGGGGGTAGGGAAGGGGAGGGGGGGATGAGACCTAGGGGGAGGAGAACGTACCCCAAACCGCTACACCGTCCTCCAGAGACCTGTTTGAAATCCGGCTGCCCGAACCACCGCCGAAATCGAATGCCAGGACTCCGTTAACCCGGAAGCCCTCAACCCTACACCCTAAATCAAAGCAACCCACTTAGCCCCGCAAATCTCCAACGAAACTGCTCCCTCACCTAAGCCCTCTAAACCACAAACCCCAAAATGCTTAGAGGTTTAGGGTTTTGGTACAATGGGGGTTTACGACAATAGGGGACCCTAATATTGACCCCCAGATAGTAGGGATCCCCTTATAAGCAGGACCCCAAGAAGGTACCCCTATTCTCGTAAACCCCCAATGAATAAACACCTGGCCCCGAAAGCCCCTGAAAGGTCCCCTTTAAACACCCGCGCCGGCAGCGACTCAAGTGGGTCTGGTTCTCCAGCCCTGCGCCTCACGCTGCTGTCGGGGGACTTTTCGGATTTATGGTTTCGGGTTTAAGGTTTAGGGTTTGAGGGCTTCGGGTTTAGGGTCTGGAGGCTGGTCGTCTCCGGGGTTTTGGGTTCAAGGCTTAGGGTTTTGTAGGGCCTTGGGGGGCAGACAGGCTTGTCTTACCAGTTCCAAACCCTACACTCCCTGAAGTCTAAACCCTACGCAAGGGTTGCTAAACCCTAAACCCTAAACCCTAAACCCTAAACCCTAAACCCTAAACCCTAAACCCTAAACCCTAAGCCCCAAAAGAAAAGGGCTCAGACGTCAGCTCTCGAAGCCGGCCCCTAAAACTATGAAACCTAAAACACCTGAAGCTCTGAAACACTACAACTCTAACTCTGTTGATTTGGGTGCCTTTGTCCGGGGCTTTCGGGGATCTGGACCTCGATGAGCGTAGGGCTTTGGGGTTTCCTCTGAGGTGTTTGGGTTTAGGGTTTAGGGTTCAGGGTTCAGGGGTATACCTAAAACAACCCTTTACCACCTTACAAAATGCAGATTAGCCCCCACCCAGCCACCCACAGACGCAATACCCCACGCCGGGCGTGCCTAAACTGGAAACTCCAAGATTGAAACCCTAGCAGACCCAAAACCCTACCTAAAGCCCGAAACACAGAACCCCAGTACCCTAACCCCAATCCCAAAAAATAGCCTTCAAGACGGGCATTCCCCAGACCCTAAAAACCATAAGCCACACTACCCCTAAGCCCAAACCCCACCACTCGACCGGCTGTGTAAGCCAAATCTGGCTCTGCCTGTGAAAAAACATGCCGCCAACTGGGCCCAAAAATGGCTCCTAAATCGGGCTCCAATTTGAGGCTCCAACCTGCCACGCGAAGCAGGGTTTGCGGCTGAGGGCTTCTGAACCCCGAAACTGACAGGAAGTAGTCTCTGGCGGCGTTTGGTTCCCAAACCCTCAACCCTAAACCCTAAACCCTCAGCCCTCAACCCTAAACCCCTCAACCCTAAACCCTCAACCCTAAACCCTCAACCCTAAACCCTAAACTCCAAACCCTTTCCACTGCCTCCCTCCAAGTGCAAATCCGGCCTCAAAACTGTCGTGCCATGCACCTTTGCAGCTCATGTGGCCGAGGTTAGGGGCCGCTCTCAAGGTTTGGGGTTTAGGGTTTAGGGTTTAGGGTTTAGGGTTTAGGGTTCAGGGTTTGGGGGTTTAGGGGACTCCTTTGTGTTTTGGGCGCTTCGGTGTCTCTTTAGTGAACCCGACTGCAGAGAGAGCTCCCTGGTAGCTCACGGTCTGCAGAGCGCCAAGGCACGAGGGAGAAGCACGGTCCTGTCGTCACGCAGGCCTCGAAGTAACAAAGGCACTGGTTCAGGGTTGGGGTCGAGAGATTACGGGTTTAAGGCTTGCAGGGTTGAGTTGGTTGTAGTCCGCGGATCCTGGGGTTTAAGGTGGAGGGCTTAGGGCTTAGGGCGTATAACGAGGCCGCATTTCCGATACCTTAGAGCCCGGGGGTTATAGGGTTTAGGGTTTCGGGTTTAGGGTTTAAGGGGATGCCCCCACAAACACTCCAAACCTTGCTTGCACGAACCCATGGAGGATGCCCAGATCGGAAAGAATGGAAATTCCCCGCGGCGGCTTTGTGGCCAAGATTCCTCCGCAGAAAGCTTCACCCCGCCGCTTACCTATCCCCCCCATCTTAAAAAAATATTTATATATATATACATATATATATATACATATATATATATATATAAGAAGAATAAGCAGAAGAATAGTACTAACAATAATTGTATAATATACTTCTCGCCCCCGAGCACCCCCGCCTGGCCTCCTGAACTCTTTTTCGGAGACATCCCAAACCCTCCGACCTGCGACAGCGGACCTGCCGGGCAGAAAAAGGGGTTGGCTCGTTTCATTTCGGGGGGCTAGGGTTTAGGGTTTAGGGTTTAGGTTTTAGGGTTTAGGGCTTTGGGTTTAGGGTCTAGGGTCCCTGTTGCGAGATCGCTTTCAGCATCCCTGAGTTTGAAGGGCCCGTACTAGAGTTAGGGCGTTCGAAAGGGACCACAAAGTATACAGAGCTGGCTTTGGGAGGCTTTCGGTCCTTGAGAAAGACCGGAAGACATGATTATGGCGTCCAGAGTGACTGAATCTGCAGGCCCTACTCCCTGAAACCCTAAAAACAAGCTACTTTAGTACCTGGCACTTTAGGGCTTAGGGTTTAGGGCTATAGGAAACCCTTAAGGCAGCTCTACTTTCTAGATGTTCCCGTAGCGCTGCCGCCCAAACCTCCCAAAGAAGTGAATCCAAGACCTAAAATAAGAGTGAACATTTCGCGGGAATTTCTGGGGGGAAGGCTTGAGAATCCCAATGACTTCTAGGGGTGTGGGTCTTCACTCCTAAAACCTAAACCCTAAGCCCTGAACCCTAAACCCCAAACCCCACACTCTGGGCCCTAAACCCTCCTAAAACCTGAACCCCCAAGAACACGAGCCAGCGGGATTCACCTGACCCCCCGGGCCTTGGCCAGGAATTGGCCACTGATCAAAGAGACCTACAGCGGCCCAAGGGACTGTTAACCCTAAACCGCCGGTTTAGGGTTTAGGGTTTAGGGTTTAGGGTTTAGGGTTGGTTTAGGGTTTAGGGTTTAGGGTTTAGGGTTCAGGGTTTAGGGTTTAGGGTTTAGGGTTTAGGGTTTAGGGTTTAGGGTTTAGGGTTTAAGGGTTTAAGGGTTTAGGGCTTGGGGCCCTAAAAGCCTAAAGCCCTCACTTCTGGACTCAGCGCATCTTGCATCTTGCATCTTGCGGGGCGAACGGCCTCCAGCTCAAGCTCCTCCTGCAGTCTTCACCGACATGGTGCTTGTTTGGGTTTAGGGCTTAGGGTTTAGGATTTAGGGTTTAGGGTTTAGGGTTCAGCATCTCAAGTCCAAGCATTCACTAGTCAAGCAATTACTCCAGGAAAATACCCACCCGCCCAAAGAATCCCACAACATTAAGAAAATATTTTACTTATAGAACGACCTTGCCCATGCCCAATAAAACGGCGACCTTGCCCAGTAAAACAGCGACCTTGCCCAGTAAAACGGCGACCTTGCCCAATAAAACGGCGACCTTGCCCAGTAAAACGCCCAGTAAAACAGCGACCTTGCCCAGTAAAACGGCGACCTTGCCCAGTAAAACGGCGACCTTGCCCAGTAAAACGGCGACCTTGCCCAGTAAAACAGCGACCTTGCCCAGTAAAACGGCGACCTTGCCCAGTAAAACGGCGACCTTGCCGACCTTGCCCAGTAAAACGGCGACCTTCGGACACCACCCCATGCCCAGTAAAAATGCTACCTTCGGGGAGGTCGCATTTTTACTGGGCAGGGGCGGAAGGTCGCCGTTTTACTGGGCAAGGTCGCCGTTTTACTGGGCAAGGTCGCCGTTTTACTGGGCAAGGTCGATTTTGGTCAAAAAATCGACCTTGCCCAGTAAAACGGCGACCTTGCCCAGTAAAACGGCGACCTTGCCCAGTAACTCCTTAACATTTAAATTATATATGAAAGAGAGGTTTAGGGTTTAGGGTTTCGGGTTTAGGGTTTAGGGTTTGCTCAAGTGGGGGGGGGGGTACTTGTCCAAGATAGGCGTGTCCCTACCGAGACCCCTGGAAGAATCCAAAAGGGGATCCCTTTAAGGGTTCCTAAAGATCACCCTGGGAGTTCTACTGTCTGGATCCTCCTCCCAGGAGTCTGGGTAATCCCAAAACAAACGCTCTAATCCTTGTTAAAGCAAACCTAAGAACCCCAAGCTCGGCGATCAGCTTCACGCTGGAGCTGCGCACGTCACAACCCAACCCTAAACTCCAGACCCCAAACCCCCAAACCCCTCACCCCTGCCCACCAAGAGTATCCCCCTACCCCCCCTGAACCCTAAATCCTGAACCCTAAACCCCAAATCCCAAGTCCTAAACCCTGAACCCTAAACCCTAAGCCCTAAACCCTAAACCCCAAACCCCAAACCCTCCCCCCCGGCCCCAAGGGCTGCAAGATCCCAAGGCACCTCGGCATGGCTCGACTTCCTTCTGGACATGCCCGGGTGACCTCAACTTCTTTGTAGGGTTTAGGGTTTAGGGTTTAGGGTTCAGGGTTTCGGGTTTAGGGTTTAGGGTTTAGGGTTTGGGGTTTGGGGTTTAGGGTTTGGGGTTTGGGGTTTGGGGTTTAGGGTTTAGAGTTTAGGGTTTAGCCTCAGCTTCGTTTTAGGGTTTAGCGTTTAGGGTTTAGGGTTTAGGGTTTAGGGTTTAGGGTTTAGGGTTTAGGTTTGGGGTTTAGGGTTTAGGGTTTAGGGTTTAGGGTTTGGGGTTTGGGGTTTGGGGGGTTTTGGGGGGTTTGGGGGGTTTGGGGGTTTGGGGGTTTGGGGGGTTTGGGGGGTTTGTGGGGTTTTGGGGGGTTTGGGGGTTTTTTGGGGGGTTTGGGGGGTTTGGGAAAGCTGAGGTATTGGGGGGGTTTGGGGGGTTTGGGGGGTTTGGGGGGTTTGGGGGGTTTGGGGTTTAAGGTTTAGGGTTTCGGGGGTTCAGGGTTTAGGGCTGTTGGGGGGCTGTGTGGGGTGCAAGGGTGTTGGTAGGGCGTCAAGGCGTTGGGCCGTCAGGGTCTACGGGGTCGCGAGGGCTTCGAGGACGTGCTGAGGGCTTTGGGTTTAGAGTTTCAGGTTTAGGTCTTGGGGCTCGGGGCTTGGCACTTGTTGAGGCGCCCCCTAAGCCCTCAACTCCGAACGACAAGTCTAAGCGCCTTATCATGGGTCATAGGGGTCCCCGAACCTCCCCCCGAAGGGTCTCCTCCACATGTCCCCCAAGACTTCCCAAGACTCACTGTCCGTCTTGGACTTGGGAAGTTTCGCATGAAGACTCAGGAAGCTCCCATGTGGGAAGACTGGTCAACCGCAGGTCTTTCCAAACAAAGCACAAACCATCCGCGGAGTCTCAAGTATGTACAGGGGTGCTGGGTCTACCGACCAAGGTTTCAAGCAGCACATACGCTGGCACCGAATTTGTCCAAGAAGTGGCTTGACTTGAGGTGCTGCCACGATGGGCGGTGATCCTCTTGGTCCGTTTCCAACCCTAAACCCTAAACCCTAAACCCCAAACCCTAAACCCTAAACCATAAACCCTAAACCCTAAACCCTAAACCCTAAAAACCAAACCCTGTGGTCAGTGCCTCATGTCGATACCTTGGAAAATCATAAGCCGACGCGCCAGGCACGTCGCAGCGGAGCCCGAAGCCCTTCGCCCTCCAAGCTCTGTGAGACACATGGACATGGACCGGCAAAAGCAGCTTTTTGGAGACCCTAAACCCCAAACCCTAAGCCAACCCTAAACCCTAAACCCAGAGCTTGGAGACTTGAGGTTTTCGGGTTCGGTGACTTCAAGTCTAAAGCAGAAGATCGCTGACGCACGAGTCGTCTGCCAGCTCCCTCGGAGCAGCGCCAGCCGTAAGGAGCTTCAACTGGACGACTGGCACCTGCAACCTGTGCATCGAAACCCTCGCCCCGAAACCCCCAACCCTAAACCCTGAAGCTTTTCAGCTTTGGGGTTTCGGCGTTCGGGCCTTGGGGCTTCGGTGTCAGCATCTGAGGCGAGAAGGTTCGAGAATCCGGCTTTCTTGAAGCACATGGGTATATGGGTTTAGGGGCTAGCCGTTTTAGGGTCAGCAACTTATCCCAAAACACCATAATCCTAATTCCTGGAACCCCCCGGGAAGGGCACGCCCTGCTTGGGGAAACCCCTCACAAAAACAAAAACTCATCTGCCCACGATCCCGACGGCGCGGCGCAACCTCAACAGCACACACGCCAACCCCAGAACCCCAAACCACAGCATCACCTGAACCCGCAACCCTCAGCCCTAAACCCTGAACCCTGAACCCTGAACCCTGAACCCTGAACCCTAACCCCTGAACCCTGAACCCTGAACCCAAAACCCAAAACCCTGAACCCTGAACCCTGAACTCTAAACCCTAAACCCTAAACCCTAAACCCTAAACCCTAAACCCTAAACCCTAAACCCTAAACCCTAAACCCTAAACCCTAAACCCTAAACCTTGGCCACCTCCCGGCCAAGAGCTCGCGCAGCTCTTTGCAGCTTGCCGTCTCGTGAATCGACAGGTCCGCCACTTCATTGCCTGGCAACGGGTCGCCAAAGGAAGCCAGGGGTTTAGGGTTTAGGGTCTAGGGTTTAGGGTTTAGGGTTTAGGGTTTAGGGTTTAGGGTTTGGGGTTTAGGGTTTGGGGTTTAGGGCTTAGGGTTTAGGGTTCAGGGTTTAGGGGGACACGGCACCCTAAGTGGCTATATCCTGATTTAGGGCATGTATGCCCTACTTACAACTACCCGTGAACCTTCAAGTAGCCTAAACCCTAAACCCTAAACCATATACCCTAAACCCTATACCCTATGCCCTAAAGCCTAAGCTTTGGCTTTGGGGGTTAGGCCAGGATAAACCTCACAAGAGCACGCGCCTTAGCAGCCACGACTCCGAATGCTCCATGCTGAGATGGGATAGGGTATCGGGTTTAGAAGCTTAGGAGTCAGGGCTCGGGGTCTGAACCTCGGGGTTAGGGTTTAGGGTTTAGGGTTTAGGGCTTAGGGCTTAGGGTTTAGGGTTTAGGGTTTAGGGTTTAGGGTTTAGGGTTTAGGGGAATAATCCCTCGCAGCAAGTGAGAAAAGTGCCAGTGGAGCCTGCCATGCTGGTGCAAGTGATGCTCACGCTTCCAGGTTGCAGGCCTCACTCCAGCTATTCAGGACTTTAGGGCTGAGAGCCCTAAACCCTAAGCCCTAGACCCTAGACCCTAAACCCTAAACCCTAAACCCTAAACCCTAACCCTAAACCCTAAACCCTAAACCCTGAACCCTAAACCCTAGCAATCTGCGGAATCAGGAAGCCCAGTGCCTCCAAGACTCAACTCGGCGCCCCGCTACAGGTGACCACGAGCCGCGGAAGGTCCTGCATGAACCTGGAGCACATGGGAGTCAGGGACTTCGGGTCGGGTGCTTCGGGCTTCGGGGTCTTAAATTCCAGCAGGACGTACCTGGGGTCCTGCGCTCAAGCATGAAGAGTCACACGCTTTCTAGGGGGTTTAGAGTTTATTAAGTTTGAGGGCTCAGGCTTCATAAGCTTTAGGGTTTAGGGTTTAGGGTTTACGGTTTAGGGTTTAGGGTTTAGGGTTTAAGGCTTACAGTTGACAGTTTTAAGGCTTTGGGACTAAAGTCCGACCGCGCCTTTGCCACACTTTACCTGCAAGCTCCGCCACCTGATGCACCTTGGCTGGGTTTAGGGCTTTAGGGCTTCAGATCCTGAACTTCCCGGGTTTAGGGTTTAGGGTTTCGGGTTTCGGGTTTAGGGTTTCGGGTTTAGGGTTTGGGGTTTGGGGTTTGGGGTTTGGGGTTTGGGGTTTGGGGTTTGGGGTTTTTCGGGTTTCGGGGCTTGAGGGGCTCCCTTTGAATTCACAGCTCAACCAAGGGAATTCGACGAGGGGCATCATCCGCACAGCGCTCCTTGACAGCCTCCCAGCAGGCTGGAGCTTGAAACGCTCTGTTTGGGATGTTCTCCCTTATACTCAGAGTCCCGAATAGGGTTTAGGGTGTATAGGGTTTAGGGTTTAGGGTTTAGGGTTTAGGGTTTAGGGTTTAGGGTTTAGGGTTTAGGGTTTAGGGTTTAGGGTTTAGGGTTTAGGGTTTAGGGTTTAGGGTTTAGGGTTTAGGGCGTCTCGCCGCGCAGCGGCAGTAAGTACCATGTGTAAATGGCGCCCCTACACACCCAGGGGGTGTGGGGGGGCGGCATGTCACGCGAAGGCATCTGTTTTCAATGTAATCCAACAATTTCATTGGTGCTGGGCTCTTTCTCCCCACCCGCTGTGAGCTTTCACAGGCCACCACCCAAACCATTGCCTTTTAGGGTTTAGGGCTGTCGCCCTCAATTCCCACCATTGCTTCAAACTTTTCTTGTTTGCTCGGCGGTGAAGGCAGCGGGGTGGGGGGGAGAAGCCAGCTCATGGCCAGGCGGGGGGCCGGGGCGGCCAGGGCCAGCAGAGGCGGGGGTCAGAGGGGGCGAAGGGGGGGCCAGAGCGGCCGGGGTCAGGGCAAGGGCACCACCATTGCTTCAAACTTTCCGGGGCCATGAGTGGCACACTTCACTCCCCGTTCATAGAGCTTTTGGTGAGGTCGTAGAGTTGATGCTCCCGCTTGTTGCCTTTCCCGGGTCAGATATTGATCGATCTTCGGAAGGCCGGGAAGGGCAGGGGTTGGGTAGGGGGAAGGTTTTTGGCTCCCCTCGAAAAACGATTGAAATATCTGTGCAGACAAAGGAGCTTAGTCGCAAATGGCAAACATGCCCCCGAGGAACATGCCGAAGCGGCCTCTTTCAAAAATCTTTCAATTGCTTCAAGACAACTCGTGTGGGGCTTTTGAAATTGCAGGGACAAAAGATTGCAGAACATGAACATGGATCGCTTTTCCGGCCTGTCAAGCACGACAAGGCTTGAAGGTGCATCCGCAAAGAGTGATCTGCAACACAGACTCAACCATCGATGCAGCTTTTGCCGCCGGGCGTGGGCGGGGAGGGCCAAGCACGGCGGAGCTTCGAGCCAACACAGTGAACATGCAGACGACGCGGCCACTCAACGCGAGGTCCCCGCAAGCATCCCGCAGCTGAGTCGCGGAGTAGCAACCCTGTCGAGCAGCAGAAGACGAAGCTTTCTCTTTTTTTCTGACAGCTGAGACGGCGTACTTGAATGTATATCGAACAAGAGACAGAGGACAGGCAAGCTACAGGGGCAGACCTGTGCCGAAACCGTCCGCCGCCTGTGGCCTTCGCCCGCTCGTCCCAAACCGCACCCCTCGGCTGGAGCCGCCGCCTGCGGCACCTCCTTTTCTGAAATGCACCCCGCCACGAAGCTTGATCGCAAGTTGAGAGAATCCTTTGACTCCGGTGGCTGAACCTACACAACAAGTCAAGGAGCCACGTTGCGGGGGCTGTCAGTGAGATCGCTAAGAGCATGCTCCGCTCAGCGGAAGCGTGCTGGCGTGAAGTGATGGACGCCCGGGTTGCCCACGAAGCGCCAGTTCACGTCGTATTCTACCCGACTCAGGGCCACGTAGGCGGCCGCCGGCATGTTCGGCACGTCCAGCCACACGGTGATGTGGGGCAGGGTGGCGCCCTGCACCTTGTGAAGCGTGCTGGCGTAGCCGAGGCGCAAGGGGAAGTGGGCGATGCGCTCCTCGGAGGTCCACGGGTGTACTGCGAGCCGGATGCCCTGGTCGGTCTTCACGATGACGTTGCCTCCGTCCATGCCAAGCACCGCCGCGCCCATCCCATTGACGAAGCCCACCGACTTGTTCAAGTTCTTCGTGAGGATGACGCGCGCCCCGCGGTAGATGGGCACCTCGACCGGGTTCTGCGCCACCATCTTGCCATCCTGGTAGTTGTCGACATTGCTTTCCGGGTCGCCGGGAACGACCGCAAGGGGGGCCGCGTCGGCGAAGAGGGCGGCGACGGCCATGTCGTTGAGCTGAGCACAGGCGCGGCGACTGATGGTGAGGAAGAGCGTCTGCGGGGTCTCTGCCAGGATGTGGGTCACGTCGTCCTGGGAAGGTTCTGGATTCATGCCGTACCCAGCCCGGTGCTGCGACGGAGCCTTGTGGCCTGCCAGGATCTTCCTTAGCTGCTCGACAGTCGGCTTGCCCACACGGAGAAGTTCCAGCTTCTTGCGCAGCTCCGGGCACTTGCACCGCAACATGGCGTGCAGCTCCCGTTTCACCTTTTTTTGGGTTCCTCCCGGACAATTTCTGGGCTTTTTCCGGACAGTTTCTGGGCCTTTTTGGGCTCCTCCCGGACGGCCTTTTTGGGCTCCCGGACAGTTTCGCACTTTTTTGGGTTGCCGGGCAGTTTCTTGGGCTCCTCCCGGACAGTTTCTGGGCTTTTTTGGGCTCCTCCCGCGCTTTTTTGGGCTCCCGAGAGAGTTTCTGGGCCTTTTTAGGCTCCTCCCGGACAGTTTCTGAGGTTTTTGGAGCCTTTTTTTGGGCTCCTCCCGGACAGTTTCCGAGCCTTCAGCGGCGCCACAGAGCGCAGCGACAGCGAGCCCGAGCGCGATTTTGGGACCCTCCGTCTTGGCCTGTTCTGGCCGTTGGGTAATTCAGTACTAAAAAATCGCACTTTTCATTGCGGGCCAGGGCAGATCCTGGGGGCCCCCTCTTGTTGAGGGTTTTTTGAAGCTTTTTGAAGCCGCTAAGCGTTCTTGTACACAGCGGCGCCACAGAGCGCAGCGACAGCGAGCGATGGTGCCATGCTCCGAGCGCGATTTTGGGACCCACGTCCTGGCCCGTTCTGGCCTGTTCGGGCGGCTCCTCTCGGACAGTTTCTGGGCTTTTTGGGCTCCTCGCGCACAGTTTCTAAGCCTTTTTCCCGGAGAGTTTCCGAGCCTTCAGCGGCGCCACAGAGCGCAGCGACAGCGAGCGATGGTGCCGCGGTGCCAGAGCGGGGAGTCGAGCGAGCTGGAGGGCTCGACGCCTGGCAGCTGGTAGAAGTCGCCAACAAAGACCAACGTCGGGAGGCGCTCCGCGGCCTGCCACTGCTCCACGATGCGTTCAAAGATGGCGCGGGAGAGCTGGCCTACTTCCTCGACGACGATCAGGTCGTAGGGCCACAGCACCTCCAAGGTCTCCTGGGCGGGCTTGTGCACTAGGAAGGCGCCGTGCACGGTGTCGACCTCCAAATCGGGGAACAGCGTGGCGGCCAGACGCCCTGTGGGGGCAGTGAGGAGGATTCTGCCGCCGACGTCGACGGTCCGTCGGATGGCCTCGTGCACGGCCGTGGTTTTCCCACTGCCTGCAGGGCCCAGGACTGCAAAGGCACAACGGCCGGTGTCCAGCGCCGGCATGAATGGTGTGGCGTTCGGCGGGGGCGCCCAGGCATGATTCTGCGAGTCAGCGTCAGCCGGATCGTCCGACCCGGGGCCTTCGCCCTTCCAAGCGTCTTCGCCTGCGCGCTTCCGGAACATGCCATCCTGCACGGCGAGAACGAGCTCGTCCGCGATGGTCCTCTGCTGACGGGAGAGCTGCACGTCGCCCGGGTTTGCCGCTGCTGCATCGTGCCCGTCGCTCACAGGGGCGTCATCGTTTTTGTCCAGCTCCCCAGAGAGGTACATGCGAATCAGGCGCTGGTTCGCGAAGATCATGGCGATGATGTTGCGCACATGATGCTCCCGGAAGGCCTCCAGCTCCAGCTCGGCACGAATGGCCGCCTCGCTCGTCCAATGCTCGGGCCGCAGTAGGAGCGAGAGCGTCTGGTAGTACAGGTGCGGTGGGACCAGTTCCAACTCGCGGCGCTCCAGCTCGCGCAGGGAACGGAAGGGCACGTTCATGAGCACCCAGTGGCCGTAGTAGCGGTCGTTGTAGCGAGACAGATAGATGGCCGCCACCGCCACGTCGCCTTGCAGGGGGGCGCCGTTGACCCAGGCCTCGAAGGATTGAAGGGCCTCCGCTGCGTCCGCGCCCTCGACTGCTGTAGTCTGGGCCACGGCCTGCTTGTATCGACGTTGGAAAGCCCTGTGAATGCCTCCGGACGCATTGGTTCGTCGAAGGTAGTCCGCCAACGGCATGTCGGCAGCGCGCCACCGGCTGGCCATGTACTGCTCCACTCGCTCCGGGAGCTCGGCTTCCCAGGGCACGGGCACCCGGAAGCGCTGCAAGGTACTCCCTGCAAAGCACTGAGGAAACCATTGCATGGCCAATTGCAAGATCATCTCCGGTTCCAGAGGGTGATAGTCCGTGAGGACCCTGCGTGCGACGGCATAGTCGCTGCATGCGTCGGCCAGCCACTCGGTCGTGAAGCTGTCCGAGAACTTGGGCACGTAGCCCGACACGTATTTGAGCAGCATGCCACGGCCGTCTGTCATCTGCACGTCCACATGGCACTGCAAGCTGGCCAGCAGATCCTTGACGTAGCCACGCACGCCTTCAGGATTGCCGGCCGCATCGAAGCGACAGAAATCTGAGGCCGAGTGGTGCAGGCGGAGCACCTGGGCGGAAGCATCGTAGCGGGAGGGACCGGGTTCCTCTGGCCACCCGCTGCCAGTCCAGGAGCGCTGCGAGCCCTCGATGAGGGAAGCCATGGCAGGGTTGTCGGCCGGGACCGTAGCTGAGAGACTGTCCTCCAAGCGCACCGCCTCGACGTGCTGCAGCCAGACCAACAAATGCAGGTGGACGGTGCCGCGGCCATGGTAGAACTGCGCGGCGGCCTCCTGGGCATTGACGTAGCGGCGTCGCTTCCCGTCCTGGTACTCGAGGCGGCCGAAGAAGTTCACGACGGTTCGGCGGCCGCTGCCGTCCTTGGCGGCGAAGACGTGGCTACGCCACGGAGCTCTGTCGGCTCGGCCCTGCGCCGTGCACCTGCTGTTGGCGCCGGTGAGCAGGCCCTGAGCTGCCTGGGCCAAGACGTGGGCGATGTGGAGCGTCTCGGCAGCCGGCAAGCGGAGGCGCGCCCGCAGCAGCTTGGCCATCTCGTCCTCAACCCAGGAGTGAAAAGGAAAACTCCACTCATATGGAGCGATGGTGAGGAAGACGGTAGGAAGGCCTAGCTGCTTGACGACATCGATCAGGCCCGCGTGGCGAGTTTGCCAATATTCCGGGGAAAAGGAATATCCGGCCATCGCCACGCGCAGGGGTGCCTCCACCATGTTCTTCTTGGCCCCGAGTGCACTCCACAGCCAGAAGTCGTAAACGAATTGGAACAGCTCGTAGTCCGCGCCGTATCCGAGAGTGGGGCCGAGCACCTTGGCGAGGTAGGCACTCTTCGCGGAGTTGCGCCCGGATCGAGCGAAGTCCAACGGAGCAGCGGCCTCGCCTCCGAAACGACCTCAGCAGGATCGGCCGCATCCTCGCTGTCGGAGTGCGAATCCGCGCCGGCAACCACAGAGGCCAGGGCCGAGACTTGCTGTGCCCCCATGTCTCGACGTCGCACATCTGCTCGTCGGATGTGTGTCTCACACATACAGGTGCGAGGATACAGGTGCGGCCAGACCGAGCACTCCAGACCCTCCTCCTCCAGTGCTCGGCGCGGCAGCCGGAGAGGGCCGTCGCGCGCCTCTCCAGTGAGTCGGGCGCGGTTGCGGCGCAAGAACTGGGAGTGCATGTGGACAAACTTTGCGTAGGAGCTGTCGGATGCACCCATGAGATAGCGAAAAGCTGCGCGGGCGGCAGTGCGGTCCTCGTCCTTCGTGAGCATGCGCAGCTGAGCCTCCACCGTCTGCGGCCGCCACCAGAAGCGAATCATGTCTGTGTGGACGCGGTAGCCATGCTTCGCGAACACTGGCGGCCCGACGTCAGGGGACAGAGGCCGCAAGGCCCACAACGCATCTGTCGACAAATTCTGCAGCTCCTGTGGGATCAGGTCCGGCGAGACGGTCGGATACCCGGAGCCAGTGCGACAATAGCGGCACCGGCGCACCGCGTGCTTGGCGGGGCGCGCGCCCGTGATATCACGCTCCTGCAGGGAGCGCTGTTCCAGGCGATGGCATTGCTCGCACAGCGCCCAGGAGTTCTCTCGGCACCAGGCTTCGAAGCGGGTGGCCAAAGGGGACCGCCAGCTTTCGTCGCCTTCTGCTCGGGCATCCAACACAGGTCCGAATTTGGCTCGGAGACGCCTCTCATCGTCCCTCCGCTTGGAGCGATAGATTGCCTCTGTCTCTGCAGGCATCGGAAGCCCGAGTGCGACACGCCTGGAAAGCAATGTGCTCCAGGATTGTGCCTCAGCACTGGCAGCTCGACGAGCCGCGACGGTGGCCTGAGCGCGCGAAGGGCGCGCCAAAGCCTGCCGTAGTCCGGCGTGGGAGTCGGCAGGGAGACGCCCCCACGCCAAGTCCAAGACCGCTTCCTGCTCTGCGTCGGACCAGAGGCGGAGCGCGCGCGTGACGTTCTTGCGGCGGCGCGGGTCTTGCAGCTGCTCACCCAACCGAGTAGGGGTACACCAGGTGCAGGCAGCTTCGCCGCGTTGGACCCTCGCGGCTTGACCGAAAGCGCTCGCCTGCAGCGAGAAAATGCAGGCGACGCCGTTTCGACCGGGGCAGACCTCGGCGGGCCTCGGGCGCCGTTGGCGCTTTTGTCGAGGCTCCTCCTGCTGAGGCGGCTCCGGATCATCTGGCGACGCGTCGGCCAGGATCTCAGGACATCCCTGTACCTCCTCTGCGTTGGCCATGTCCTCGGCTGCTTCGGCGAGGATGTCGTGCACCACCTGGTCGGCCATTGCGTACGAAACAATCGCTGAAGGGAACTGTGAGGACAACAGCTACTATAGGCTTGACTACATAGCTCAGGACGGGCCAAGACATTCAAGCATGCGGCGCCGTTCAATCGCACATGAGAGATGCGCTGAGCAAATTGACACGCTGAAATGGCGCTGCTGAAGCAGAGCAAGAGGAACGAACATACTTTTTCCGAGCAGTCGTCGCAATGCTGCCACGTCGGTCCGGCCGGCCGGAACCGCGGCGCCGCAAGGCCTCGGCGGACATTGAAAATCGGGTCACAAGATGAAGACTGCAAGCGATCACCTGCGCAGCCAGTGGTGGGGCCTCGAGCACCAGTGTCGCCGGGCCCCAGTCACCGATGTCGCCGTCGACCCCGATAAGTCAAGAACCAGCCAGACCTCAGAGACACATCACTATCCAATGCGGGTGGGCAGGTGGCTGCAAAGGTAGGTCATGCATGGCTAAGTGCTGCCTGGAAGCGGAAAAAATGAGATGAATTCGCGTGTTTTGTCCAAAACCTCCTGCGGCAGGGATCAAAGGCCTAAGGTAAAAACACGAAACGTTTTCAAAACAACATTTAGCACACTTACCCGCAGGAGGTTTTGTAGGGAGACTGCGTCCCAACCTTAAAGGAAAACCGAAAATCGACCGAAAAACGCCCACAGTAGATAGCGAAAAAACGGGTCGCGAGGCACGAAACGGCAGGAAGCCAGACGCGGGCAGGAAATCCGGGATCGCAGTTTGCTGGTTCGTATATGCATGGCTACTGAATCGTACAACCGTGACACCGCAACCAACGCAGAAAACACCAAAAAAACGCGGGTTCTGGACCAAGAAGCGGTCGTTGGGTGCCGCGTCGGTCTTGGAAAACCGTACAAAACCCTTGCGATAACGCAGAAAACGAAACGGACCACACCCTCAAAATTTCGAATTTCGGCGTCCCGGGGGGGCCCCGGGACATTGTCCTGGGGGCGTCCCGGGGTGTCCCGGGGGGGCCCCGGGACATTTGTCCCAGGGGGGCCCCGGGACGCCCCGGGACGCACCAGGACAACCTGTCCCGGGGGGGCCCCGGGACAACCCGTACCAGGGGGGACCCGGGACAAGGGCGTGGGGCCATTAAGCCTCTTAATCTGCTCCCAAAACCTCACGAAGAAGGCCCAGTTCTTAGGCTTTTTCCGTTGCTGCTGGAGCGCCTAAGGCTCCGGGGCCTGGCTGTAACTGTCTGCTTCTGGCGTGGCGCTAATTTTCGCGGATGTTTGGCGCTTGCGAGCCAACTTTTGCGTTTTGAGCTCACAAGAAAATTTGGCCAGAAAACCTCGGCAAATTCCTATGCCGGCAACGGCAGGTTGCATTTTGGGGCTTTGCGTGTCATCCTAAACCCAAAAGGAGCATGTCACAGACGCCTGTTAGCACTCAATTTCGCCCAACTTTTGCGTTTTGAGCTCAAACCGCAGCAAAGTCCTATGCCGGCAGCGGCAGGTTGCATTTTGGGGCTGTGTGGTGAACCCAAAAAAAAGGTGAAAGGGGAACGCAAGGAGGGGCCAGAAGCAGGGGCTTGGCTAGAGAGGGGGGGGGCTGGAAGGGCTGGAGGGGCTGCAGGGCCTGCAGAGCCTGGAGGGCCTGGACAGTCTGGAGGTGCTGGACTGCTTGGAGGGCCTGCAAGGTCTGGACGGTCTGGAGGGTCTTGGAGGCTCTGGAAGGCCTGGGTTGGAGGGCCAGAGGGTCTTGGAGAGTCTATGTGGAGGCTGGAGGGCCTGCAGCGCCTGGAGTGTCTGGAGGGGCTGGTTGGAGGGGGCCACAGAAGGGGGGGGTGCAGGGGGGGGGAGGGGTGGGGCTTGGCAGGAGCGGTCTAGAGCCCCCCCCACGCCAGGGGCCAGGGGGGAGGGCGGGGGGGGGGAAATAGGGTACCCAAAAAACCCTTACCCCCCCAGGGAAACGTCCTCCGAAGGATTCCGGCGCGGGCTTTAGGGTATTCTCATCAAGAGGAGGATCCTGGGGTTCCCCTTGTAAATATAAGGCACCACGTAAGTCCTCCTAAAGCAAGGCTCAGCCCAAGGGGCTTGAATTCGACCATTCTCCAATGGCTCCACCCATTGTTTATCCAGTGAAGGTGTTCATCACTGCCGGGTATCTTCTGGGTCCAGGCACCCTAGAAAAGGGTGGGTACGGCCTAAGCAGGCCGGGTGGGAATTTAGGGTTTAGGGTTTAGGGTTTAGGGTTTAGGGCGTCTCGCCGCGCCGCGGCAGTAGATGTCATGCGGAGATGGCGCCCCAACACACCCAGGGGGTGTGAGGGGGCGGCATATGTCGCGGCGGCGTATATTGAAGTTGGAGCCACCACAACCAGAAAGGTTGGGTTGTTTTTTTTTCCCACCCCCTGCTTGCGCAGGCATCCACCCAACTTTTCTCCTTTTAGGGTTTCGGCTAACGCCCTAAATTCCCACTTCCCACCCCCATCCTTTGATCGGTTGGGTAGGAGGTTGCCGTGGCTGTGGGTGGTCAGAGTCAGACCAAGAGAGGGGGGGCCCCGGAAGGGTTGGGGGGGGCCAGGGGCAGTGGGGGGTGGGTTTTTGAGCAATCGCCCAGGCTGACCTGCCTTGCGGCCCCTCTGGTCCCTGAACACGCTCCGCCAGGGGCCCGGCACAGGGGGCTCCGGAGGGGGCCCAGGGACGACCTGCAGAAGCCACTTTTGGTATTGCCGGAACAGGTCGCCAGGTTCGGGTTTCTTAACTTGAGAATCGGAGAAGGGGGGCCAGGCGGGGTACTGCACCGGCACTGGAGGTGCAGCTCATAGGGTTTAGGGTTTAGGGTTTAGGGTCCTAATCGGGATGATAGTACCCCCTTATTACAATCCCTATGAAGGACTGTTAGCATAACGGGCAACATTCCAATGCCCTCCTCTGTTTCGGGTGTGTGAGATCGCTTATCAAAACAGAGGCCCTCTAACCCTTAAAACCCTTAAAACCCTAAAACCCTAAAACCCTACACCACAAAACCCTAAAACCCTTAAACCCTTAAACCCTAAAACCCTAAAACCCTAAACCCTAAACCCCGGGCCTGGCTGTACCGGCTGAGCTGCATTGGCTCCAACCTCCGGTTTAGGCATCCAAGGGTTCCGAAGGGTTTGGGAAACTTGCGGTTTAGGGTTTAGGGTTTAGGGTTTAGGGTTTAGGGTTTAGGGTTTAAGGTTTAGGGTTTAGGGTTTAGGGCTTAGGGCTTAGGGCTTAGGGCTTTGGGCTTTGGGCTTTGGGCTTTGGGCTTAGGGCTTAGGGCTTAGGGCTTAGGTCTTAGGGTTGGGGATTGAACGTAGGTAGGTATTGGTATGCTGGCAACCTTCAGGAGCTCCAAAAAACCGACTTGCAAGCTCTGCTCATGGCGTCCTTGCTGCCGAACCTCTGGAAAAACTACCTTGGAAACTCCTAAAAGGGTTTAGGGTTTAGGGTTTAGGGTTTAGGGTTTAGGGTTTAGGGTTTAGGGTTCAAACCTCTAAGCTCATCGCATGGCACCGAAAGCAGGTGCCGCCGGCCTGGACAGCGTGCTCAAAGCAGCCAGGCGGACGTTCCAGTCCTCCCAAACGTAGTAAAACAAGGCTCGAACCCTGGGGATGCTCCCCCTTTACACTAGGGGTTAGGGTTATAGGGTTATAGGGTTTAGGGTTTAGGGTTTAGGGTTTAGGGTTTAGGGTTTAGGGTTATAGGGTTTAGGGTTATAGGGTTATAGGGTTATAGGGTTATAGGGTTCTAGGGTTCTAGGGTTATAGGGTTCTAGGGTTCTAGGGTTATAGGGTTATAGGGTTATAGGGTTCTAGGGTTATAGATAGGGTTATAGGGTTTAGGGTTTAGGGTTTAGGGTTATGGGGTTATGGGGTTATAGGGTTATAGGGTTATAGGGTTATAGGGTTATAGGGTTATAGGGTTATAGGGTTTAGGGTTATAGGGCTTAGGGTTTAGGGTTATAGGAATTCTAGTACCCCCTAATAGAATCCCCATTAAGGACTGCTAGCATAAGGGGGAACATCCCAACTAGAACCAGTTACAAATATGGCTACCTTGCTGAGAACCCCACTTGTAACCCTTCAACGGTGAATCCGAGCCGCGCCCAGAGTGAGCCCGTGCCCTCTCAAAGTGTTCAAAGTGCATTCTTAAGGACACTTTTTTCCACAAACCCTAAACCCTAAACCCAAAACCCTAAACCCCAAACCCGAAACCCGAAACCCTAAACCCTACCTATAACAGCCCACGAGCCTTCAAGTAGAGGGGCTGGGCTGGGTCCTCGTCTGCCAGCAGCCGGGACAAGACGGCGGCGTGCTTCTCCAAGACGTGAGGCTTCAGCCGCTCCAGGGTTCGGATGGCCTCGGGTTTAGGGTTTAGGGTTTAGGGTTTAAGGTTTAGGGTTTAGGGCTTAGGGTTTAGGGTTTGGGGTTTGGGGTTTAGGGTTTAGGGCTCAGGGCTGCAGATTTTCCGAATTTAGGGTTCAGTGTTCAGGGTTTCCGGCTTCTTGAGAGCCAAGTAAGAAGAAGGCTCAAACCCTTCAAGCCTCAGCCCTCCGCCACCCCCAAGTCCTCCACTTGGAGGTTCAGGGGTAGGTATAACTGGGGTTAAACGTGGACTACTTTAGTTAGAAGTGGTTGTGACCTTGTTTAGGGTACTTATAACCCTACTTATGGCAAATATAGACGAAGTGTTATTTAGGGTACTTCTAACCCTACCTATATCAACCCGCGAACCTTCAAGCAGCCATATGGGCCCAGACCTCGAAGCAGACATCGTCATCCGTGTCTTGCAGCCTGCCGGCCACCACGTCGGAGTGCAACTCCAGATCCTCACAAGACTCTAAACCCCAGGTTTAGGGTTTAGGGTTTAGGGTTCAGGGTTCAGGGTTCAGGGTTTAGGGTTTAGGGTTTAGGGTTTAGGGTTTAGGGTTTAGGGTTTAGGGGCTTTGCGAAGGAAAAGCTTTGAGTTTCGGATATCTTGGGTAAGTTGCTATTCTAGTTATCTGTCATTTTTGGGGTAGGGGTCTTGGCGTTCGCCCGGAACTTCCGCAACTGTCGCCAAGAGCACAAACCTGTCCTCGGGGTCCATGACAGCAAGCGCCTGCTCAGACTCTCAAGCGAAAAAACGTTCAGGAGGTCCCCAGATATCATAAGACCCAAGAAGTGGATGTTCCCTAGTTCCTTACTCTGAACCAGTATACAAAAGCAAACTGTTTGGCTCGAGGATCCGCCCGATTATCTTTGAAGTCCTTTGTAGAGATGATGGCCTGGTTTCTGCTTAAAGCTATGTGGAAGAGCGTGGAGGCGTGAGGTAAATGTCCCTCCCCCCCCCCCCCCGCCCCCCCCTGCCCTCCCCCCCCCCCCCTCTCCCCCCCTCTGCCCCCCCCTCCAACGCACAAAACCCTCGATCACAATGGCCGATATGGGTATCTCAATATACCCCAAAATAGTATAATCCTGAAAGAGGAACCCCCAAAAGGGTACCCCCTGTTTTCGGAAACCCCCATATGGGGTTTAGAGGGTTGAGAGCTTAGGGAACAGGAACCCATGAAGATGCACTTGCTAACCCATCTGCCATGGATCTGGCCTCAAGGGCCAGCTTCCGCATCCAGGGATATCGGCTGTGACAGAATCCTGGCCCAGAGCGTTCCCTTTTTGTTGCCAATACCCGAAACCCTAAACCCTAAACCCGAATGCGGGATGGGCTAGTTGTACTGGATCTACCTGGCCAGTAGGGGGGGGGGGGGGTACTGAAGGGAGCTTGCAACCTTTCGCGCACGTGGGCAACTTTCCGAAAGCTTCCGGCGCTGCGGCCTATGGAGGCTGTCAGGCGCGTCAGGCCAGACAGACAAGCATCTTCTTGCCACGTCCGCTTTGCGGACTCTACATTCGAAGTCTGCAAGCCTCTCCGGCCTTTCCAGCAGGCTGTCGACCACCGCGCATCCTAGAGCAGCTGTCCTAGCGGAGTTCGAGCAGCCGAATCTTCTCAAATGTCAGCCTTGATGACAGAAGAGCAGAGCCTTGAGCACAGAGATCTCCAAGGCCTGGTCGCATGTTTTCTATGTTCAAAAAGTAATACCAATAAGCATACGAATGGCAATACTACCAATACTAACAATACTCACATTAAGACTTTAACCCGAAAACACTCTATTGCCAATAATACGAATAGCAATCATTCCCCCTAAACCCTAAACCCTAAACCCTAAACCCCAAACCCTAAACCCTAAACCAATAGTTCCTCCGCCGTCCGGGCGACACCGGCCTTCCGGAGCGGCCTGGTCTTCGAGCGCAGGAAGCACAGGATCCTGGCGCCGTCTTCGGAACATTTTTGGGGTGGTGTAGGGTTTAGGGTTTAGGGTTTAGGGCTTAGGGCTTAGGGCTTAGGGCTTAGGGCTTAGGGCTTAGGGCTTAGGGCTTAGGGCTTAGGGCTTAGGGCTTAGGGCTTAGGGCTTAGGGTTCAGGGTTTAGGGTTTAGGGTTTAGGAACCTATGGGTGCCCATATGGCAACTTTTGGGCTTTTAGGGCTCCGGAGCAAGGCAAAGAAGTGGAGAAACGGCCGCGTTCCTCCTACCCTAAACCCTAAACCCTAGACCCTAAACCCTAAACCCGAAACCCTAAACCCTAAACCCTGCTTCTTGCTTTCTTACAGCGCCAAGCGAGGCGGCGAGGCGGGTCCTGCGACCGCCAACAGCTCAAGGGTCACGATCCTCAGGAGCCCTCCACACAAAGTCACGTGAGCTGCAGGACATTGGCTGTGCCATCGGCCCCCGAGACCTCCGAACTGCGAGCGCAACGGTTTTGGTGACTTCTTGCTGATTCATTGTTGGTCTAATTGCTCCCTCACTCTCTCTCTCTCTCTCTCTCTCACTCCCTCTCCCTCTCCCTCTCCCTCTCCCTCTCCCTCTCCCTCTTCCTCTCCCTCTCCCTCTCCCTCTCCCTCTCCCTCTCCCCCTCCCTCTCTGTCTCTTTCTCTTTCTCTTCCTCTTTCTCACAGACAGAGAGAGACAGAGAGAGAGAGAGAGAGAGATGGAGAAAGAGAGCGAGAGATATGGTATAGATGCACATATAGGTTGACAGGAGACAAGCACATCGCCCCAGTGGATCCACCAACTGTTATGTTTTAAAAAGAACAGCAGAAAGCCATCGTGTCGTGAAAAAAGGTCTCGAACGCATGGTTGGCAGAATGAAAAATGCCGCTCTGGGCTTCTCGGAATGCAAGCTTAACTGCACATAGATGTTCTTCGCGTAACTCTTCCATATTTAAGCAGCTGGAGCTGCTTGAGGAGCAAATTGCGACAAGAACAGGGACCGTGCCGAGCAGAACCTCAAGCAGAATCCCACAACCTGCACCCTCAATCCGAGAAAACGCCCGGAGCCTCCACCCACCCGCGCGGATGCAGCGCCAGCCAGAGGGGCTTTCCCTCTTTGGGATGCTGCGCGATTTGACGGAAGACGGCTCCTGAAGAGGAAGGAACACAAGTAATACCATCAGTCGTCATCACAAGGTTCGGGTTTGGGTCCGCGGGGAGGTTCTTGAGGTCTTGGGCCGAGTCTGTGGCAACGAAGGTCCTTTCGGGCTAAGGCGTGGACACAAGGCAGGAACAGAACGTCCAGAAAGAGGACAAACAGAAAGAGCAGCCGCGTCAATAGACAGGTCCACCTCAAACTCCATCAACCCCGCAAAAAAAGGCTTGGAGAGCTGCTCCTGGCTGCAAGGTGCGGAGGCGGTCTCGAAACCCCCCCACTGAGGGGCGCTGCCAGACTGGAAGGGCCCTTGGGGCGTTCGTGGGGGGAGAGAAAGGTTTGGGGTTTGGGGTTCAGGGATTGTTGGTTGGGGTCTAGGGATTTGGGATTAGGATTTAGGCCTTAACCTAAAGAATGAGGGAACTAAATGATCCCTTGAAGGTTACTCAAATTCTCCCGCAGCTTTCCTGTAGCTTTGAGTGGGGAATCTCTGATCCTTAGGGGGAGGGCTGCAGAGGCGTCAATTTTTAGGCGGAGGGGCATCGGGGCCCCTAAACCCTAAACCCCAAAACCCCAAACCCTAAATCCTAAACCCCAAACAGCCATTGGACTCACCGGACACTTTCTCGGGACACTTCCAGGGGGCCTAGGGGCTTTTGCTGGGAGACTTCGACTGGCTGCCTTTTTGTCTCTTCTCAGCACCATGAGCATCAGTGGGGTTTAGGGTTTGGGGTTTAGGGTTTAGGGTTTACACGTGTGTACGTGAATGCGCAGTCGCAGGCGACTGTGTATTTGATTTGGATGTGTGCTTGTACTTGTTCTTGCATCTGTGTATGTATGTGCATTTGTACGCATATTTGTGTGTGCGCGTGCACTTGTACTTGCATGAGCAGTTGCATCTGTACTTGTATCTATACTTGTACTTGCATAAGCGTTTGTACATGCAAGTGCATTTGCATTTGTTTTGCATTTGCATTTACATTGGTTTTTTGCATTTGCATTTGCACATGCGTACGTGCATTCGCATTTGCAGTTGAATGTGCATTTGCATGTGTACTTGCATTTCAACTTGCATGTGCATGTGTATCTGTTGCTGTTGGCTGCTTGTTCGGTTGTTTTCCGTTGTGGCTTGCTGTGATTATTCCCCGTCTTCTTGTCATGTTTCTTGTTCTTTTTGCAGTACGTGTCCTTTCTTGCTGTTACATGGTCGTTGTTCGTCGTCGCGGTGGTTGCTGTTGTTGGTCTCCAAGCGCCAAACCCGTTTGCCCTCCCCTGGCCCCCCCCCCCCCCTGAAAAAAAACAACAACTGAACCCTACACCCAATACCCACATCTTGGTCATCTTTTCACGGTTTAGGGTTTTTGGGCTTGCGCATCATGATTTTTTTGGGGTCTCCGTGAAAGCGTTATAAAGCAAAGTCTTTTGAGAGGAGTTGCACGAAATTACTATTTGCTTAAGAACCCCCAAGACATGAACAAATGAAAATCCCCTTCTTGTCCTTCTAAGGGAGAATTGTCTTTTTATTTGTTGGGGGGGTTCTTAAGCAAATAGTAGGAAAGGTATGGCGCACCCACAGCAACAGCCCAGGAACCCTCAAGTAACCTTGCTGCCCGCAGCCCTTCGAGCTTCCAAGCAGCAAACATGGGCTTCACTTCGGGTTCAGGGTTCAGGGTTTGGGGTTTGGGGTTTGGGGTTTGGGGTTTAGGGTTTAGGGTTTAGGGTTTAGGATTTAGGATTTCGGATTTAGGGTTTAGGCCCAGCTCAATGTCCTGCAAGTGGCACCAGGGCTTTCCATGTCGGCCCACCAGTCGGAGGCGTCACGATGTTCTTGCCCAGCTCAATAACCTGAGGTGCCATTGGGGTTTAGGGTTTAGGGTTTAGGGTTTAGGGTTCAGGGTTTAGGGTTTAGGGTTTAGGGCTTAGGGCTTAGGGCTTAGGGTTTAGGGTTTAGTCCTAGACCCCAAAGCTGGTTGGCGATAATAAGGGACCCCTTATATGGGACCCCACATAGTAGGATCTCCTTCTAGCAAGGATCACAACATGGTACCCCGAATATCGTAAACTCGTCCTAAACCTTGATACCCTGGAATACTCTCTAAACCCTGAGCCCCTAAACTCCAAATCCCTGAACCCCACACTCACACGGCAACAATAGCAATAGAAACAACAACAGTTATGACAACTACACCACCGAAGACCCCGGCCCCAAACAGTCAAAGGCAAGTCAAAGAAACAGTGGAGACGACGGGGGACAAAGGGAGACGAAGGGAGACAAAAAAAGGCCCACCCACATGAAGGGAGACAAAGGGAGACAAAGGGAGGCACAGGGAGACAAAGGGAGACAAAGGGAGACAAAGGGAGACAAAGGGAGACAAAGGGAGACAAAGGGAGACAAAGGGAGACAAAGGGAGACCAAGGGAGGCAAGGAGAACCAGGCATAAGTCCTCAGAATGTCGGCAATCCTTAAATGAGTTTAGAACCCCGGCAGTAGACTGTTTGGGGAATCATGATCGTAATCGTCATAGCTACCGTGATCAACCCTAAACCCTAAACCCTAAATCCTAAACCCTAAACCCTAAACCCTACCCTAATTTTTAGCCCTCAAACGCGCCTCCACGTCACCACGCGGGCGCTTCGCAGCAGGCTCACTGCTGGCGGGCGCCTGCACCTCCCCAAACGCAGAATTGAGGCTGAAGGGGCGATATGATTAGAAGAAGTTTTTGGGGAATATTTTCATACCTAGAAGACGGTTTTGGGGCGTGAGTATAGTATTTTCATACAGGGACCATATGGCAGTGGCATTCGTAGTTCTTCCGGCCCCACAGTAGGGCTCTTTTTCATTTTTCAGGGTTTCTGGGTTCGGGGTTTGGGTTCTTGGGCTTGGGTGGCCCTCAGGCCCTGTTCGTGTTCAGCTGCGCCTGCTGGACGCCGCGCTTCTCCCTCTGAGCTGCGTCTTGTCCTTCTCCCGGCGCCTGCCTGCTCTCCCTGGCAGTAGAAGGGCTCGAGCCCGATGTGCTCGAGGCAGCTGAAGCAGCCGGCGCAGAGGCCGCAGGAGGCTCAGAAGCCGGAGCCCGGTGGGGATGCGCGGCTGGCGCCGCGCCGTGCAGCGGCGTGAACTTCCTTGGGCTGCGGGGAAGTTCGAAGCGCGGGGTCGGAGAAAAAAAGAAAAAAACAATGCCACCTTGAGCCTGCCGTTGGGGGGGTTTACGAACATAGGGGACCCTCCAATATAGATCCCCAAATAGTAGGATGCCCTGAAAATAAGGGCCCCCCAATAAGGTACCCCGAATTTCGGCAACCACCCCACATGTCCTTAACACCTCACTTGCAGGCGTCCCCAGGCGGTCGAAGTAGTAGGAGACGTGGAGCTGACGTTTGGTTTCCCTCGGATTTGACAAGCATGGGCCCTTGTTGGGTTGGACACAAGTAGAAGGGCCCCAAACCCTAAACCCTAAACCCTAAACCCTGAACCCTAAACCCTAAACCCTAAACCCTAATCCCTAAACCCTAAACCCTAAACCCTAAACCCTAAACCCTAAACCCTAAACCGGTGTATGTGGCTCCTGCGACATGCGAGGCTGAATCATGAGGCCCGGAATCGGGGTCCCTTAATCGACTGCGGCCAAAGGGCCCATACCATTTTGCCACTTCTGGCCGACCCTTCATCCGTTCACCCCAGCCGCGGTAGTTGTCGTTGTCGACCTCGGGCTTTAGGCTGCAGGGCGCGTGACCCCCCACCCCCCTACCTCCCTCTCCACTCACAACATGCTCAGTAAAACTATAATGCATTAGGATTGAGAAAGGATTTATGATGTTGTTTACCTGCTTTATAATTATTATGATGTTGTTCAACTGCTTGATAATTATAAGATATATTTGTCTGTTTGTTTATATACTGATTTGAATGATACAAGGGGCATAAGGACACTTCCACTTCCATGCTTCGAGGATGGTGGAGTAGTCGTCGATGTCGCCCAGCCCATCCCGGGAAGGGATGACCACCAGCGCCGACTCCAACCTGACCCTAAACCCTAAACCCTAAATCCTAAACCCTAAACCCTGGAGATGTTCCTCTCTGTTCGTGGCAGCCTTGCAACGACTATTTACAACTCTATATAAAAATCTCGCTGTCCCTGATGGGCACCTACCGAACATAGTTGAAACAGCAGTTTCGAGCGCGGTGCTGACTTGGGTATTGCGTTCAGCTTGGAGATGTTGGAGAAGGCTCAAGAAGAAAAGTCAGGCTTTCACAGCCGGGATGTGGCAGGGTTTAGGGTTTAGGGTTTAAGGTTTAGGGTTGAGGGTTTGGGGGGTAGGGTTTCGGGTTTCGGGTTTAGGGTTTAGGGTTTAGGGTTTAGGGTTTAGGGTTTAGGGTTTAGGGTTTAGGGTTTAGGGGTTAGGGTTTAGGGTTTAGGGTTTAGGGTTTAGGGTTTAGGGTTTAGGGCTTAGGGGATGTGACAAGAGGCTTCTGCGAGATCTTGTCACGTCCCACCTCGGAGTTGTGGGCCCTAATCTCCAAGCTGCATAGGGCTTAGGGTTTAGGGTTTAGGGTTTAGGGTTTAGGATTTAGGGTTTAGGGTTTAGGGTTTCAGGTTTCGGGTTTAGGATGCAGGGTTTAGGGTTTAGGGTTTAGGGGTTTGTTTGGGGTTTAGGGTGACATCGCGGGGGTTGAACCTCAGGGCCTTGTAGGGGCCATGAGCTTTGGGTCTGGAGCGTAAGCGAGTGAGGGTTTAGACTCCGGCAGCTGTTCTGCGAAGCCACGATCGAGAGCAGCCGCTGGCCGATGATGGCGTGGACCATGAACCCTGCACCTTCGCGGCAGGGGCTGCAGAGCATCATCCTAACATATCCTATCTCATGCAGGATTAGCTGATTATGCTTCGTAGTGCTGATGGTCATGCTGCATACCTGCTGTATGTACATGTTGTAGCACTGCCAACAACAGCAAGCACTTGACCACCCACCTCTTGATAACGACGGGCTAGTGGCTGACAATGCGACCACATGGATGCAGAAGGGAGCGCCTTCATAGTAGTTGTAGGCATCCTCGACGCCCCTCCAGTCAAACTTGTTTTGTCCTTTGGTTCGCTTCAGGACGTTCTCTCCGTAGGTGCAGCCAATATTGGCGCAGTTCAGGACGACGTGCTTCACGCTCGTGGGCGTTCCACTTCCTCAGGCGTCCCTAAACCCCCTGACCCTGAACCAGAGACTGGCTACCCCAAAGAACTCTGCAAGAAATCCGGCAGGCATAGCGCGCATTGAGGGCTGCGAACGTTCGGCTTCAGGCTCTCCCATCCTACTACATCCCAAGTTCTCTAGCACAATACCCCCCCAGACCCGAAACCCTAAACCCTGAACCCCAAACCCCATGGAAAAAGCCGCGTCTCGCTGTGGCGTGGCCGTCTCGGCGATGACCGGCTTGCCCGAGGCACTCGCTGCATGCCTCTCGGAGGAGGTTGCATGGTTCCCGAAATCGGGGGTACCTTATTGGGGGCCCTTATTACAAGCGCATCCAAAGGGCATCCTACTATTTGGGGTCTATATTGGGGGGGTCCCCTGTTTTCGTAAACCCCCATATCCCGTATACAATTACTCTGTATTATGTTAAGGTTCGGCATGTGCTATTGCATTGTACCGTCTTGTGGCTTGAATATTATCATATTACAAGCGTGGGAGCCGAGCACCGGACCCGAAGTGCACCCCCCGTGAAGTCTCAGGGCTACCACCAATTAGGGCATCCCGGTCAGAGGCACAAACCGCCTACTCGCCGACTGCCGGAAAGCTCGAGTTCGAAGCCCCAGCGCATCACATCTTAAACCCCAAATCCCAAACCCCCGACGCCCTAAACTCAGGGCCTAGGCCGCCCCCCTACGTTGGGAGGCGGTGCTTTAAGCCCTTCGACCTCAATGGCGCAAGCCGGCCCAGGTCGCTCGCCCGCCTCCCACAGCATGGGGGTCGGTAGCACCCACGATGGCCCCGGTACCGGAACACTTTTTTTTCGGGACCAGTACTGTAATTACCCTAAACCCCGCCCCCCGTCCTGGGCGTCGCTGGCCTTTTTGGAGGGGTATGTCCAGGGCTCCCAGGACCAGGACCCCTGGCCGCAGGGTGCTCAACCAGGGGCCTAAGGCCGCAGGCGCTCAAACAAGCTGTTTTTTGGCTTCCTGCGCCCACTCGGCCTGAACGGCCCGGGACCTGCCTGGGAGCCTCCTTAGAATCTGCGATTTGCTTCAGACAGAAACCTTTTTACAACTCCTGACATTCAGGACGGAAGAAGTGTTTAGAAATGGACTGTTGTCTGAGTTTAGGCCTAAACCCTAAAAGGAATAGGTGTGGGTGGAACAAATACAGAGCTAGATCGGCTCCAGTGCATCTTGCAACTGACTCGCATCTGGTTTCGTAGATTGAACCGGTCTCCAGCAAAGTAGATTGCTTCGGAACCGACGGCCATCTACTGAACGACTCAATGCATTGACTGAGGCGCGAAACAGGCATGAATGGCACCGAGATTGCTTAGGAACTGCGACAAGCCAAGAAAAGAAACAGGACAGGACCGGCTGCACGTGGCCCGGGCCGAAAGCCCTGCGGAAGTGTTGGCGAACCGGCTGTACGGGGCTCTGGCTAGCGGGCATGCGCGTGTAGGCGCTCAATGCTTGACACTCACAAGCGGAGGCAGCACTTGCGAAGACTGAAGAACACAGCTGCAGTGCTGCGAGTTCCCAATGGGGGCTCACGGGAGGGCCTCTGGGGGATCGATGCAGTGCTGCTCGGCAGCGCGCAGCTGCTCAACCGGCCGTGCCTCGAAACGCTGTTGGGCTCGACGGCGACGGTTGATTGAGCGGGCGGCCGCACGGCAGAGCACAACCGCTATCTTGCCAAGGAGCTCAGACTTGACAGTGGCTGGGTCACGCTGCAGGGCGGCCGCGGCAGACTCGGCAATACCGTGGATGACAGCAGCAGCCTCCTTGCCAAGACCACCCTGGGCCTCGAACACAACCGGCTGTTGGGTGGCTTTGCCGCCTTGGACGGCGTGGGGTGGGAGGAAAGTGTTAGAAGGCCTTCCACAATCGAGCCAAAGCTGTCTTCACGAAGCTTTCGACCTTGTTCCACAGCCTAACCTTCACAACATCTACGCCTTATCACAGCAAACCCTAAACCCTAAACCCTAAGCCCTAAACCGCCTGCCTCAGTTTCTCCACCGCAGCCTTCAAAAAGCCCTCGTCGCCCGAGAGGAAGGCTACCAGCTCCTGCGGCAAGGGATGTGTTGTCGGGTTTGGGGTTTAGGGTTTAGGGTTTAGGGTTTGGGGTTTGGGATTTAGGGCTTAGGGGCTTAGGGGCTTAGGGGCTTAGGGGCTTAGGGGCTTAGGGGCTTAGGGGCTTAGGGGTTCGTACCTCCAAGCTTGGCTGGCTGTAGCTTCTTTGAGTGCAGCGCCTTGGGGCGTTTTGTTGTGGGATCTTGGCAATGATTCGAAGCTGAACTTAAGCTCGAAGCCCCCCTCAAACAAAACGGGTTTCGGGGAACTTCAGGAGGCGGTTACTTAGGGAAGCTACACTGCAGGTCATGAGGTCTAACAGCTACCCTTACTGGTGGGTCATGAGGTCTAAAGGCTACCCTTACTGGGTCATGTGGGCACAGCGGTGTTAGCTGCAGAAATCTTCTGCTGCTCTACCT
Organism: Symbiodinium natans; assembly: GCA_905221605.1. NCBI lineage: Eukaryota > Dinophyceae > Suessiales > Symbiodiniaceae > Symbiodinium > Symbiodinium natans. Next base: position 419,448 of record CAJNDS010002340.1, read on the forward strand.
GCTGACTCCGTGCAGCGCATCTTCGCTTCTCGTCCGGGGGGGTTTGGGAGCTTGAGCATCCAAGAGTCCAAGAGAGGCCCACTCTTAAGCAGGGGGGGGGGTTTAGGGTTTACTGTTTAAGCACTCTTAAGCAGGGGGGTTAGGGTTTAGGGTTTACTGTTTAAGCACTCTTAAGCAGGGGGGGGGTAAGGGTTTAGGGTTTAGGGTTGCCTTTTCAAGGTTCAGGGTGTTCTTGTAGGCAGGACAAGGACGCAGTCCTGGCGGTGGCTTGAATGGGCCGATGCCTGCTCCAGGAGCGAGAGCACTTTCTGCCGATCCCCCTGCAGAAGAGGGTTCGGCTGGTTCAGGGTAGGGGCAATAGGGTTTAGGGTTTAGGGTTCAGGGTTTAGGGTTTAGGGTTTAGGGTTTAGGGTTTTGGGTTTAGGGTTTAGGGCTTAGGGCTTAGGGTTTAGGGTTTAGGGCTCAGGCTCGGGGTTGGGGATTCGCGGCTTGGCCAGCAAGGTCGTTCTTCGCTCGCAGGGATGTGTTCTACACGTCGGAGGGGCGGGACGGCATCGCGGCGAACGCAGCAATGGTTTCTACTTCTGCCTATGCGAAGCTGGTCTTGGTGCCACGCGCGGCTTACGCTTCTGGTGTTGGGCGGTGGATCAGCCTCCCTAAACCCTAAACCCTAAACCCGAAACCCTAAACCCTAAACCGCTTCTCTTCGCCCTCTTGCACCGCGCAGGGCGCTGAACCCCTGAAGCTCGAATCTCCACCACAGCTTCCAGGGACACCATCACTGTGGACTTCAGGCACTTGAGAGGGCTCCCCCTATGTTTCCTGCAAGCCCTAAACCCTAAACCCTAAACCCTAAGCCCTAAACCCTAAACCCTAAACCCTAAACCCTAAACCCTAAACCCTGCGAACAAGAACTTGGGAAGAGGAGCTTAGTACTCCAAGCCACACTCCAAGCCTCCTCCCGGGCCAGTTTCAGCAGCCCCGCCAACTTGCTCAGGCTCGCAAGGATATCCGCCACCTGCGACTTTTGGGGTTTGAAACCCGAAACTCGAAACCCTAAACCCTAAACCCTAAACCCTAAAACCTAAACCCTAAACCCTAAACCCTAAACCCTAAACCCTAAACCCTAAACCCTAAACCCTAAACCCCAAACCCCAAACCCCAAACCCCAAACCCCAAACCCCAAACCCAACCAACCGAGCCCCGAAAAGGTCCCAGTCTCTGAGCGGGGCGGCCTCTGCTGACTGGAAGCCCTCCAGGACAGCCTCCGGAGCGCAGGAGCACTTGCGGCAGGTTGAGAGTTTGAGTGTTTTGGGCTTAGCCCTAAACCCTAAACCCTAAAACCTAAACCCAAACCCAAACCCTAAACCCGAGGAAGGGACGCCGCGATGCCAGGATACAACGTGGCTTTCGGGAATGAACCCTCAAAGTACCCTTTAGAAAGTAGCTCCTCAGTACTTAAGCAAATGTCGTTGAAGAATAAAAGATAAGCTTCTCCATGTAAACATGAATGGAGCCATCTGGAGACTAAAAACTTTTGACGGGTCAACGTGCGTGGGGGATGGAGACCCTAACCCTAAACCCTAAACCCTAAACCCTAAACCCTAAACCCTGAACCCTGAACCCTGAACCCTGAAGTGCGCCTGCACTGCTTCCGCCTGGATCATGCGATCCACTGCCCGGACGCCCGGGACCCGAACGGGGACGGCGGAGGACAGCGGATCGCAGCCGCGCACGACATGGCGGCGCGGTGCTGCGGAATCGAGGTGAGTTTGGAGCCTGTTTAGGGTTTAGGGTTTAGGGTCTAGGGTTTAGGGTTTAGGGCTTAGGGTTTAGGGTCTAAGGTTTAGGGTTTAGGGTTGAGAGCTTAGGTTTAGGGTTCTTGGGTTTGGGCTCTATCAGGGTTCTTGGGCTTGGGCTCTATCTTGGGTTCCAGGGTTTGGGCAACTTGAGGCGTATGTTTCGGGCCGTCTGCTGAGGAGCCTGCATGGCCTGCATCATCCTCATAACAAGAACTGCAATCATAACCGAACAATAGTCATGAGTAAAGAATCATATAAGGAGAATGACAGCAATCATGCAAGAAATCATCGCAAAAACACCTGCCGGTCCCTACGTTTGCCGTCGCGCATTCTTTTTCATTGTTTTTTAGGAACGATTGGTAATCAAGTGTGCCCCTGCACCAAGTAATTAGGCATCAAAAAATGCTGCCCCCACGCTACATGAGTGAGGGAAATCGAACTTGTGGGCAGTCCGGGTCCCTTTTTGGGGGTCCTTGTTCTTCAGGGCTGCCGGTGCGAAAGAAAGGGAACACCAGAAACAAACAATGGACCCGAATTTCGAGAACTGGAACCCTAAACCCTAAACCCTAAACCCTAAACCCTAAACCCTAAACCCTATGTAGTGGGGGAGCCGCGCCTTCCAAAGCCTCTGCTTCCTGGGCGAGGACCTTCGGACCCATGCTCCGGAGGCGCAGGAAGTTTTCCTCAGAGCTTAGGGTTTAGGGTTTAGGGTTTAGGGTTTTGGGTTTTGGGTTTTGGGTTTTGGGTGTTGGGTGTTGGGTTTTGGGTTGTGGGTGTTGGGTGTTGGGTTTTAGGGTTTAGGGTTTTGGGTTTTGGGTTTTGGGTTTTGGGTTTGGGGTTTTGGGTTTTGGGTTTTGGGTTTTGGGTTTTGGGTTTTGGGTTTTGGCGGGGGGGGGGGGGGGGGGGGGGGGGCGCCCCTTGGGATTTTCTAAGCGCGCGCAGCAGGGAGAACCACAATGGGATCAATGATGTTTTCTATTGTCCTTATTAGTGAGAAATACTAACAGAAGTAATATTTATATATATATATATATATATATGTATATACACAGTCTTCGAAATATATCATACGACGTACAAGAAGGTTTCTAATGACAACAAGAAGAACCGCTGGGGCAGCAGAGCCTCATAACGAACCCTCCAGTCGTTGCTTGTCGCCAGCGCTTCCATCATGGAGACGTCCGCCATGTCCTCGCTTGTGCGAGAGAGGCCGCTGGCGCGGGGATGTCCAGAAAACGCCCCACCTCCCTGCAGCTGCGAGCCGGAATGCGACAGCAGCATGGCGGCGAGGGGCAACTTCGTCACCCTAAACCCGAAGCCCTAAACCCTGAACCCTGAACCCTGAACCCTGAACCCTAAACCCTAAACCCTAAACCCTAGACCCTAGACCCTAAACCCTAAACCCTGGACCCTAGACCCTAAACCTAAACCCTAAACCCTAGACCCTAATCCCTAAACCCTAAACCCCAACACCGAAGCCGGGTCGGCCACTCCAGCTGCAAGCTGGCTGTCGCTGAGCTCGCGGCAACGGAGGCTGTCCATGGAGAACATGACGGGCTCTCTTTGAGAAAAAAGATGAACAAACGACTTTACTTCCTCAAACGGTCGGGTGTCACTATACCCGGAGGGATTATGAACATACACCGGTGCCTGCTTTGCACACTGCGCAGAAACCGCCAGCACGGAGCCGCGAAGAAGCCAAAGCGGCATCGGAGGGCGGGAGCAAACTTGAGCAAAACCATTCCGGGACGCTCGGCCTGAAAATCTGCCGGTCCCGGACAAGGCTGATCTCTTGCCAAGCATACCCTAAACCCTAACCCTAAACCCTAAACCCTAAACCCCAAACCCTTTTCTGTCCCTTGCACATTCGGCTTCGGCTCCAAGTCGAGGTGTCACACACTCAACGGGGCCTACTAAGAGGCTGCCGGGCTTCCGACATGCGGGTTTAGGGCGAAGGAAGGCTTCAAAGCTTCGGCTACTCCTGGCTTCGCTTCCATAGGAGGGTTTAGGGTTTAGGGTTTAGGGTTTAGGGCTTAGGGTTTAGGATTTAGAGTTTAGCTACGTCCCCTGAGCCGCACTTCGGACCCCGAAGTTCGACGCATCACCGCATGAATTCGCCAGCCTTTTGGCACAAACTCTGGTTCAAAGCCAGAGCTTTCCGTGGCCTTACCTTATGTCCGTCGTCGGGATCTTGCTCTCACGGGGTGGCGTCTATTTTGACCCAAAAACAGAGCCGCCTCTGCTGTCAGAAGGTCATCTGGGAGTAACGGGTGACCCCCCTTCGGCTGGGTCGGCTCTCTTCCTCGGTATTTAGGGTTTAGGGTTTAGGGTTTAGGGTTTAGGGTTTAGGGTTTAGGGTTTAGGGTTTAGGGTTTAGGGTTCCGGGCTTAGGGTTTAGGGTCCCTTCATTCAGGAATACACCCTCTTGGCCGCAGAATCAATGTGCCCCATGACCAGGCGTCCCCAAACCACGAGAGCCTGCTGGAATGCCCAAATCTCCTCACTGCAACTCCATGTTGCAGAAAGCAAGTGATGGCAAACTATGGCAAATATCATAACCCCAAACCCTTTGGGGGTTTAGGAGTTTAGAGCTTACAGGGTCTCACAAGTTCTCCAAACCCCCAAACCCCAAACCCCAAATCCCAAATCCCAAACCCCAAACCCTAAACCCTAAACCCCTGTTTCGCAAGCAAAATCCTAACCTCCACCTTCTCAGGCCCCGGCTTCGCGATCGTTGCCCCAGGAGGTGGACCAGGAGCCACGACTCCGCCGGCCGCCGTCGTCCCGGCCCTCGTTGTTTGGGGTTTTAGGGGTTTCAGGTTTTGGGGTTTAGGGTTTTTGGGGTTTTGGGTGTTTCCTTTTTTTGTTTTGGGAAAAAAGGGGGGGGTGTTTGGGGGGGCTGGGAGGTTCGGGGGGATTGGGGCTACTGGGGGGGTTTGGGTCAATTGAAGTGAATTGAGCCAGAAGCGATTCGAACAAACTTTCTTACACTCGACTTGTCGGCTGTTTAGACAAATAGCATACGTAATTCAGAGTGATGCCACCTACAATTTCCATTTTTTTGTCTTGAAGGTTCAGGGTTTAGGGTTTAGGGTTGAATTAGCGTTTAGGGTTTAGAAGGATGTATCTTGAGAACTAGGTGTGGGGGTCTCTCAGGCTTCGAGTGAGCTTGGTTGCGGCTGAATGCCCACTTCGGAATGAGCACTGGGCAGGTTGCCTGCGACACTTTGCGGCTTTGAGGGTTTAATATGTGGGTGGTTGTCAAAATGATGGTCCCTTTTTGGATCCCTATTATACTACGGCACCTTGTATTTACGGTACCCCAAAAGAGATCATAATTTTGACTACCACCCATGCATGGTGTGCAGGCTGAAACCAAAACCCTAAACCCTAAACCCCTAAACCCCTAAACCCCTAAAGCCCTAAAGCCCTAAACCCCTAAACCCCTAAACGGCACAGCTTCTGAGGCCATAACGCCGCGGTCGTCATGGTCCCATTTCCTGCCCTTGTCCTCACCCATGAAGTAGGGCCAGCTGAAGTTGAGGGGGTTCAGCGTTCAGGGTTTAGGGTTTAGGGTTTAGGGTTCAGGGTTCAGGGTTCAGGGTTTAGGGTTTAGGGTTTACAGTTTAGGGTTTAGGGTTCAGGGTTCAGGGTTTAGGGTTTAGGGAGGCTCTGCCCAGATCTTCCAAAACCCCTAAATTCATGACTATGCACTAATTCATCATCACTACCCTTAGTATACATTAGGGTATATTCCGTCATTAAGGGGTTTCTTGGAATATCTGGGGAAGTCGAAGAGAGAGAGTTCAGGCATGTCAGCCCCAAGCACCTCCAAACTTCAAGCAGCAACACGGCTCCTCTTCATAGTCGTAGTCATCGTAGCCGCGCTTCTTCTCCCAATCGTCTCCTGTTGGAACGCAAGATCGGCTGCAAGTCTGAGGGCTTAGGGCCTAGGGTTTAGGGTTGAGGGCGGAGGGTTGAGGGTTGAGGGTTTAGGGTTTAGGGTTTAGGGTTTAGGGTTTAGGGTTTAGGGTTTAGGGTTTAGGGTTTAGCAAAGGCCGGGCTCCGTCATCGCGTCGCGAGCGGCCCCCTTTGCTTCTGTCGTTGTACCCATTCTTGCTGGAGCTGGTGTTCCAACCTTGCTGCGACAGCTCTGCCCAGATCTTCAAAAACCCCGTAATCAATGACTATACACTACTTCATAATTACTATCCTCAGTATACACTAGGGTAGGTTCCTTAATCAAGGGGTTTGGAAGAGCTGGGTGGTTATGTTTAACCATTCTAGGGCGTGGAAAGAGCAAACAGAAGTCAGACCGGAATGCGGGATCATTCTGAGTGCCATACGGTCATCGCGCCAGTCCTCCTCCTCTTCCCACTCATCATCGTCGTAGGCCTCCATTTAGGGTTTAGGGTTTAGGGTTTGAGTTAAGGGTTTAGGGTTTAGGAACCCTAAGCCCTAAACCCTAAACCCTGCAACTGTGAAGACCTTTCTCACAGCGAAGGCAACTGCAGAGATACTGATGGGAGGGCCCTCCTTCCGTCGGCCCTTGCCGCTGCTTTTGCCGCCGCCACCAGAGGACCAACCTACAACGGTTTAGGGTTTAGGGTTTAGGGTTTAGGGTTTAGGGTTTAGGGTTTAGGGTTTGGAGTTTGGGGTTTGGGGTTTGGGGTTTTGGGTTTAGGGTTTAGGGTTTAGGGCTCTCGGGTGTACCGGGGAGATGCAATCTGCCGTTCGATGACGTCACTTGTGTGGGAAAATGGAAGGGAAGTTGAGTTCCCCCTCCTGCCCCCCGTGTCCAATAACAGACGCATCCGAAGCAGAGCAGCAATAAGCTAAGTCCACAAGATCAGATCAATCCCCACCCTGCCCGCAACAAATGAGCCATGGCTGGCGCCTGACCAACCATCCTTGGAGCGTGATCCGCCTTTTCTGTCTCGCTCCTGGACACGCCAGGACATCAAGGTGAATCTGGACATGAATGCCGCAACAAACTGGCCCGATCCGCTTGTTGAAACACGGGCAGGCAACTCAGACTAAACCCCAAACCCTAAACCCGGCAAGCAAGTCTGTCCCATGATTCCGACTCGTCATACTCGTCGTACTCGTCATATTCATCGTACTTGTCGCGCTTGCTGCGCTTGTCGGGCTTGTCGTACTTGTCGTACTTGTCGTACTTGTCATGCTTGTCGTTGCTCCACTTCTTCTCCTTCCACTTGCTGTCATCTTCCCACTCCTCCTCCCACTTGTCCTGACAAGTCGCACCAGAAAACCCTAAACCCTAAACCCTGAACCCCAAACCCTAAACCCCAAACCCTGAACCCTAGAAGATGAAGCACGCAGAGCCTTCGACTCGGGCATCTTCGGTATCCAGGACTTCAGAGTTCGTGCTCGCCCCTGGCGCTTCAAGGTCTTCCGGCTTTCGGAGCTTCAAAGGGACTTCGGGTTTAGGGTTTAAGGTTTAGGGTTTAGGGTATTGAGGTTTAGGGTTTAGGGTTGAGGGTTTAGGGTTTAGGGCTTGGGGCCTAGGGCTTAGGGCTTAGGGCGTAGGGGGAGCTGCAACGACATCAAACACTTCCTCACAAGCCGGAGCGTGACAAGAGCGAAAGACCTACTGGCTCGCAGGTCCTATCTGGTTCGCTTGAGGTGACAGAATCTAAACCTGATCCCTCAACCCTGAGCCCTGAACCAAAGCGCTAGGACTCATTTTCCGATCTGCCTGGCGCGAACCGGAGTTGTACCAATCGCCGTGGTCGTCATCCTTCACTGGGCAACCCTCGAAGGGTTGGGGGAGGGCTTGCAGCGGGTTGACGAAAACCTTAAGATCTTTTTAAACAAAATGACTCAACCTTAATCCCATCCCTCGCTACCAACCCGATTCCTCGGCAACCTCCACACTCCCATCACACGAAGAATCCCTGGTCGCCTGAATCCTAACCCTTAGCAACCCTAAACCCCTTAAGATCCGAAGGACTTTGGGGTTTAGGGCTTAAGGCTTAAGGTTGAACCTCTCGGCCACAACCCAAGAAGAAGAAACTCCCCCAACCCCCCCCCCCCCCAAACGCCTCCTTCTGCCCGCGCGACCACCCCAGCGGTGCTTTTGCCCTGCGGCGGTTCAGAGTGGAGGGCGGCCGAGGGTCTAGGGCCAATTTACGGTGCAGGAGTAGCCATCTTGTTTACAGGGGGCCTTGCTGGGTAAGCGTGAATTCAGGGCTTGGGTGCAACAAAAGGTACATGGGGTATGACTTGCTGTGAAGGTGCAAGGTGTAGTTGAAAGGTTTGGGTTTTTCTTTTCACTTTGCTCGGCTGCTGGCCACTTCAGAAACTATGTACTTGCCTTTGTGAATACAGTAAGTGAAGTTGGTTTTTCGCCATGTGCTTGACAAAAGAACTCTGTAGCTTCAACTATTTCGGTTTGGGTTGTCATCGGCTTGTTCACGATTTGCCTCTCGTTTTGCTCTCTCTCTCTCTCTCTCTTCTGCATGTCTTGTTGTCGTAATATTCCTGTCTTGAATGAATTGGGTGCTTAGTTGTCCTCACCATGCTTCTCATTGCCTTCTCCTTCAGAACCTCAATTCCCTGTACTAGCTTAGCTACAAGTATGCTCCACTCATCCTGAAACACAGAGGCCTTGTCCCCTAAGCCCCAAAGCCCTAAAAACTGAGGGTTTAGGGCCTTAGGGTTCAGGGACTCAAACCTAACCCCAAACATAACATTTCGGATGCGCTCCCCTGCCAGCAAAGCACGACGCTGTAGCAAGAACAGCGAAGAACCCTAAACCCCAAACCCCAAACCCCAAACCCCAAACCCTAAACCCCTGCTTTGCTGTTGGGGTGCGAGTACGCTTGCAACTCTCGCACGCAGAACCTCGGTGGGTAGTTCCTCCAAAGTAAGGTCGCTTTTGGGGTCCTTTTCTTAAGGGTGCCGTGGGGATCCAAAAAGGGACCCTAATTTAGAGAACTAAACCCTAAAAACCGCTAAACCCTAAAAACCCGAAACCCTAAAAAACCTCAACCCTAAACCCTAAAACCCCTAAACTCTAAACTCCGAAAACCCCTAAGAACCCTGGAAACCCTAAAACCCTGTGATCACCTAAATCTGCAAGCACAAAGGGCACCTGGGCTTCTCCTCTAAGAGCTCAAAGTACTTGTCGTGAACCCACCTGGGCGCGAAATTCTGGAGACCCTTTGATCCTGAGACCTTCTAGGGGTTTAGGGTTTGGGGTTTAGGGTTTAGGGCTTAGGGCTTAGGGTTTAGGATTGAGGGTTTAGGGTCTAAGCTGGACCTTTCGGATTAGGGGTTTCGGAGTTAAAAAGGTTTCGGGGCTTCTGGCCCTCGAGGTTTAAGGCCTTCGGGTTCAGGCCGAGGGCAGGGCTTGCCCTCGTCGTCCGGCGACGGCTTGTCCCCTCGACGCTCCTCGCGCTTCTCCTGGATGGCAGGCGTCGACCCCAAACCCTGAAGCGTTTCAGGGCTGGAAGTGTTTGAGGGTTTCAGGCTGTAGGACCCGTAAACTTTAAGGCGCTCCTCATGTTAGGGCTTAGGGTTTAGGATTTAGGGTATATTACAATGATGCATTCTTATGATGACAGAGTCGAAGACTATAAGAATGCCATGAATCCGAACATCCGACGGCCTAGAACTTCGGGAAGCAAGCTTCCACAGGGCTTCCAAAAAAGGGTTGTGCACCTTCTGAAGGGGGAACAAATCACAAGGCTTCTGGTTGGGGTGTATACTACAACTACCCCCCAAAATTGGGGGAAGTACCCACACGCACAAAAACAAGATCGGCCAGGAGGCGCAAGAGGGTTGCTTCCTGTGATATCATCGGCCATAGCTACAGCGCTGGCATGCGCAGCGCAACCCCGTGCAACCCCGTCCGTCCTTTTTGTCCTCTTTCTTGGCCTGGCATCACCGTCAAAGGCAACCCTAACAACCTCATGAAATTACCTACAGGCTCCCATGTAGCAGTTTTTTGAGGTAGAAAAACTAGAACCCCCTATAGCTCACCCAAAAAGGAACTAGGAAGGCCAAGCGGGGGCCTCATCGTCCTCCTTCTCGTCGCCCTCATCATCGGCCTGCACAAGCAGGGGTTTAGGGTTTAGGGTTTAGGGTTTAGGGTTTAGGGTTTAGGGTTTAGGGTTTAGGGTTTAGGGTTTAGGGTTTAGGATTTAGGGTTTAGGCTGAGGAAGCTGCAGGGCTCCTAAATGCCCTACCATGCCCTACCCCCACAACCACAATCATCAAGCATCTAAACCCGAAACCCTCAACCCCAAACCCGAAACCCTAAACCCTAAACCCCTTCAGGCTTCTCAAACTCCCGGCAAGGCATCTGCGATTTCAGTGTAGCATGTACCGCTTACACTTGGCTGAATGCACGGAGCTGCAAGTCCTACTCCTCTGCCTGGCGGTCGTCGTGCAGAAAGTACCGGTTGTCGCGTGGAACCTAAGGTTCTTAGGAGATCCGTGCTGCAAACAAACACAAGGAAACCCAAAAGACCGTAAACCCAAAGCCCAAGAACTCAGGCTGCAAGAGTTTCTTGGCCTTCTTGCACGCAAAACCCCAAACCCTAAACCCTAAACCCTAAGCCCTAAACCCTAAGCCCTAAGCCCTAAACCCTAAACCCTAACCCCTAGAGACCCTAAACCCAAAGCCCTGAGTCCACGAGACATGCGCTGCGAGCCTGAGGTCGACACCATCTCAGGGCCCTGGGGCAACGGCTAGATGACAACAAAAGAGTATGAGACCCGTACTTTCTTATTTTTATACTAGTGCATATGAGGCCTTTAGTACTTTTTTATTTTTATACTAGTGCATATGAGACCTTTACTTTCTTATGTTTATGCTAGTGCATGTTCACACGATTGCAAGATTGCGTGCTGGCGGCTTTGCATTTTTGCAGCATTTACGCGATTGCATGATTCAATGTTTGCCTTATGACACGATGGCATTATCGCATTATTACTCCGGTATTCGATTATTCTATCATTCCATTTTCCTTGTCTTACATTTGTTGTTATACTAGTATAATATGATAATAGTTTTAAACTGTTATAAGAGTATACGAGCATGGTAGTCTAATACTACATTATTACATTCTTACTTTCATATATGAGTATATGCTATATTAAACTGTTTTAGCAGAGGTTGACTATATTTGCGTTTACTTTTTGTCATCTCACTTGATTGCTGTTGACGGCTTGGAGTGTAGAACTACACCGCAGATGGCGTCCGCAGCGTCCCACAGCTCCCTTTTCTTCGCTGCCCGGGGTATCATATCACGGTCAGTAGCCCTAAACCCTAAACCCGAAACCCGAAACCCTAAACCCTAAACCCTAAAGTCAGTAGCCCTCAACTTCCGGCAGCTTCATGGTGAGCCGCAGCCGACCGAACTTCCCGTCGATGCGCACGATGCTCACCGCGACCTCCTGGCCGACCTCAACCTCATCCTGGGGATGCTCCACGTAACCTTAGTTTAGGGTTTAGGGTTTAGGGTTTAGGGTTTAGGGTTTAGGGTTTAGGGTTTAGGGTTTAGGGTTTAGGGTTTAGGGTTTAGGGTTTAGGGTTTAGGGTTTGTCCAGTAACCTGGGGGAATTGAAGGTTAACCTTTGGGATTCTAAGGGGATTCTACTACCCCAAAAAGGTTTAAAGGCTACCTACTCCACTACTAGGCAACCCTCGCGGATCTCGGAGACGTGCACGAAGCCTTGCACAGGCACGCCACCTGTGGGGGATCTCACTTTCACGATGATCCCGTAGGGCTCGATGCGCGTGACCGTGGCCGAAAGCAAGGCCTTGGGCGGGAGTTGGCGGAACTCGGACACATCCGAGCTGAGCTGCGTGGTCGGATCGAGCATGGTCACCTCGAGCCGCGCCTCGATCTTCCATGATACGCCTTCTTTGACTTTGTAGGAGAGCGGCCGTATGCCACATATCCAGACTTCGACCTCCTGTCCTATATGGAGCTCCTCTTCGATGGCCCCTCCTTCGGGGAGGATCCTGCTCGCATGTAGCGTCGCATCGGTGTCCAGCCCAACGTCCAGCAGCGCATAGGACTCAAAAATGTCTTTGACAGTCCCTCGCAACTTCGTGCCCACCTTTGGATCGCCCGAGTGCAGCCATCGCTTGGGAGGCCTCCGCCCGAGGTCTGCGCGCCCTGACGCAGCTGACGCAGCCCGGCTCCGAGACGCTCCGCGCCAGAAGAGCAAGGAGGAAACTGAAGAAAGCACGGGAGCAGCAGTGGCCCCCAGGATCCGACTGTGGCCTCGTCGAGCGCACCTCTCTATCGTCGCAGCCACCGGTGTAGCCGGCACCACAGAGGCCGTCCATGGTTGGGAAAGCATGTCGAGGTGATGATGCTTACGGATGTTTGCCTGCTAGATTCTCAAAACGTGCATGGTCTCGTCGACTTGTTTTCTGTCTACCCTTTTGGGCCCCGAAGGATAGAGGTCAGGCAAGGTGCGGTTCAGCCTGCCAGCAGCGAGGGGCACGAACACACGAAGGCTAGGCAAGGCCGGCCTTGTACCAGGACTGCTCGTACTCCTGCAATCGACAGGGGCAGAGCTCTCACCACCGAAGCTACATCGGGGGGGGGGGGGTGGGGCCTTCCCAGCTTTGCGCTCTCCCGCCGCGCCGTCTTCATCATCAGGATCTTCACCTTAGAGGCATGGTGCTGAACGTATAAAGACCCTATGCAACCAGACAAGCACTCAGGATGAGAGCCCATCAGGCGCGGCACCATCCTCGTAGGCCTCCTCCTCTTCGCCCTCCTCAGCCTCCTTGGCCTTCTTCTTGGCCTTCCGCGCCTTCTTCCGGGCCTCCTTCGCCTCCCGGGCCTCCCGCGCCTCCTGGGCCTCTTGGGCCTCCTGCTCAGGGGCCTCCTGGGCCTCAGGGGCCTGGCCTTCTTCCTCCTGCACTGTGGGGCTCTTCACCCTCAACCCTAAACCCTAAGCCCTAAACCCCAAAAGCAACCTAAGCCCTAAACCCTAAATCCCAAAAACCCCAAACACAAAACCCAAACCCCAAACAACCTAGGACCTCCCCTAAACCAACCTTGGGATGTTCCCCTTATGCCAACATAGCAGGGATTATAACAGGGGGTTCTAAGGGCTGTTAGTATAAGGGGGAACATATCCCAACCCTAAACCCCAAACCCCAAACCCCAAACCCTAAACCCTAAACCCTAAACCCTAAACCGAAGTTGTCCTCCGTGGCCTTCGAGACCTCGGCCGGCTGGGCCGGGGTCTCCTTGGCCTCTGCCTCTTCGAAGCCCTCCGAGGCCTGTTCTGGGGCTTCCTGGGGTCTTTCGGGGCTTGTTTAGGGTTTAGGGTTTAGGGTTTAGGGTTTAGGGTTTAGGGTTTAGGGTTTAGGGTTTAGGGTTGCAGGGTTTAGGGTTCAGGGTTTAGGGCTTAGGGTTGTTATCGGGTTTGGGGCTTTGGGTCCCTTGCATGGTTCCCCATGACGATGTGAGGCCTTCTATTTCGGGTAGCGGCCCCAGACTGAGGGACTCCCATGCAGGCTACCAGGGCTCAGAAATTTAGGGGGTTAGGGTTTAGGGTTTAGGGTTTGGGGTTTAGGGTTTAGGGTTTAGGGTTTAGGGTTTAGGGTTTAGGGTTTAGGGTTTAGGGTTGCAGGGTTTAGGGTTTAGGGCAGAGGGTTTAGGAAGCGGAAATGCGGTTTAGGGTAGCTTCTCAACTTGCTGGTGACCGCGGGGGCCTTCTCAGCGGGCGCCGCTGTTTCCTCGGTCTCCTTAGTGGGCTTTTCTGCTTTCTCCTTCTCGTCCTGAGGTACTCTCGCGGAATACAAACGAGAGAACGTATTCGCCAAAAACATTAAGGGTTTATGACTACTGTTACAATAAGAGCCTCGTTTGAATGTATGTCAATAGGGGCTCAAGGTTAATAGATTATTGTACGTTATCGCCAGTACATGGTCCAGGGTCGAAGGACACAGGGTCTCCCACACTGTAGGACTGTAGGAGAGCGGGCTTGATCAAATGCAGGAGTAAGCCAGACACAACAACATGGGAGGAAACTGCCCACGTCAGGGACGGCGAGGCCAAGGAACCTACAACGCAGAAGGTTCCGAGGCTGAGTGGTGCCAGAAAGCTGGGAGGACAGGCTTTCGCGGGGAAACAAAATAGGAAGAGCGAGCCTCACGCGATGCTACGCTGTCAAGTCTCCCCTAACCCCAAGCAATCCTCCTCCCCCAAAATAACCCCAAAGCCCCTCAGCACCTCCTAACCAACCCCTGAACTACTTTCCACTCGCCCGACCCGCCCAACCAAGAACCATGCTCCCTTGGGCGGGCTGCTCTCACCCAATACGCCCTTCAAAACCTGAACCGCTAAAACGGCAGAGGCCTCACTGGGCTCGCTCTCGGAAATGTGCGAACCCGCACTTCCGAAGGCGTCCTCCTAAAATGAGGCATCAGGTTTGGGGGGTTTCAGGTTTCAGAAGGGTTTGGAGTTTAGGGCTTAGGGCTTAGGGTTTAGGGTTTAGGGTTCTTGGGGGCTTGATAGAAGCCCGAAGCGGCGCAGGGCGTCGCACCTCGTCCTCCTCTTCTTCTGGTCCGGCTCTTCTTCTTGGCGCCATGGCCTGACGGGATGCTCATCCCCTCAAACCCTAAACCCTAAACCCTAAACCCTAAACCCTAAACCGTAAACCCTACACATGCTTCAAGTGCTGAAACCACCTGCCTGGGACAAGGGGCCCGGTGAAAACCACTGAAGCCGTCTTGAGCCCCAGATGAGTCCGAGGGGTCTCGAGCACCACGAGCTGACGATGGCTGAAGATTATAGTCTTATAGCACATGAGTGAATATCAGTTTACCTCGCAGAATTATGAACTTTAATATATATGTGTATATATATGTGTATATATATATGTATGTACGTATATGTCTACTGTAATTTTCTTATGCATTGGTTCATTTTGTTTTTTATGTATTCATATTTATACGTATTTATTTGTCTATTTATTTACTAACAAGGAACCTGGCTCGGAACGCACACAGTTGCCACGACAGACAGCTCCGAGCACCGCAGTTTTGCCGTCCAAGTTCCGCACGTGCTGCAAACATCGGAGTCTACTCAGTAAGCACAGGGTTATCTTACAATGTCTGTCATATGGCTTGACAATCAAAAAGGCCGGGTTTGCGTGAGGCGTCAGCTCTCCATCACTTGGCACCTTTGCGACTCCAAGGACCAGGCCACCCGGCTTACTGTAACTATTTACATCCCCCTCCCCGCACGGCTTAACAGGTGCACAGCTTGAGGGCTTAGGGTCCTACGCCTGAGCGCGTACTCTAGCTGGGCATCGCACCCTTGGGCTTCTCATAGGCCTGCAGGCAGAGTGCAAGCATCACAGCAGCTGTTACCATTGTCGAAGAAGGACTGAATCAATCAACTTCAAATCAACGAAACAAGCACTTTTCTAAGACTCGAGGTGCTGAAGCAGGAACGTGTCACTCTAAAGGCTGCCGGAGGATGCGCGCAGAAGCATGTGCACCGTGAAATGAGCGACGTCCGCTTGGGGGTCCCTGCATGGACGAAGCAAGAGCACGACTGCAGGATAGACTTACAACAGCCTCATCGTAGGTCTCATCCCAGGTCCACTTCATCAGCGGCCTCTTGCACTGAGAGAAAGCGGGGAGAAAAAAAGAGCCAAACCCTAAACCCTAAACCCCAAACCCCAAACACTAAACCCAAACACTAAACCCAAACCCACGCTATCTAACAGCGGAGGAATTCCCAGGACACCGATTCTCTGAGGTGGGGATCCGCGAGCGCCCAGATTAAAGGCAAAAAGCAGGGGAAAACAAGATCCAAACCCTAAACCCTAAACCCGAAACCCTAAACCCTAAACCCTAAACCCTAAACCCATGAGGCTCAGACTGCTCCGTGAAGATGTGGGCCGGTCCGGGCCTCGTTTGCTGTAACTTCTTCCCTTTTGAGCCAAGGGTCAGGGTTTAGGGGTTTAGAGTTTAGGGTTTAGGGTTTAGGGTTTAGGGTTTAGGGTGTGCCAAGCCTGACGCGCGGCTGCTTGTTGCCCGCCCGACCCTCCCGGTGTTCGTTGTGTAATCAATTTTTCTTTTTTTCTTTTTCTCACCCCCTTCTCTAAATTACAATCACGTCGCGCGGAAGTTGAGTTGTAGCCGAAGGATGCAACTTAACTTGCGCGCAGATGTTTAAGAAAAAAAAGTTATTGGAGAAACCTGAGGGAAGTTTTCCTCCGAACGGCCGCCGCCAGAATAACAGCACGAGGTTGTTGATGAGGTGACACGGTCCAGATTACGGGAGACAACGATCGGAGCAGAGACAGAGTCCGGGTTGCGCGTGAAACTACCTGGGTGCCGCCAGAATAGCAGAACATCGGTTGGAGCAACCCGAGCAGAGAGCTGGGGTCCAGGTTTCACATGAAACCATGTGGCTGCCGCCACAACAAAAGATTGTGGGCCCAGATTGTTTCTCTCGGACGGTCCGGGTTTTACGCGAGACTACCTGGCTGCCGCCAGCAAAACGTCGCTTCCTCTCAGAAGAGACCAGCGTGCATGCTCTTGATCCGTGGGCAAAACAAAGTCTTTTTTCAGAAGAGAGACAACACGCACGCTCTTGATCCGTGGGAAACTACCGGCTGCCCTGCAGGCCGTGTCCAGTCTGCCGAACCGCGGAGTACCAGGGTCCAGATTTTGCGGGGGGGTCCCTGGCTGCCGCCAGAAGACTGTGGTTTCAAGGAGTAGTGTCGGAGTTTTTGCTCTGGGCTCCTTGCCGTGTCCAGTCTGCCGAACCGCGGAGTACCAGGGTCCAGATTTTGCGGGGGGGTCCCTGGCTGCCGCCAGAAGGGGGGAGGAGGGGCGAAGATGGGGGCAAGGGAATGAGGGGGAAAACAAAAAAAGAGGGGACCCCCCAAACCCCCGACAAACCGGAAGAGCAGAAGGAAGGAGTGAGATGGAAAGCACAGAAGGAGGGAGGTTAGGGGTAGAGATAGGCGTGGGGGGGAAACGGAAAGAGTGGGAGATGGGGTAGGAGTGATTGACCTGCGGTTTCAAGGAGATGTCAGAATTTTTGGCTCTAGGGAGAAACCCTAAAAGTAGCAATGTCCGAAAAGCTCCATCCACTCACTGCTCATAAACGATCGGGAGAAGCCCGACACGCCGTACCAAATCGCAGTAACGATAGCCCCCCCCATCACCAGTCAATTTCAGTACTAAAAAAGAAAAAAAATCGTCATTTTTAACTGTGCCGGCCGATCCTGGGGTCCCCCTCATGTGGGGTGTTTTTGGAGTCAAACTTTCCCTCTCATGGGGGGGTCGGATTTTGGCAAGGTGTGCTCCTGAATAAATACAAATTTGCTTTGAAAAATGGAAAAATAACGCGCGACCCCCCCTTGACCAAACTTAGGCCTGAAAAAGGTCGCTGGGGGGGCGGCCTTTCCTCAAATTGAGTGTTAAAAAAAAAAAAACAAAAAAAAAAAAAAAAAAAAAAAAAAAAAACAAAAAAAAACAAAAAAAAAAAAAAAAAAAAAAACAAAAAAAAAAAAAGATAACCTTGAAACAGCCTGAAAAAACATTGAAAAAACCTTCAACAGCCTGGAAATTTTTTGAAAAAAACAAATCCTTGAGAACCCTTAACAACCCCGAAATCCTAAGAAGGCTCGGTCTTGGCCAAACTCCAGGCAGCGAGAGCCCACCCAAAAAAAACCGTCGATTTCAGTTTACTAAAAAAAAAAAATCGCATTTTTACTGGGACACGGCCGACTGGGTCCCCCTCATTTGGGGTGGTTTTGGGAAGCAACGTCCCCCCCAAGGTGGGTCGGAGTTTTTGAAGCAAGGGGGTCCTCCGAATACTAAATGCTTTGAAAATGGAAAATACGACCACCCCTGGACCAAAATTAGGCCCTTGGAAAAAAAAAAGGTCCGCGAGGGTCCGGCGGGGGTGGGGGGGGGGTCGGTGGACCCTTTGCTGGAAGTCCCTAAAGGCTCCCAGCAGCTTGAAAGCTCGAAGAGCTCTGGGACTTCAAAAAGCATTGGTGCCTTCCTCGAATTAGGACTTTAGGATCAACCGGTGAAGGCTCGGTTTGGTCCCAAAATCCATACCACCAGACCGTCGATTTCGTATTAAAAAATAGCCTTTTTAATTTGGGACCCGGGCCGATCCTGGGTCCCCCTCATGTGGTTTGTTTTTGGAGTCAAACTTTCCACTCCTCAGGGGGGGTCGAGTGTTTGAGCAAGGGGGGGTCCTCCTAATACTAAATTGCTTTGAAAATGGAAAAATACACCCCCCCTTTACCAAAATTAGCTGTGAAACAAAAAAAATAGCTCGCGGGTCCCTGTGGCCCTTAAGTACCCCTAAAAGGCTCCGAAAGGCAGCCTTGAAAAGCTCTCGAAGAGGCTCTGGGGGCAACAAAAACCCCTGGGAAAGCTCCGGGAAGCTTGTAGGCTTCGAATTTTTAAGGATTTAGGAATTTCATGCATGCCGGGTATTGGGGTGAAGTTTTACAGTTCTGACCTTTTAGTCCCATTACGGGGGCCTGCCGAGGAGGAGAGGCTGCAGAGGCTGCCACACCCTCTGCATAGTGGGTGTCTTGACGGCTTCCTGATCGTCCGCGAGGCCCGCTTCGCGACTAGTTCCGCGCTCCTGCGCCAAGACTTTAGGGGTGTAGGGTTTAGGGTTTGGGGTTTAGAGTTAGGGTGTAAAGGGTTTGGGGTTTTAGGGTTTTATGGTTTAGGGTTTGGGGTTTAGGGTTTAGGTTTATGGGTTTAGGGTTTAGGTTTAGGGTTTAGGTTTAGGGTTTAAGGGTTTAGGGCTAACAAAAAACAGGCAGGCGTGGTGGAAGAAGAAAAACAACAAATTATACTGGCCCCCCTTGAAAGATAATTATCATGGGCCCTGAAGCCCCCTATTTTGAAAGCCCTTTAAACTCTGCGTCCCAGCGCTGGAGTCAGGCATAGCTTGCAATTACGAGGTTTAATAGGAACCCTAAAAACCCCAAACCCGAACCCAGACAATGAGACCAGCTTGTCAATGATTCCATCAGGAAGAGCGCGGTGAGGGAACACAGTTCCGGCTCCATGTTTAGGGTTTAAGGTTTAGGTTTAGGTTTAGGGTTTAGGTTTAGGGGTTTTAGGGTTTTATGGGGTTAGGTTTAAGGGTTTATAGGGCTACAACAGGTCAGAGAGAGCAGCCGCCCTAGGTTTTTCGGTTTTGGGGGCAAAAACAAAAAAAAAGAACAAAAAAAAGTCAAAGAAATAGAAACAAAAAGGAGAGACTGTTGGTATAGCTCCCATGAACCTTCAAGTTGCTTTAGGGTTTAGGGTTTTAGGTTTAGGGTTTAGGGTTTAGGGTTTAGGGTTTTGGGTTTGGGGTTTAGGGTTTAGGGTTTAGGGTTTTGGGTTTAGGGTCTAGGGAAGGACTGGTTTAGATGTATGGCATATGAACAGGGCCCTATAGGCATGGCAGGGCACACAAGCGCCTAAACCCTCGAAAAAGTTTGAGGACTTCTTGGGGGCGGTGGGGTCACAGGAGCCCCGCCACCCTGAACCCTTGACCCTACTTTAAGGTTCAAGGGATAGCTAGAAGTAGGGTTACGTGTACCCCTAAACCCTACAACCACACTTATAACTACCATGAACAACCCGGAACCCTTGACCCTAAACCCCGAAACCCTAAACCCTAAGCCCTAAACCCTAAGCCCTAAACCCTAAACCAAACCTCAACCCTAAACCCTAAACCCTAGACCCCTAGACCCTAAACCCTAAACCCGAAACCCTAAACCCACCAATCTCGAAGGAGCTCGGCCCCGCACGCCAGGTCATCCGTCTCCTTGAAGCGGACGAAGCTCGTGCGGCCTGAGCAAGTTGTAGGGTTTAGGGTTTAGGGTTTAGGGTTTCGGGTTTAGGGTTTAGGGTTTCGGGTTTAGGGTTGAGGGTTTAGGGTGTAGAGTTTACAGTTGACCCCCCTCCCCCCACCTGACTGCGCGGCACCACCTGGCAGCGTCTACAAACCTGCACCCTGAAGACTCCCTGAAATCTCCCAGCCCTGAGCCAGAAAAAACTGGAACCAGAAACTCTGAGAACCCCAAACCCTAAACCCCAAACCCTAAACCCCAAATCCTAAGCCTAAGCACCGGACTGTTGACAGACACCCTAAACCCTAAACCCTAAACCCTAAACCCTAAACCCCAAACCCCAAACCCCAAACCCCAAACCCCAAACCTAAACCTCTCAACCCTCAACCCGAGGTCCCCAGCCCAAGCAGAAGTTGGTCTCCTCGATGGCCCAGTCGTTGCTCCTGGGCGCTGTGTCACACTGCGTCGGCTTCCGTGGGTCCGTGAGGCTCCAGGAGTTTGGGAGGTTTAAAGGGGCTTCGGGTTTAGGGTTTAGGGTTCGGGGTTTGGGGTTTGGGGTTTGGGGTTTAGAATTTAGGGCTTGGGGGTCTGATTGTTGGCGTTTGACAGCTCAACCCTTGGGGTTTAATGCCACTCACAGAAGTGCATGGGCAGTAGACCCCAAGATGGCGGAACCTTTAAAGAGCTGGCCGATCGTTGGGTTTAAGGCTTAGGGTTCAGGGTTTGGGGGTTTAGGGGGTTATTTAGGGTTGAGGGTTTAGGGGTTACGGGTTTAGGGTTTAGGGTTTAGAAGGTTGAACCACAACGTTTCTGGGGTTGATGATTCAGGGTTCAAGGCCCCTGGCAGCTCGGGACCCAAGTCGAGGGTGCGAGGTTGTTTTCCTAAAAAGAAAGGGACCTATCAACGCATCGGTTTCTATCGGAATTTGCCGTACCTTTGAGAACTTTGACCGCCGTGGGGGGGGGGGGGGTGGGTCCAGGTGTGACCGTATATATACATATACATATATATATATATATACATATATATGTATATGTCTATATGCATATGCGAAGATATATATATACACACATATACATATACATATACATATACATATACATATACATATACATATACATATACATATACATTTACATATACATTTACATTTACATATCCACATAATATATATATATATATATGTACACATATATATGTGTGTATGCGTATATGTATATAGGTACATATGAAGATATATATATATATATATGTATGTATGTATGTATGTATGTATGTATAAATATGTATGTATGTATGCGTATATGTATATAGGTACATATGAATATATACATATATATATATACATACTTGGATGCATATTTCTATTGATACTTCTTTTCTTCACACCCTTGTATTGCATTTGTATGCACATATTATCCTTGGCTGGCCCTGCAAGCCGGGGCTTTTGGGACACGCTTGTGGGATCTCCCCAAGCTCCCGGCTTCTTGACCAGCTGATCGTCGGTGACTTCCTGACCCTGGTACTCAGAGAAGAACCTGGCTGCTTGTGTAGGGGCTAGGGCTTAGGTCTTAGAGTTTAGGGCTGAGAGTTTAGGGTTCAGGGTCTAGGGGTTACGGTTTAGGGAGCTTCGGGCTTGTTTTTTGAGGAGGCTGGGTGGAGCTTCAAGGGGGAGACAGTAAGGCTGGAAGGCTTTTATGGGGCTTTGGGGAGCTTTTTGCCTGGAGCTTCCACCTGGGTTTGAGGTTTAGGGGGTTAGACTTTAGGGTTTTTAGGAGTTTCAGGTTTTGGGGTCTGGGGCAATTTTCGGGACATCCGGGTCCTTAGTGTGGTGCCCCGTCCCGGCGCCTGAACCCAAAAGGGCTTCTCAAGGCTTAGCAGTGCAGCATGCGTGGGGCAGGCCTCCTGGCCCATAAAGGAGTGTCGAGGATGGTTCCGGGCGTCCTAAAACCCTCACAACCCCACCCCCCCTCTGAGCCCGACAATTTCCACCTACTAGTTGCTCAAGAATCCCCCCCCAAAAATAGAGATACTCTTCCTTACAAGGGTAATGTAAGTTCTTGGCGAGGTTCCGAAGCAAAAGCAGCAACCAAACCTCTACAAAACCCCGAAAACAACATCGACACCCTCGAAGCCCAGAAACCCTAAACCCTAAACCCGAAACCCTCAACCCTCAACCCTCGAAGCCCAAGCCTCTTGCCCGCGGCCAGAGGCGCCAAGGGGGCCACGGGGGCCTTTCCCACGCGCAGGGCCAATCCACCGAAGCGTCGTGCCAGCCTGGCGAAGGGGGTGGCCAACTTGAAGGTTCACGGGTACTTCGGAATAGGGTTTAGGGTTTAGGGTTTAGGGCTTAGGGTTTAGGGCTTAGGGCTTAGGGCTTAGGGTTTAGGGTTTAGGGTTTAGGGTTTAGGGTTTAGGGTTTAGGGTTTAGGGTTTAGGGTTTAGGGTTTAGGGTTTAGGGTTTAGGGTTTAGGGTTTAGGGTTTAGGGTTTGGGGCAGAAGGAGGGTGGCTGCAGCTTTCACCCTACTTCAACCTTCAGCTGAAATTCCTCCCATCATGGAGTTGCTCCGACCCCTAAACCCTAAACCCTAAACCCTAAACCCTAAACCCTAAACCCCAAACCCAAACCCTAGACCCTGCCCTCTTCGCCCGCGCCTACAAAAATGGCGTGCCAGGTTTGGGGGAACAGAAGATAGGGGTCGGAATAACTTATACGAAGAGTATTCCCTTGTGGCCCCTTATATAAGTATACCATAGCGACCCCCGAAAAGCCCTGTTCCAGCTCTGAAGGCCCTTATACTGCGCTCAGCTGCCCTGAACCCTAAACCCTAAACCCTCAAGCCCCCTGTAACTTGAAATTATGATGAAAATCAAAAAAACGAAACTCCTCGAAACTTTCCCCGGACCTGAACCCTTAATAAATTAAGTAAACCCTAAACCCTAAACCCAAAGCCCTAAACCCTAACTAAACCTTTCCTCAGCCCGAGTGGCATGATGCTTGGTGTCGATCTGCGGAACTCGGGGGGGAAGAAGCTTGGAGCTTGGAGCCCAACTTCAGGTCAAGCTGCATCATGGTTTAGGGTTTAGGGATTTTAGGGTTTAGGGTTTAGGGTTTAGGGTTTAGGGTTTAGGGTTTAGGGTTTAGGGTTTAGGGTTTAGGGTTTAGGGTTTCGGGCAGCTTGAAGCAAGGAAGACTGCCACATGGCCTGTTGCAGGTAAAACTCAAGTAGGTCTGGCAGACCCTCCTTTTCCACACTCACCAGATCGCCAAGGCACTGGCGCAAACTCCTGGCTACCGGAGGCACTTCCGTGCCACCAGCATAGCAACGGCAACCGGAGCTGGACGAGTCCCGGAGACAAGTTCCACCCAAGACTCCCACATGCAAACAAGATACTCTGTGTTGTGACAAACGAACAAGTGTGCCGAAGTCTCTCTCTTAAGCGTACCAGGCTCGATGTACGGTATCTGTGAAGGCTGGCAGCTAGCACGATGCAACACGGCTCCGAGCATTTCGCCACGTGCTGGCAAGCTGCTTCTTCGCTGGTGTTCTGGGTAGTAGTCTGCGCTAGTGGTGCAATTCCCCCTAATCGAGCGAAGAGCCACACTGCCACCCTCGGTCGGAGCTCTCAGATGTCCATGCGCGGGTCGCGGTATCGTGCCAGCATCTGGCAGGGCTCTGAACACAGCAAACAAGCTTCAAAGCCGAACTCGCAGATGATATCTATAGGATATATTGTCTATTCTTTTGTTATACGATAGTAGAGTCAATAATATTGTATATAGCATGTTTGAAAAAGAATATAGCATCTTTTTCTGATTTTTGTATTTTGTATTTCCTACCATTGCATCATATCAGTGTATTCTAGTATGCTGTACTGTATTCTACATACAAAATTTTTACATGCATGTCTATATCTGCACCTACAGTAGTGGTCGTCGTCATGGTCGTCGTAGCAGCCCCAAACCCTGAACCCTCAACCCATGCTCTGGCTGGCAGTCTGGTTTAGGGTTTAGGGTTTAGGGTTTAGGGTTTAGGGTTTAGGGTTTAGGGTTTAGGGTCTAGGGTTTAGGGTTTAGGGTTTAGGGTTTAGGGTGAACCGCAGCCAGGAAACGTCCCAGTAATGATCAGCTTGCCGGTCCTTGGACACATGGCTTTCAAGTGCAAGAAAGCCTTCGGGAAACCCTGACAGAAGGGTTTCAGGGTTCAGGGTTAGGGAGTAGGGTTTAGGGTTTAGGGTTTGGGGTTTAGGGTTTAGGGTTTGGGGTTTAGGGTGTAGGGTTTAGGGTTTAGGGTTTAGGGTTGGGGAACTCCAACAAGGGAGAAATAAGCCAGATAAGTGTTCGGAATAGACCTTTCAGGAAGACTACCCTTTTAGAACTCCCCAGAACACAGCACCGTACAGCCGCTGATGCAGGTGCCCAGTACTTCCCTAAACCCTAAACCCTAAACCCTAAACCCTAAACCCTAAACCCTAAACCCTGCACCCTACACCCTAGCCCCCCTAAACCCTAAACCCTAAACGCAAAACCATAACTGAACGCTGGGAGCGCGGCGTTGAGGAGCTTTCGAGCCTCCGGCTCGTTCCTGACGTGGCTCACCTGGCGATAAGCCAAGACAGCAGCTTCATTTGGGATGTTCCCCCCTTATACTAACAGTCCTTAATAAGGATTACAGTACCCCCCATCATGTCAGGAAAGGGGGGAGGCCCCGAGATGTCATCAAAAACCTAAATAAAAGCTGAAAGGGAGCCCCTCAGTAAACCCTAAACCCTAAATCCTAAACCCTCAACCCAAAACCCTAAATCCTAAACCCTGAACCCTACATGCCAACCCCTAAACCCTAAACCCTACCTCCCGGCCTTCCAGTTCTTGAAGCTTCGCTGCTTCACCACACCTTCCCAAACGAGGACCTGGTGCGGCATTGTCTCCAGGAGAGAGGTAGAGAGAGAGAGGTAGAGGTAGAGGTAGAGGTAGAGGTAGAGGTAGAGGTAGAGGAAGAGGAAGAGGTAGAGGAAGAGGAAGAGAAAGAGGAAGAGAAAGAGAAAGAGAAAGAGAAAGAGAAAGAGAAAGATGATCTCAAACAGAGTGTATATGTGCAATGGGGGAAGCAACCAAGCAAAGTGAGCAACCGCTCCAACAAGACCTAGAACTCTCTAAGTCCCCTGCCTTCAAAAACAGCAAGGCCCTAAACCCTAAACAACCCCTAAACCCTAAACCCCTAAACCCGAAACCCCAAACCCTAAACCCTAAACCCTAAACCCTAAACCCTAAACCCTAAACCCTAAACCCTAACGGAGCCCTCAGCTCCGGGCACAGTGGTCCTGGAGCTTGGGGGCCGTCACCTCATCCTGGTCCTCGTCATCATCGTCCTTCCAGCGTTGCTTGCTTCAGAGCCTTAAGGGGTGTAGGGTTTAGGGTTTAGGGTTTGAGGTGTAGGGAGTTTAGGGAGTTTAGGGAGTTTAGGGAGTTTAGGGAGGTTAGGGAGGTTAGGGAGGTTAGGGTTTAGGGACTAAGGCGACTAAGGGCTCGGGGACTTGTCCAGGTTTTTGGGGCTTAGGCCTTAGGGCGACGGTATCAAAACCGATTGGGAACCTTCGGGAGTAGGATTTCTAGAGGTTTGGGGTTTTAAGTTCAGGGCCAGAGGGGTTTGGGGCAGAAGAGCCCGTGGAGATCGAGGGGTTTCGGGTGTAGGGCTCCGGGTCAGCTTGGGTGGTTGAGGCTGAGCCTTGAACACCAGACCCCTCCAACCATACGACAACGATCTTCACGATTTAGGGAAATCCCTCACTTGGTTGGTGGGGGGGGGGTTCCACAAATAGGGATACCCTTTTTGGGGGTCCCTTTAAGGGGATTCTCTTCTGTTTGGGGTATAAAAGGGGTACCCCCATTTTGGGAAATACCCACTTGGCCAGCACTGAACTCCTCGTCAGCTTGCTCTTCGGTCCACTTGATCCGCCTCACTGGCGATCTTTAGGGTTTAGGGTGAGGGTAGGGGGGCAGCAAAGAGAGCTGGGCTGGGAAGTGTAACCAACATTCAGGCTTCGATACGTTGGCAGCGCATGTGGCTCACTAAAACGCGAATCCGAAGCTGTCTAAACCCTAAAGCCTAAACCGCCCTAAACCCTAAACCCTGTTGCCTGATCATGAGCTTCTTGTATCGCTTGATGGCACGCGGGCCACCCTCCACCACAACGATGTTGGCAACCTCAGCCACCCCAACAAGATGGGAAACAAATTTTAGCTGATGCCGCAGTGCCGCACAGTAGCCAATAGGGCTGGAGGGCTTGGATCTCTAGGCAGCCCATTTGCTGAGGCACGGGCGCCAGGGCAGGCTATGCAGCAACCTGTGAGGTGGAACTGCCTGCAAAGATGAGACGGTATGCAGCGCGGCTGCAGTTCTGATGAGCTGATGAGGGGCGTGGTGTTTCCGGGCTTTGTTAGGGGGGGGGGGGGGTATACTCGGCCCTCATCCCACAGCCCCCTAAACCCTAAACCCTAAACCCTAAACCCTAAACCCTAAACCCTAAACCCGCCCCAAACAAGCCAGCTTCACTGTGCGTTCATATCGATCTTGAACAAGTGCCTTGGGATGCAGGCTGCCCGAGTCCCTGCAGGGTTCTGGGAGGTGATAGGGTTTAGGGTTTAGGGTTTAGGGTTTAGGGTTTAGGGTTTAGGGTTAAGGGTTTAGGGTTTAGGGTTTAGGGTTTTTGGGAGGTTTGGGTCTGTGCTTGGAGGTTCGTGGGTAGCTGCAGCTGGGGCTACCCGTCGGCAACACATATCGTGGCTGCTTATGACCCTTGTCATAAAAAAGAAACGCGAAACCCGAAACCCCAAACCCGAAACCCTAAACCCTAAACCCCTAAACCCTAAACCCTAAACCCTAAACCCTAAACCCTAAACCCTTAAACCCTAAACCCTAATGAACCCTCGAGTTGCGTTGCTGCTCCTGGGACCCCCACTTCTTGTTCGCCAGGTCTTTGATCTTGAACACGAGCACCTGAAACCCATCGCGCCCGCGGAATGTAGAGGTTTGCGGTGAGGGTG
This sequence comes from Symbiodinium natans, assembly GCA_905221605.1. Lineage (NCBI taxonomy): Eukaryota > Dinophyceae > Suessiales > Symbiodiniaceae > Symbiodinium > Symbiodinium natans. The sequence goes on from CAJNDS010002340.1 coordinate 446,141, forward strand.
TTTTTTTTTCTGTGGCTTGGGCCGGAGGGGACAAAAAAAAAAACTCAAAACAGCCTCAAACCTCTCACCCTCAACCTTCACCCCCCCCCACCCCCCCCCCACCCCCCCAAAAACAAATCTGGCGCGCCCTTGTTGGACATCTCTCGGGTATTTCGGGGCCCGGGGGTGCAGGCCGATCAGGCTGGGATCCTGGAAGCCTTCCGGCTGCTAGCCCAGGTGAGGAGGTTCGAAGCTGTGAACATGGGTTTTAGGTTTAGGGTTTAAGGTTTAGGATTTAGGGTTCAGGGTTTAGGGGTTCAAGCACCTTTCTAGTGTTTAGGGCTCAGGGGGAAGCAGCACGGCAGCGGGAAGAGTCAACTGAGAGCTGGCGCCTGCACCACTGGTTCGCCTTCTGCCATCCTCACACGAGCGCATTTGACAGAGCCTATGCAAGCTAGTTCTAAACTCAAAACACACACATACATTTAAAAAATAATAATATATATATATATATAGATATATATATATGTATATATATATATGTGTACGTAAAGCGCGAGGCTTGACGAGCGCTCTGTTTTGGGCTTCGGCCTTCAAGCTGGCCTAGAGCTCAGGGGAAGGGAGCCGTTGAACCCTAAACCCTAAGCCCTAAACCCTAAACCCTAAACCCTAAACCCTAAACCCTAAACCCTAAACCCTAAACCCGTGCTTCGGCGTGCAGACTTTTGGGTGGGGGTTGGGGGGCACCGGACAGTCAGTTTAGGGTTGGGGTTTGGGGTTTGGGCTTTAGGGTGTAGGGCTTAGCGCGAGGAGTTCTTGCCACCAGGAAGCCATTTCTGCTTCTTCTTTTGCTTCCGCTCTTCTGCGGGAAGCCTGCGCGCCTCACAGCAACCAGGACGCGGGCTTCTCAACGCGGCTCGGGCTTCTCAGAGGGTTTAGAGTTTAGGGTTTAGGGTTCAGGGTTTCGGGTTTCGGGTTTTAGGGTTTAGGGTTTTGGGTTTCGGGTTTAGGGTTTGGGGTTTTGGGGGACCTTACCTCCACCACCCCACCCAAAAGGCTCCTCGTTGCGCTGCTCGTGCTCCTTCCGCCGCTGCTCCACCTGCTGCCTCCCACGACAAGATCATCCAGGATTGAGGGTTTAGGGTCTAGGGTCTAGGGTTTAGGGTTTAGGGTTTAGGGTTTAGGGTTTAGGGTTTAGGGTTTAGGGTTTGGGGTCTAGGGTTTAAGGTTTAGGGTTTAAGGTTTAGGCGGTGTCTCCCGAAGTCAAGACGAAACAGCCTGCAGCCCTCGCCCTGCAGAAACTGGAAACTACCCGGGAGCCCCAGATGTTGATCCTTGGACCGTTCTTGCGCTGCTCGATTTCTAGAACCGGTTAGGGTTTAGGACTTAGGGTTGAGGGCTTTCGTTCTAGGATTTCGGGTTTTGGGGTTGAGGTGGGCTTAGGGTTTAGGGTTCATGCTTCAGGGGTTCATGCTTCAGGGTTCATGCTTCAGGGTTCAGTGTTTAGGATTCACAGTTCAGGCGTTTGATCCTTTTTGACCCTGCGTTCTGAGCACCCCGCCTGACTTTTCGCTCCACCGTGGAGGGGTCAGCAACGGCCTGCACACAGAGCTTCAAATTACAGCAAGAAGGATCTTAAAGGCTACCCTATACACCAAAAATCCACAGTAAAGATAGTCGTGTAGTAGCACGAAGAATATAAACAATGATCATGATGGTAATGGTATTGGGACAAAATCGCGGGTCGAAAGTCCCTTGCCAAGGCATCAAACCTAGACAGGTGAGTACAAACCTTTAGATTTTTCAGGGTTTTAGGGCCGCAGAGTTAAGCCTCGGAGTTGGAACACAACCCTAAACCCTAAACCCTAAACCCTACAACGCTTGCAAGTGCAAAAGTGACACCGGCGCCACGTGCAAACGTGGGCCCGGCCTCATCTCCCAGGACGCGCATCAAGTTGGCCATCTTCACCTCAACAACAAGCAAGCTCCCAAAGGCCTTAAGGCCTGAACACCTGCACTCGTGCTGCCTACGTAAACCCTAAACCCTAAACGCTAAACCTACACCCTTCCAGGCCTTCGGCGGTGGGGCCTGCAGGATACCCATCTTAATCTTATCGCGGATCTCCTGCGTTCTCTCCTGACCTTGGCGAAGGAAGGGTTTGCCCCAACCCCCTAACCGCTGAAGCCTAGGGGTTTAGGGTTTAGGGTTTAGGGTTGAGGGTTTAGGGTTTAGGGTTGAGGGTTTAGGGTTTAGGGTTTCGCCTAGACTTACTGGCTCTGAGCAGAGAATAAGGGACATGAATGCCTTCCATCCCCTTTTAGGATGAACCCTTTAAAGGAGCATGAAGATGCATGGGTAGTAAACAGTGGGGTTCTAAATGGCGTAAAGAAGGTTATTGCCAATCATAACTATAGTTCTCCCACATAGAACCCACACATGAACCTCCAAGTAATGGGGACCGTTACTCCCCCCCCTCCCCCATTCCCCTTTTCAGAACTAGTCAGGAAGTAAACCCTCTGGGAAATCCAATGGCGCTGCCTTACCCCGAAGTTTCCAAAGGGTTTAGGGTTTAGGGTTTAGGGTGTAGCGTTTAGGGTTTCAGGGGGGGGGGGGGGGCATCGCCCATCCTAGTATTTCAGGAAATCTAAACGAAGAATCCCGACGTGAAAGACGCATAAATGGTGCAACCATCATGCGTCATACGTTTGCTAGCACATCATTGCTTGAAAATGTTAATGGAGTGTAGCATGTCAAATCCAGGTTCTTGAACCGCAACAAGACGAGCCTCGATGCTTGATTTCGTTCGAAAATGTTCGCACATCAGATACTGAACCCCCATAAGCCCCTTCAAAGGCCGCCACGCTTCAAGCGCCTGAGCTTCTTGCGCTCCTGAGGGATTTGGGATTTTTTGGGGTCTAGGGCCGGAAGTCTTCAGATATTTCTTCAGTCTGCTTTTTGGCCTTTCTTTGGGGGCAGTGGGTCTACTTGGAACCAGGGATCTTATGGGTTTGGGCAAGTCAGATGAGGCTGGCGACAGGGAAGAGGAAAGCTGCCTTTTTGCGTCCAGGGAGGGAGCTATCTGGCTCCAGGCAGCCTCGATGAAGGCAGCGGCGCCGACTCCCAGGCAAGCCCCACCGACTGTGTCACTCGGCCAGTGGGCATCCGCAAGAACACGAGTGCTTCCCATGAGGATCCAGGACATGACGGCAGCCGATGCCCACATGTTCCGAGAAGCACCGCGCTCCGTCGACCTTTCGGTCAGCTTGGGGAGGAGCACGCAGAAGATCAAGGACACACAGAAGGCAAATCTCGCCGTGTGCGCAGAGGGGTAAGAGAAGTCGGTGAAAAGCTCACATGGCCTGCTGCGGTGAAAGAACTCCTTCAACATGCGCTGCAGGAGCTTGATCCCTTCAAGGCCGGCAGGTGCTGACAATACCAACGGCAAACCTCCATCGCCAGCTAGTACCTACACTCTCCTTAGAACCTTAATAAGAATAATATGGTTAATATCCTCTTGGGTTTTATATAAACATAAATAAAGAAATAATTCCCAAGGGGGATACAGGTACCACGGCTGAGACGCCTGCCAGAATCCAGGCCGTCAGCTGTGCGAAGTCGTCCAAGCGGTTGGACCAGGCACCAAAGAATTGGTGATCCGGCGAGAGCGCCTCAGAGAGCTGGTGAATGGACTGGTCGATGTCCACCACAAGGCTTCCCTGCCCTCCCGGCGATCCCGGCGGACCGGTCAGAACTCCCAAAAGGATGGTGGTCAGCGCGGCCCCCGAAAAGATCTGCACAGCTGGCAAGCTTCTCAAGCTTGATGGTCCGATTGGTACTGAAAATTTTTCAGATCTCTCAGGAGCTCCCGGCGGGCTGTTGGGTTGACGATAGCCGCACCTGCACCGCTCCGCCCTCCGCGCGGCCCGGTGCGCACACAGCGTGAGGCCAGCAGTTGCGTGGATGCATCCTTGCAGCGACCTTGAGGCTGACCTTGAGGCTGGCAGCCTTGAGCAGCTGGCAACACGCACCCCAGCAAGGCGTGGCGCATGCGCGAGCTGCGCATGCCCGGCAAAAGGAGAGAGGGCCATGTCTCACACGCTGCGCGGGGCTGTATCAGAATCTGGGGCATCCTCGACACAAGCTCTGGCCAACACCCGTACTTGCCTGAAGTGAAATAGGGGCTGCTTATCTCCAAGAGGATGTTGCTGCGCACTGCCTACATGCTGCCTGTTGGTTGAATGAATGCGGCTCGGCGATTTCGAGCAGGCGCTTTTGGAGGCAAGCACATCATCCTAAAACCCTAAGCCCTAAGCCCTAAACCCTAAACCCTAAACCTTCATGTGTTGTGCAATAGTCCACCTTCACAAGTCAACCCTAAAATCCCGGCAGGTGATCTGACATTGCAGGTGCTCTTGACCCAAGGAAGGTACTCCCCAAAAAATAGAGATACCCCTCACATCTATAATCCTCAGTATGTTGGGATCCCCAAAGAGGGGTCAAACTCTATTCGGGGGTTGATCTCAAGGCCCATTTAGGGAAATTCGTTGGGTTCCCCCTAGGTTTCTAAGGGAAATAAAAGGCGATTTGGGGACAGGTATGTTGATCAACTACCACTTCGGAAACTCTAAACCCTAAACCCTAAACCATAAACCCCCTAAACAGGGTCCTTGGGCGTCAGGTGCATCATCGCAGCTTCTGGCGCCTGGTGTGGCTCCAGAAGGGTCGTATGCTTCGAGTTCCCTGAACCCTAAACCTTATCATAGTAGGGTTTAGGTTTTAGAGTTTAGGGTAGAATCATGCATGCATTGTGATAATAATACAAGAAAGTAATGATAGAACAATATACTGGTATAACGAAGTCGGCTCTGAACCGAAAATTCGAACTCCACATGAATCCCAACAGTGCCAAAGAACTGGCACCCTGGGACTTGCCCTGAAACCCTAAACCCTAAACCCTAAACCCGAAACCCTAAACTCTTCCTGGGACCACCCAGGGAGGGTGAGGTGATACCAATTACATGATGATGCAAAGGTGCCTTGCGAATCGCCTGAAGCTCCGGAAGCCCCAAAAATCCCTTTCTGTCGGTGCGCTCAGGGACTACAAGAGGTGCAAGGCCTTGTGGGTGTGGGGTGCAGGTGTTAGGGTTTGGGGTGCAGAGATAGAGAAAGACAGAAACAGAGAGAGAGAGAGAGAGAGAGAGAGAGACAGAGAGAGAAAAAAAAATAGATAGAGAGAGAGAGGGAGGGAGGGAGGGAGAGAGGGAGAGAGAGATATATAAGCTGAATATAGCGTGGTAGGATGGCCTTTTCTGGGGGGGGGGGGTGCCTGTTAGCATCCTTCTACGTCTGGCGGCCTCCTTCTCGGTGGTGATCTTGATCGGGATGGGATGCTCCACATATGGAGTGATCTTCTCCACATTCACCTGCCAGCGGAACGCCCTTCTGGAACATGTGTGGAGCCACATGGATGCAAGCGAAACACCTTCACAACCTCGGATTTCGGGGCTGAAGGGTTAACAGCCCCTTATACAAACAGTCCTTAAAAGGCATGATAGCAGGGGGTAGGATAATCCCTATTAAGGGCTGTTAGTATAAGGGGGAACATCCCAAAAAAGAATCGTCCTCATCAGGGTTTAGGCTTGGGGCCATAGGATGGGGGACCCCCTAAACCCTAAACCCTAAACCCTAAACCCTAAACCCTAAACCCTTAAACCCTAAACCCTAAACCCTTAAACCCTAAACCCTAAACCCTAAACCGCCTCTGTGTAAGCCCTCCTCTGGCCATACTGGTCCTCCTTGAGGAAGGGAGCATCCCACCTCGACTGCTTAGAGGGCTTTCTTTAGATTTAAGAGGGTTCGGGGAAGTTTGAAAGGGTTTTAGGGTTTAGGGTTTAGGGTTTAGGGTGTTCGGGGGAACCCTAAACCCCAAACCCCACATCTTGAAACCTTTGGGGCAATTTCTTCAAGGCCTGGAGGCCAAACGCCCAAGTGAAGATGCTTGTTCCGAGATACTTCCGTGCAGAGTGGAGGGGCTGGGCACTTCGGATTTGGATCCACAATACCGAGGATTGCCTGTGAAACCCTCTGAAAAACATTCCTAAAATTGATGCTCTTAAACTCTAAACCCTAAACCCTAAACCCAAAAGGGGATAAGTACTGAAGATCCCAGGGCCTACCTAGATACTGAGGAGGCAGCCACTCCACGTCGGGGATGGGCTCTCTCCTGCTCTCAAGCGATGCCGAAATCTGAAGCTGCAACCCCAAGCACCACCAGGGTTTAGGGTTTAGGGTTTAGGGTTTAGGGTTTAGGGTTAGGGTTCAGGGTTTAGGGTTTAGGGTTTAGGGTTTAGCGTTTAGCGTTTAGCGTTTAGCGTTTAGGGCCTAGGGCTTAGGGTTTAGGGGTAAAATGCCAGTGTCTCGCACCAGGAAAACACAACGGTTGCCGAATTCCCGGTCTAAGACAAAGGGGGTGGGCTGTTCAAGCTTCAGAATCCAGGGTCCCCGTTAACGGCAAGTTTTGGGGCAGAAATCTCGTGCACAGAGAGCCTCCCGATAAGGGGGCCCTCATTTCAGTTATACAACCCCCTTGGGTTCCCCCCTTTTTTAGGCTATTCAGGGATAATGAAGCCTAGCTAAGGTTCTTTTAGGGGGGGAACCGAGGGTTTAGGGTTCACAGGGTTCAGTATAGAGGGGGTAGTAGGGAAACCCTCAACCCCAAACCCTAAACCCTAAACCCTAAACCCTAAAAAAATCCCGTCCTCATCACCTTCGGCTCAATCTTCTTGACCGGCTGCTCCTTTTCCTGGGCACGGGGGCACCCTGGGCTGAGGTTTTAAAGTTTGGGTCTTAGGGTTTCAGGGATTTAGGGTTTTAGGGATTTAGGGTTTTAGGGTTTTAGGGTTTCAGGGTTTTAGGGTTTCAGGGTTTAGGGCTTAGGGCTTAGGGCTTAGGGCTTGGGGTGATGTATAATGGTTTTAAGGGTTTAGGGTGCCTAGGCTTCGAAGCAGCACAGGGACGACACAAAAAAGTGGCACAGCGTGTGAGCAGCCAGGGCAGTGCCAGCAGCTTCGGTCCTCCTCCTCTTCCTTCTTCTTCTCCTGCTTCTTCTGCTCCTCCTCCTTTTTCTTCTTGTCGTCCTTCTTGTCGAGGCCAAGCGCCTGTAACACGGTTTTGGGTTTAGGGTATAGGTTTAGAGCCTAGGTTTTAGGGTTTAGGGTTTAGGGTTTGGGGTTTTGGGGTTTAGGGCGCGAGGTTGCATTGAGGATCTTCTATGCCCTCCGCCTGGGCCCTTAACACTTAGTTCTTGTGCCTTCTCCTGCACTTTTTTGATCATCTTCTGCTCCTTCTTGACAAGCTCTCCCTCCTCGATGAACCTGACAGGGTTGAGGGTTTAGGGTTTAGGGTTTAGGGTTTAGGGTTTAGGGTTTAGGGTTTAGGGTTTAGGGGTTTAGGGTTTAGGGTTTAGGGTTTAGGTTTAAGGGTCATGGTTCAAGGTTTTGGGACAAAGCTACAGGAACAACAACCCAAAAACTCTCAACCCACATGCACGCCGCAAGATCCCAACCCTGTCTCCTGCTGCCTGACACCTCCTCAGGCCCTATTCTCTAAATTCGGGTCCCTAAACCTTAAACCCTAAACCCTAAACCCTTTTGGGGTTGCTCCGATAAGGCGGCCCCCGAATATATTTCGGGGACCCCACAAAAAGGGGACCCCAACTCAAAGAACGCACCATGTCAATGCAAAGCCACCCAGGACCTGAAGTTGCGTCGCTTCTGGCGCTCGAACCGCTCCTTTCCGGCTAGGCGTGCGCGGGCGCCGCGGGCGCTAGGGCGCGCTAGGGGCTCTGGGATACTGGGCTTCAGGGGCCTGAAGGCCTCCGCGATGCGTAGGAGCTCTTGAGGGATTCTTGTATGAGAACTCGGTAATCACCGCGAGTTTCGAGGCTCAATGTTCTTTCACAGCCTGGTTGCGCAAGTGGCTGCCTTTTTTGAGGTCGAGATGCAGCTTCAGTTTACGGACCTTTGGCCTCACAATACCCGAAAGCCCTGCCACCCCAACCTCAAAAAACCGAAAAAACCCTAAACCCAAAGCTTCTGAACGCCAAAAAAACTGAAAAGCTCTAAGCCCCTGCAGCTCCAAACCCTAAACCCAAAGCTTCTGAAAAACTAAAAAGCTTTAAGCCCCTGCAGCTGCAACCCTAAACCCTAAACCCTAAACCCTAAACCCTAAACCCTAAACCCTAAACCCTAAACCCTAAACCCTAAACCCTAAACCCTAAACCCTAAACCCGAACCCCTTTTACACCGGCCCCCTGTCATCCGAAAGAGCGTCCTTGACCTTCAGCGTGGAGTCGAAGTAGGAGCTCTCGCCTCCGGCACCATCCTCGCCGCTAGGCTTGGAGGTTTTAAGGGTTTTGGGGGGTTTTTTTCGGTTTTTGTTTTTTGATTTGAGGGGTTTTTGAGGGTTTTTGAGGGTTTTTGAGGGTTTTTGAGGTTTTGAGGGGGTTTTTTGAGAACCCCAAAAAACCCTAAGCCCTAAGCCCTAAGCCCTAAACCCTAAACCCTAAACCCTCAACCGAGCAGCTGGGCACCCACGGAGTCCCACCCCCCCCCCCCCCAACTGGGGGAAGTCCCCCCCATTCCCTGCTACGAACACCAGTAAGTTTATTGTTCCCCAACATCCTCAACCACAAACCCTAAATCCTAAACCCTAAACCCCAAAAACCCGTGGAAAAAAAAATGCGGCGGTCCTTCTTCAGGCCCAGGATCTTCTTCAGCCTAGCCTCCTTCTCGCGGTTGATGTTCACTTTCAGCGTGCTCACCACCTTCCGGTGGCTGGTTTTTTGGTGGGTTTAGCCCATTAGGGCTTTAGGGGTTTGGGGGTTTAGGGGTTTAGGGGTTTGGGGGTTTAGGGTTTAGGGTCTAGGGTTTAGGGTTTAGGGTCTAGGGTTTAGGGTTTGGGGTGTAGGGTTTAGGGTCCAGGGCGCTTGGCCAAATTTGGTTGGGGCTTTGGGGAGGTTTCAAAGGGGCCAGGCTTTGGGGAAAGCGGAGTCAGTTGCATAGGCCTCTACGCAAAAAGCGTTCCAGAAAGGATTCTTTGTGGTAGTGCAGCGATGCAAAGAGATGCAAAGGACCTCGACTCCAGTTATAACTAGAGCGCTAAGTGGGAAAGCTGTAGCTTTTGGTAGCTATGAACCTCCAAGTAAGCCTGAATAACTACAACTGTATTTGGGTATAACCCTTATTTCGGGTACTTAGAACCCTACTTGTAACTTACCCACGAACCTCCCAAGTAAGCCTAACCCTAAACACTACACCCTAAACCCTAAACCCTAAAAACCCTAAACCCTAAACCCTAAGCCCTAAGCCCTAAACCCTAAACCCTAAACCCTAAACCCTAAACCCTAAGCCTCCCAAGCCGGGCCTGGGGCTTCATGGGGACGACCTGTCCATCCTCGTCCAGCTCACGGCCGAATTCGTCGAGGATCAGCTTTCGCGCCTCGGCGCTGGCGATGATGACAGTTTAGGGTTTAGGGTTTAGGGTTTAGGGTTTAGGGTTTAGGGTTTAGGGTTTAGGGTTTAGGGTTTAGGGTTTAGGGTTTAGGGTTTAGGGTTTAGGGTTTAGGGCAGCTCTATCAAGAAGAGTAATGCCAGTGGTACCATTCAATATGCTTCTTTCGTAGTAACAACCATAAACAGAGGGCCCCAACAAGCCAAGAAGCCAACAAGCCACCCTGAACACGAAACTGATATCTGATATGCTGGAGGGTGCAGCAGGGGTTGAGGGGGTTGAGGGGGTTGAGCTGTTCGATGAAGTCGACGGACAACTTGCCCAGTGCTACTAGGAGAGACAAAGGCCAAGTATCTTGACCCCAAACCTTTGAGCAAACACAAGCTTCCACGTGCTGATTGCTAGAGATCCTCAACCGTCTGGTCATCTTGGCTACACACCTTCGGGGCTTCAGCGCCCATGAAGCCTCCACCAAGGCCTTGCACGTTGAGAGGGCAGGGGGAAGGACCCCTGTTCGGCCGTGCACGATGTAAAAAACCCTAAACCCTAAACCCTAAACCCTAAACCCTAAACCCTAAACCCTAAACCCTAAACCCTAAACCCTAAACCCGTGGGTGTGGGCAGGGGGTGCGATGCCTTGGCCCTTGATCTTGCTCATCTGCTCCTGGATCTGCCGCTGGAACATCGCCGCCCGCTTTGCCTGCACAGTAGGGTTTAGGGTTTAGGGTTTAGGGTTTAGGGTTTAGGGTTTAGGGTTTAGGGTTTAGGGTTTAGGGGTTAGGGTTTAGGGGTTAGGGGTTAGGGGTTAGGGTTTAAGGCGCTGCTAACCAAGGGAAAAGGGCCGTAAAGATCTGCAAAGTGTCCTTCTTTTGCCGGATAAATGCCAGGCTCAAAGCCACGCCTTTTCAAGGGCTTCGCGAGCGGCCTGTGCTGCAGCTGACAAGTCCTCCCGAGCAGCGACCACTGAAACACTGGAGGGGCACTGGAGGGACACTTGGAGGCACACTTGGAGGCGCACTTGGAGGGGCACTTGGAGGGGCACTGGAGGTTTAGGGATCAGCAGATGGTTCACGCAGCCGCAGACAGCACGCCAGGACAACTCGCAACGGAGAACTGTCCAGGGATGCCCCTGCACCGATGCCCGGCGTGGCTCCCCTGGCCGACGCGGAGATCCCCCCAGCACCAGCCCTAAACCCTAAACCCTAAACCCTAAACCCGCACCGGGACAAGCGTGGCACGGCTGGCATGCCAGGCTGCACTGGCAGAAGACCCAGAGCTGCAGTGTCCATGCCTGGCACAGGCGGTTCACACTTCTGTAAGATGAGGAGACAGCCAAATAATAGGATCCCCTTAAAATAAGGACCCCAAGAAGGTACCCCTAATTTCGGAAACCCCCAGATAAACATTCCAGAGATTCTCATCAATGGTGCAAGTGCCAGATCATCGGCACTTGGCATGGGAGGGGCTTCCGGCTCCTGCAAGTGATGCCAGGGAACACGATCAGGCCACATGCAGACCGTGCAAGCGTGTTGGCTGTGACATCCAATCCCACAACAACACACGCCTGACCCCATCGATTGCGCCGTTGACGCTTGGGCTTCGGATCCTCTTTGACGGCATCAAGGTCCTGCGACGGAATGTTGGGGATGTTGAGGCGAGTGTCCAATTGAAACCTCCTCCGCACCTCCACAACTTCTGCAGCTTCAACATCGGTGGGTTTCTCGACTTCCTCCGTGTCGCCGTTCTCTGCCTGGATGCGTCATTACGGCGTGGACGTTGAGACACAGATCCTGCAGCCTTTCCTGTGCTACTAGTAGGCACTAGCCGGTACACCAAAGCAGCTGGGGCACTTCTTCAGTCATCTGTCAAAGTCGCCGTACCAGCTGCGCAGCTTTTTTGGCCCGCCTCGGGCTCTGGACCTCGGAAATGGAGCAAGGTATAGGGATGCTGCAAAGGGATACTACAGGGTTGAGGGACGTCTCGTGTGCAAGGGGCCCGAGGCACCAACGGTTGCACCAAACCGTCAGCAGCACTGATTTTTGCACCCAAAACCCAGAGCCAGAAAGCGAAGCGCACGCGCAAATGGGCTCGACAGCGACTACCGAGTTGGGGCCCTGGAGCTCTCGTGCAGGCAACCACATGCGACAGAGAGAGAGAGAGAGAGAGGAAGAGAGAGACGAAGAGAGAGATACGAAGAGAGAGAGAGAGAGCGAGAGAGAAAGAGAGAGAAGAGATACGAAGAAAGAGAGCGAGAGAGAGAGAGAGAGAGAGGAGAGAGAAGAGAGAGAAGAGAGAGAAGAGAGAGAAGAGAGAGAAGAGAGAGAAGAGAGAGAAGAGAGAGAAGAGAGAGAAGAGAGAGAAGAGAAAGAAGAAGAGAGAGAAGAAGAGAGAGAAGAAGAAAGAGAAGAAGAGAGAGAGAGAGAGAGAAGAAGAGAGAGAAGAAGAGAGAGAAGAAGAGAGAGAGAAGAGAGAGAGAAGACAGAGAAGAGAGAGAAGAGAGAGAAGAGAGAGAGAGAGAAGAGAGAGAAGAGAGAGAAGAGAGAGAAGAGAGAGAAGAGAGAGAAGAGAGAGAAGAGAGAGAAGAGAGAGAAGAGAGAGAAGAGAGAGAGGAGAGAGAGTGAGAAGGGAGGTAGTATAAGAGAGAAGCAGAGGGGCACAACGCGGAAGCAACGCAGCACCACTCAGAAAACGAATCATAGGAAGATTCAGAAACTGAGCGGTGCCCAACCTCGAACATGCACTATCACCGACAATCGTTGGCGGCGTACGTGTCGGATGTTGGATCCCTGCATTCTGTTACTGTACAGGCTCACTGCAGCAAGAGTGCTCACACAAGTATGTCTCGACATATGACGGCTTTGGCTACCTGACTCAGGAAATTCTGAGACACCTCCTTTCGCGAAACTGTCGAGACATACCCATGTTGACGACAGCCACAGGTGCCCATTGCTAAGAAACGCATACACATAGACATGGGATGTTCCTGCGCAATCGCTCCCTCAAGGTAGCGGGTTGGATGTGAAACTGAATCAGGTACTCATGCAAGAGGGCACAGAGTACCTTGGCACTGATCTCAAGGTTTGTGTCATGGCATGTCCAACATCAGTCGAGCAAAGCGCATGATGCCCAATGTCAGAACTGGGACCCCAACTGCGGCAGGTTTCAGCAAAGAGGCGTGCCTCACAAGACGTACAAGGAAACGAGTAGAACCCACCAGCAAGTCTTCTAGAAGTATGGGTACCTGACGTAGAAATGCCGCAACATCCCCGGCCTCTCAGAAGGCTGAGAAGCAGGTCGGCTATACCTGGAGATGGCCCAATTGTGCCTTACTTTGCACAATGTCAGTAAAGGCACAATGTCGGTAAAGGAGGGAGGGGGTCCTAGCAGAGTAAACTTGGAATCCCGAATACTCCTTAGTACTCCCTAAGGCTCCCGAAGCTTCCCTAAGGCTGTCTAAGTACCTCGATTCGACCGCTCCCCCCTTCTCTTAAGGACAGGGGTTTAGGATTTCGGTTTTAGGGTTTAGGGTTTGGCGGCCCCACTCAACAACCATCTGATGCAGCGCTCCGTCTCGAGGCAGGAACATCCTCGAAAAGAATTCCAGGTCGTGACCGCCGAACATCCTAGAACCTTCCGTAAAGCTGAATTTCAGTTCCCTCATATCCTTTCTGTAAACTGTCAGAACAAGCCGAATGACGACCTGAAGGAAACATCCAAAACTGGACCCTCATTGAGAACTGCCCCCACTTCTTTGCCGGCCTGGATTTTCGCAGCCTGAGCAGCTGCGAGTCAAACCCCCAAGCACCAAGCAGGTTCGCGGCAATCGCTAGAAGATGCGGTTTAGGGTTTAGGGTTTAAGGTTACGGCTATCCCGAAAACACCCAAACAAGTGCGAATTTCTCCTTTGCTAAGTTTCAAATCTGAAACCCTAAGTCCTCAACCCGAACTTCTGTTTAGGATATAGGATTTAGGGTTCTGCAGACGAAAGAGTTTCCTGTCCCGGTCTTTGTCCCAGCCGCTCTAGATTCTCACTACAAGAAACGACCCTGAGCCCTAAACCCTAAACCCTAAACCCTAAACCCCAGGCAAATGAGGGCCACGCCCATTTCATCTTTGGGGCCTTTCGATCAGCTCCAGCTTTCCTGCCGGCGCCCGGGCTGAGGGAATCGGGTCGGGCCGGGGGCTGCTGCAGCGGCAACTGCAACCTGCAAACCGTCACAAAGTCGAGTAGGGTTTAGGGTTTAGGGTTTAGGGTTTAGGGTTTAGGGTTTAGGGTTTAGGGTTTAGGGTTTAGGGTTTAGGGTTTAGGGTTTGGGGTTGGGGTTCAGAGTTTAGGGTTTAGGGTTTAGGGCTTAAGGAGTGGATTCGAGTGGAGGCGACCAGGACAGAGTCCGGCCAGAAAAAGGCGGTATCACCTCCGGCCCGAAGGCTTAAGGATCAAACCAATTTAGGGTTTAGGGTTTAGGGTTTAGGGTTTAGGGTTTAGGGTTTAGGGTTTAGGGTTTAGGGTTTAGGGTTTAAGTGCTCGTTCCAGAAAGGTCCATGTCTTAGTCTTGCTGCATGGCTTGGCTACTGAAAGTTCTGCAGCTGCAGCCTAGATACCATATGCCTTTGCATCCTGGTGGCTATTTGCAGGAGTAGCCCGAAACCCCGAACCCCTTGCCTTTTGCCTTCCTCATCCGCGCTGAAAGCTGCGTCCTCGGGGTTGTCTGCAGAAGCGTCTGCTGGGGTTGAGGGCGTTTGCTCAGAGCCAGAGTTTGGGGGTTTAGGGCTTAGGGTCTTGGGTTTAGGGTTTAGGGTTTGGGGTTATTCTTGGGTTCAGAAGTTGCAGCGCACTCGGTTTAGGGTTAGCAGTTGGGGGTGGCCAGATTGAGGGTCCCGACGTTTCACGCCGGATCTGCAAGGCCTTCTACCTGATGTCTGCTGCTGGATTGCCGTCCAAAGGGGTTGGTCACCACATAAAGATGTACACCCCTTTTGGCACCCCATACTCCCAGGAAGATACCAGAGATCCCGACAAGCCCATGACCAAGATCCACAAAGCCGAAACCCTAAACACTAAACCCTAAACCCACAAAGCAGCTCCTGGACAACAGGAGCCGCCCGGCCCGCAGCCTCCAACATAGCTGGGGGTGGGGGTGTGGGGGTGGTGGGGGGGGGAGGGGCTTGCGACGTTGAGGATCCCCAGAACGACAGACATCTTGATATCGTCTGCTGTAGCATATTCTGTGGTGTTGAGCGCCGACACGTCTGGAATTGAGTTGGATTGTAACTGAACTGGATTGAACAGAATTGTTGAGTCAAAATCAATAGAATATATTTGGTACGACTGTAGATGCTTCAGAAACTTTCACTGGGCATCTTCACTTCGATCTTCGATCCAGGGGACGACTCAGTACATTGAGGTGGTTAATCCGTCTGGTTTCAAAGTAAGTATCACTCTTACATGGTCTTAAGCATTCAGGCATATATGAGGCCTGTGCGTCATGGCTTTACAATTGGAGCCTGCCGTCGTTTTGGAAGCATGCCTATGCAAGCCTCCGGCTTCGCATCGCCAATCCATGAAAAACGTACAGAGCTGGGGGGGGGGGGTTTGGGGTGTCGGGTTTAGGGTTTAGGGCAGTTCAGTATAGAAGAATACGATGCAACAACTTACAACACAACACAACACAACAGAGTGTAATCGAACGTCATGCAAGGTAACATTCTATGATCGGATTTGATACTACCAAATATCAACACATAGTACCCTGCAAGCCACCCGCAACCGAAACCCCTCAGTCGCACCTGCCACGGCAGAGGCTCATTTTGCCACGAGCTGGGTGGGGGTGGCCGTGGGGCCTCGCAAGGATTTTCTTGACTTTCGGACAGGTTATTAGGGTTTAGGGTTTAGGGTTTAGGGTTTAGGGTCTAGGGTTTAGGGTTTAGGGTTTAAGGCCTTCAGGGTACGTGACATCTTCTTGACCTTTGAAAGACAGGACTTGCAAACGAAGACCAATTCCCAAAATCACCCGGCTTTGGCAAAAGCTGCATGCAGGGTGACGATCAGCTATTGAGAACCCTAAACCCTAAACCCTAAACCCTAGACCCTGAGCTCCGCGCCACCTTGCCCCCCTTGCCATAGTTTCCCTGTGGGAGCTCCTGCACGTCTCGGGCAGTGTCGCGCGCTTGATTGAAAATGGAAGGGAGCCAGCCTCAAGTGAAGCAGTCAGTGGAGGTAAAGCTTGTACCACTGACACATGCCGCGGCGGGACACGGAACATGAAAGAAAGCGCTGGCAAAACCTTGACAGTCCTCAAGCTTCTCCCCCGCAGATCACATATATGTATATATGTATATATATGTATATATATATATGTATATACATTCTCTATCTAATCATTCAAAAGAAAGCTCCTCCATTTGCTCATCGCTCCACTTTCCAGTGCTCCTGGCTGACAATTTAATCTCAAGTCCCTCTATGGCTGCAAAGTGCAGAGAGTCATGGCTGTTGGGTAAAGTCTCTCAGGCCCGAGCTTGCCCACTCCCT
This sequence comes from Symbiodinium natans, assembly GCA_905221605.1. Taxonomy (NCBI): domain Eukaryota; class Dinophyceae; order Suessiales; family Symbiodiniaceae; genus Symbiodinium; species Symbiodinium natans. The sequence goes on from CAJNDS010002340.1 coordinate 462,160, forward strand.
TGCCCGTCTTCGCCTTTCCTTTGCCTTGGCTCCCCCCCTCCGCCAAACATCCCACAACCCTAAACCCTACTGTACATCGCTAAGCCCCCCCCCCCCCACAAAAAAAGTAATAAATAATAATCATCATAATAATAATCATAATAATAATACATACGAAAAAAGGTATATATATATATATTATATATATGAAAACACAAAGAGCTGTGCCATGAGCTTCGGCTGTCAAAGCAGGCGAACTGGGAGGACACTCTGGGAGGCCCGGCCGAACTCATCCTTCCCTTTGCCTTTGCCCCTTGGTGCAGCTTTCTCTGTTTGTGTGCTCAGGTCGCAACTCTGCAACTCCTGTTGGGGTTTAGGGTCTAGGGTTTACGATTTAGGGTTTAGGGTTCAGGGTTCAGGGTTTAAGTCAAGGAACTGGATACTTGGCTGATAAGCCGAGAAGCAAGCAAAGGCGGCACTGTGCATGACGTGTCGCCCATACTTCAGTGCACGACACGCACGGCATATCACACAGCATATGTAGAAGTGGTGCCAAACGCCACATGGCCAAAAGAAGCGGTGCATGGTGAGGATGACAGGGAGCCAAAATACCCACAAAAAGCCTGCACAATTGCCTTCTAAGCCTACATCCACACGCCTACTCTGATCCACGTCGCTCTTCTTCACCCCCCCCCCCCCGCGCGCCCGGCAAGCCGAGCCCCTGGCTTGCCAGGCTCACTCCAGCCATCCCGCCAGCCCTCCTGCCGCCAGCCAGGGCCTCCAGCCGGCGCTGGAGCCTGGCAGCTTTCGGGAGTTTGGGGGTTTGGGAGTTTGGGGTTTGGGATTTTCAGGGACTTGGGCGGTTTCCGGGCTCGTTAGGGCTCAGGGCCGCGGGCGGCCATTTTGAGAAAGGGGGGGCGAGCTCGAGTGGTAAAAGGCAGAGGTTAGTAGGTACTGCAGGGCTTCGGGTTCCATAGCAGGGTTTTCTGTGTCAACACTTGGTCTTGGAGCGCCTCCAGACCATTGGCAGGCAGCACAAGCGGCGGCTGCTTGAAGCGAGACCCCCATGACTTCCAGAAGCCTGCCAGAGTCTTGGGCAAGCTTACATGTGCCCTTCGATGGCCTCAAGGCCGGCATCCAAAGCCACGGGACAAGCACCATAAAAAAAGATGCTGCATGAAGCAAGTGGAGCGAGCAAGCTGGAAGCGAAGCGGCTCGAGGTCTTCGGAACTCAAGCGCAACACAGCTGCATCAAGCCCCCAAGCCCCACAAGGAGGCAACAAGGACCTTCATCGACTTCTCAAACCAGAAGAAAATCAGGAGGGTTGAAGGGGTTAGGCTTAGGGCTCAGGGATCCCCCCGAAACAGACTCAAGGCGCCTGGGCCCTGAAGCCCATACTGCGGCGGTTGCATCATGGGCACCTGGGCAGGGGAAAAAAAGAACGTACCAATGTTCCGAGACTGGGGGGCCCTCTCTCCAAGCAGCTTTGTAGAAGACCTTACAAGTCATAGAGGCCCTGTATAAGCAGCTTTTGCAAAAAAAACCTTACAAGTCATAGAAGTCCTGGTATACATGAACCGCCTGCCAAAAAGGAGAGGCCTCCTTACGCTCGGCCCTTCCACCTTCGGTTCGGGGTTCCTAGGCGGCTCTTATGATTTTAGGGCCTCGGACTCGCAGCATGGTCTTGGAACGGACCCTTAAAGAAAAAACACTTTGGGTTGAGGGCTACTTAATAAGCAGATCCACTTCTGTAGACACGATGAGTTCAAGCAAGCCTCTTAGCTAGAGAAGGTGAACCCCACACGTCGGCCTCCGGCGGCATCATCCCCAGGGGATGCATGCCCGGGGGTGGCCCCATGAAGTCGCCGTAGCCGCAGCCGCCCATGCCCTTCCCTCCGAACTGAGGCTGGGCCTTGCCAAGTTCACGAGTACGCAGGTGAGCACAACTCAGAGCGTCACCCGTTTTGGCAGACGGAAGTTAAAGGAAGAAGGACTGAAGAACTGAAACGCTGAAGGGCTCAAAGCCTGAAAGGCTGAAAGCCTAGAGCATGGTTCTGAGAGTTCAAAAAGAGAGCGCAGAACAGCATAAGCCCCCCGGTTAGGGTATAGGGTTACGCGTTTAGGGTTTAGGGTTTAGGTTTTAGGGCTTAGGGTTTAGAGTTTAGGGTTGAGGGTTTAAGGTGGTGCCGGGCTTTCTGGGGGGCTTCTAGTAGAGGTTGGCATATTGCAATGGTCAAAGTTCTGAGCCGAGCAGCCGGAGGGAAGCCTGGAAGCATGTCCGGCATGCCCATGCCATCCCCTTCCGTCGGGGGCAGCCTGGCAGGAATATCTTGCCTTTGAAACGGAAGAATACGGCCCCAAACCCCAAATCCTACACCCTAAACCCTAAAACCGTCTTGGGGCCCGTTGTGGATTGGCCATTTTCGTTGGGGCCTTGGGGGGGACTCGGGTTGCCACAAGCCGGAAAGACCCCGGAGGCACGAAGCCCAGATTGGCGTTCACTGGGAAGAAGCTGCGGAGGAAATGTTCCGACTTGATGGCGGCGTTCAGGGGCTTCCCCTGATGCTACCAAATCTACAACACATCTTGGATGACAAAGAAGAGGACTGAGGAGCCGACCTTGAAGGATTGGTCACGTAGCCAAAGAACGACGTCTTGGGCGCCGTCGTCCACATTGAACTTCACAAACCAGGTGTTGTTCACCTGGAAGCAGTAAGGCGGCGCCACAACACAGCAAGACCGATTCTGCAGCTCCAAGCAGTTCTACCGGCCTCTGGCTTGACACTCACAACGTTTTCGGCGTACGGCCCAGATGCGAGAAGTGCCATGATGTCTTCCTGGCAGGGCCAAGGGCTCGCGAAAAGTCCGCCAGACCTGTCAGCTGATGGACCACCTCCGTCGTGCCCTCTGGCAGATCACGGAGGATAACGACATTTCGCTTGGACTTGAGCACTGGTCGTACCTTAGCCGGTCAACAAACGCAAGTGTCGGCAACACGATGCCGATACAGCTTCCGTGGAAATGCACTAAGTCTGGGTGGCATGCCATGGTTTTCTGGTCGTCCACGCCCAAGCGCTTGGACTTTGCAGCTGCAGCTGCAACCTTGCTCCAGCATGCTCAACAACATTTCCTGGAAGCGGTCTGCTAAAAACATAACATGATGCGCTCTTTGTGCCACACGGCGCCTGGTCGTGAGTTGCACCAAGGCCTTGCAGACGATGATGCATCAGCAACACAGGGATCGGAATGTACCTCCAGGGTTTTGGTGTCGTCTCAAATGCACCACAACACAAGCGACTCCGCGGCCAGCGGCGCACATCTGTGGGTTCATCTTGCTGGCCAAGAACTGGTCTCGCACCAAGTTTTTCTTGGACAAGATGGACTCCAAGGCATCCTACCAAACAGGCGCCCAATGGAAAGCAGTGCACGCACGTCGCACTGCGCCGAAAGAGAAACTATACCCGGCAATGCACATCTGCCAAGAACTGCTAAACCAAGAGCACCTGCGGCCTAGCTGCCACAAAAAACTTCGGAATCAGAGTTCAAGGCATCGGCCAGCTGTGCAACCCTGAGTCCTGGATTTGTTCATCGGGCGATTTATCCTTCGATCGTGCGGCACTGGGCCCCGGTGTTTCAGCTTCCATTGCCTGAGTGACGCTGAGAAGGTCATCGCGAAACATGTCGGCAACCATTGAGCTGTTGCAAGTTGCAAGCACTTGTGTTTCTGAGGCGCCGGCTCTGGGAACACGTCTTACGTGACCCACACCATGTTTGCAAACAATACCAATATCAGCACATGAGCCACTCTGGCCGGCATCGTAGGGAGCATGAAAATACAGATTGTGATTCCCTTGTGTCCGAAGCACGACTGCACGAGTTGCCCAACTGCAGTTGAAAAACTGCCATCAAATTACACACGCAAAAGTGCAGAGCCCTTTGAACATGATCGCGCAAGCAAGCAAAATGACAAACGCCATAGTCTCCACAACGAGTTTAGCATTCAATATGCTCTCCGAACAGATCATGCATGCATGTTGTCTTTGTACAAAGAAGGCCAAATGCGATGGACAACAAGGCAAACATCTAACACGTAAATCCACAAGTCGTGAAAGAATTTCACGCTATGACTGTAAGCAAGTATAACACTGAGATGACACACAGTACGTCCCGTCCTCCTGCAACGGCGACAAGTTCTAGGTTGATGACCGCAAGGCAACCACACTTGTTCTGGATAAACCCAAGATGCTCCACCTGTTACTAATCTGCTATATCTGCAGTCCCAAGGAAATACAACTTCAACTTTATGGAACCGAAAAGGCGCGACACAAAGAAACACCAATAGTCTGGAAATATTTGGACCCACAGCCCAAAAGTCCTTTGTACTGTGGGGGACTAAAGGATTGTCAAGCCCAAGCCTTGTTCGGCCCCCGGGGTTCATTCTATGCGAGGATATGTATGAAAGAACCTCAAAGTAGGTTCCAGCAAAGGCAAGTGGAAAACGAGATGACTCAAGAACTCGGTCTTGACATGGCGACCCCGACAGGCGCTTGAGTCCGGGCGGCCAATGTTATGCTCACAGCGAGCGCATGCCGAAAACAAAAAGCCACGATTCGGCCCACTCGTGTCCACGCTTGGACCTCCTGGCACAGCTGCCACCTTCAACCCGGCACTTGAAAACGGAAGGCAGTCTTCAATCGAAGCACCCCACCTGCCGATGGTGGCCGGATCGGCCTTTAGAGGCTACTGTGGAAGCAGGCAAGCAATCTTGTCCAAAGTGTCTCGGTCAAGCCTGCGAAGCTATCTCCACCCATTCCACTGCGAAATCAGGCCCCCTCATATGGTCCAAGTAGCAGCAGGGACAATTGAGGCACAAAGCAAGACTCGGCATCGCGTGCTCCGCGAAGCAGTAATTTTTGTTTTGGACCATTGCCTCTTTACTACATCAGCAGCGCAGTAGGCCGTTCTTAGGGATCTCAATGCGAGAGGTGAAACGGAGCAGGTGCGAAAACCAAAGCAAACACACACCAAACCAAAAACAAAACACAACCACCAACCAGCAGCAACCCGAAGAACAGAGCACCAAAAGTCTACGTGTCCCCCGCGCTCAGTACTCGAAGTCGTCGCAGAAGTCCAGGTGTAATCGAGCAGCGCAGAGCATACGGGGGGGTCGCAAAATGCGAGGGTATGCCAGATCACCAAAACCACCATCATGTAGCCACAGGTGCAAAGAAGGTCAGCCGGCAAGCTGTAAATCGAAGATCGACAGCAGAATTACCGACCGACACGGTGAGGTACCAGGCGCACAGTGGCGAAAAGGGAAGGTACAAAATGGCCCAATATCCCAGAGGGAAAGCAAGGCCAGCACGCGCCCCATGGTGGTCAGCCAGTGGGGACTTGTTGGCAAGAACAATGCAAGACCAGCCCAGGGCACCCCATGCTCCGCGAAGCAGTAAGCATGTCGGGGCCAGGCTCGAGCAGCGACGCCCGGTCACGTACCCTGCTAGTATGTATGCCGGCTCGCGGTCCCCAGTCCAAAAGGCCATAGCCGTCCAAGTCCAACGTGAAGCAAAGATGCAACTTCTAAACAACAAGACAGAAGAAGAGTAGCGAGACCTCAACTACAAACATCCAGAATAAGGCGCCATTCACGGCTAAGGGGTGCGCCTCCAAAACTCTTAGCCTTGAACTCTGAGCGCTCATAACGTCTCGAACGAGAAACCCAGCTCTACAAGTTGTGATCCAACACAACAGAATGTTCCTAACTGCCTCAGCCTCAGGTCGGACAGGAACCAGGAGCCACTACTTCGATTAAATACCGAAACAAACTCCAACCCAAACGTTCAAACCCTTTTCTGCCACCTGTGATTCAAGCAGAAAGCTGGGAAAACATGCCGAGCATCCAGCACCTCAGAGACTCTGACTGCACTCTGCGCAAGGAAGTTGCAACGGGCAAGCAACGGGCAAGCAAGGGGCCTCTGTAGCTGATGTGTACATTAATGCATCGAAAAGGTCGGCACTTTTCCTCTATCTGCTTGCACCGCTGTCGGTTGGCCTTGAGCCAAACACGTTCACCCGTTGAATCCTGCGCATGCAATGGAGCCTGTCACGTCAATAGGACTGGTGTCTAAATCTTCAAGCGACAGTCCCATCCAATTTAAGTTGACGTGACATACAGGATTGATGAGCCTGAGCACTTTGGCACCGTAGGGAGATTCAGATCTGGAATGAACCAGCTGTACAGAGAACCAAGCCTAGCACACTGCCAAATGGGCATATCAAGTGGCTCAGAAGCAATAGACATTAACTGCGCAGTCTCTTGCAATAACTGACGATCTGACGCCGCCTTGGATCTTAACTTCCTCTTTGGGTCTTGAGCTCGCTCAGATAACTCGTCATGTTCAACTACGAGTTGAAGCTTCCCAGAGCCCAGTAGATGTAGTAGAGCTCCAGCTCCTTTGGAAATATCAGCCTTGGTGAAAGCATTTCGCTTCCAACTCAGCAGAGATACCAGTTTCAGAAACGTACATGTTTGAGAATTTGGATTCTGGCTGGTATGTTGTAGTTGGCAGTGGTAACGAGATAAGTCTCAAGAATCTAAACTCTGAAGAAAGACTTCAGTTTGACAAATCTGACGCTGCAGAGTGGAAGGCTATAGTAGACACAGGAGCTGTGTTGGTGCTATCTCCAAATGAATCAGAACGTGTGAAGAAACAGATGCCTCAGCGGATCATGACCAGTCGCATCGTGCGCCGGTGGAAACCTCAACCTGGCATAGGCTGCAAGAAGGCCAAGTCAAGATGGTGTGTACATGGTCATTAGGATCATGACGCTCCTCAACTTAAAAACCTTCAGCCCTACGCCAATAACTGAGTCCTTGTATCTCTTCCTGCTCATGGCATTGGGGCTAGGTCTTTCGATTGACTTCGCAGACGTCAAAAATGCCTTTTGTCAATCAAATCCCACACAGCGCGCAGCGGGACCAGTCTACGCTGAGGCCTGTCCTGGATTGGGGCTTCCTCCAGGCACGCTGATACAACTGGTTGCGTGAAAAACCGAAGGTCCCTCTGGTACCTTTTCCCTTGAAAGCACGAACCCTGATCTCACACAAGTGCGGACAACTCTCTCTTTTTCACAGTCAGAGCCACTTGAGCCAAAAGTCACGAAGTGCACAAACTAAACGAATTCTCTCTTGTGAGCTTAAACTCAGCTTCAGAACGAAGTTCCTACACACTGCACACTCACTTTAAATAGCGTATTGGGCAAAAACACACTCGTATGATTTCCTTGGAAATCAACGAGGCATAAACCATCGAGGATGGGATCACACGGATTCCCAATCACTCCGAAGCAAAACAAACCTATACAAGCTGATCCAAAACATGACAAAAACATCACTGATCAGCCACAATCTTCCACCCCCCGCATTTTGCTGAGGGTTCATGTCAAAGATCTGAAGTCCAAGCCCAGCTCGGCACTTCAACACTAAGGGGATGCCCTGGCCACATTCCCTTGGTGCGTACTCGCCACCAAACGAAACAAACAACACACCAGTCGATCTCTGACATCAAACTTAAAACTCATGCAAGATCCCACCATCAGGCAGGTTGTCCTGGGTCCACATCACTGGTAACCCAAGAGTTCGTTGTCCAAACACGTGAAAAACGAATTAAACTTGCATCCACCTGCACTGGGGCAGGGTTGTCTTGGAACGAATCCAAGAGTTCGTGGTGACAAACACGTGAAAACGAATTAATGCAAGCTTCAGATGTTTCCCACTCAGCACTCGACCTTGTCGTGGTACTCCTCCTCAGTCTCGCATCTTCCAGGTCACCAAACTCACCAACTAGCATCGGCTAGCTGATCCTTCAGGAAAAGATTGGCTTCATAGTTTCGCTTCTTCCAGCGTACCATCAGCCAAAAACGTCTTCAGAGGTGGCAATCAGACGCCTTGCAGAAGGGGCTATAGAGTCCCTCGTTGAGTTTCATCATCATTTTGCCTCCTCTTTGCAAACTTCTCATGCACTGAAACAAGGGCTCACACTAACCAGAAAAATCGCGGGCGCTCCATGGCGGCAACGCGGCCATGGCTTCCAAAAAAAATGGCTGCGGGTTTCACTCACCCACCCAACCACTGAGATCACTTAGCATCTCAGTTCATTCTTCATCCTCTTCGCCCTTCTTCTCGCCAGCTCCAGTTGACTCCATCAACTTGGCGCGGCGCTCCTTGGCGGCTTCCTTCATCTCCGCCAACTCAGCCGTCCTCGTTTCCATCATCACATCCTGCGAAGATCGGCTAGGCTCAGCTGGCGTCTCCGCAGGCCTCTCAGTTGGCTGGTCTCCAACCTTTCTCTTCTTCTCTTCCAACATCAGCTCCAAATCGGCAACACTAAAGCTTGCCTTCACACGCTCAGCAATCTGCGCGATAGCTGCTGCATCCAACTCAGATGGTACAACTGACACAGGCGAGCGAACCGCTTCGCCTTCCAGCTTTGCTCTCTTAGCAGCTTCTTCCTCGGCAGCTGACAGGTCGGCGATGCGCTTGCGCTTTCGCTCAGCTTCCTCGAACTCTCGGTCTTGCTGTTCCGCTGCAGCCTTGAGGATCCGCTTCAGGTCCTTTTCCTCCTTCTCGAGTTTCCCAACATTCTCACCCATGATCCCAAAGGCTTGCTGCCACATGTCGGCAGGCAACGTCAAGTTGAACCTCACCACATAGTCGGTCGGCAAGTGCCACTTACACTTGCAGATCCACACAACACCGCTTCGAGTCTCACTCGCAACCACCTTCTTCCAGCTTGCCGCCCTCTGCGTGTCGGTGATCTCCTCTTTCTTTTTCTCCAGGTCCTCCAAGAATCCTGCAACAGACTCCATCACGGATCTGTAGTGGCTGTAGGCCACAAACGACCACTTGGGGACTGGTCTCTCCCTCAGCTCCGGCTCGTGAATCCGAAGTGTATCACACGACAACATCGAAATCACTCGCACTCGCTCCACCAGTTCCTTAAACACCAAGGATCCTTCCTTTGCACTTCTCTTCCAGCGCAACACCCATGGGGGATAATACGAGCTCTCAGCTTCATCCTCCATGATCCTCTCTGCTCCCAAAATGGGTAGCATGCACAACAGATCCACCATCCGCAAGACTCCGAGGTCCTGGTGCTCACCCAGAAGCAAAACAGGGACTATCCCTTTTCTCTTCAAGTACCTCACGAAGCTCAACATCGCCAGGCCACACGTTCCCGGCGGTACTTCCATGTACAGTCCTCCTTCATTCACTGCCATCTCCCAGATGATGGCCTTGCCACCAATCTGTCCACGGACATCCAAGATTCCGAAGATCTTCGTGGGTTTCTCCTGTAGCTCACACACCTCCTGGATGGGCTTCACCAGCTTCTCGTATGAGCTTTGATAGCGCAACATATCCTTGTCGGATAGCGTGCCTACCACGTCCTTGAGCTCTAGCTCATCCACTGGAGTTCCGCGCCGGCAGATACTCCATGACACATCACCGAACCACTTCGGCGGCTCTGGATCCGCCAGCTCCGGAAACACGTCGACCATCCGTTCAATCACCTTCGGCATGGCCTTGGGTTTCGGTGCAGCTTGGCCTGAGCCTCGGCTTTCACCTTTATCACCCCTTTTTCCAGCAGCTCGGCGCTCCTTCTCTGCCTCTCGGAGATGGAATGCATGGCTTGCATCCGTGCCAGAGACTGTCACAGTCTGTTTGCACTTTTCGCACTTGGGCTTGCCACTTTCATCCCAGCTCAACCCGGCAGCATGCTCGGATCTGAACAACCATTTGCAAACCTTACACCAAAAGGGGCTTTTCATCTCAGCACCCTGCTCACCCTTCCTGCTGTCTTCAGCTGCCATTTTCCTGTCCTTCACCAAAGGTACAGGCTCCAGGCTAGGGCTAGCTTCCGTGGTGCTTGAACCAAAGCTTTTGCGGTTGGACCATAAATCCATTTCTTGAACCTCAGGGGAAGAGTCTTCACGAAGGGTTTCGGGACTTCTAAGGTGGAAATTTTCAAAAACTTCGCCACACTTTTTCACACTTTTCAACGATCCAACTTGCTCCACACTGCATCCAGTTGCCTCGGCACACTGGCATGCCTGAACTCCAACCCTTGGTCGGATTCCACAGATCCTCCACACCTGCTGCACATCTTCACCAGGGTATATACCCATAGCTTGCTGGTGCTGACAGAATGTCACTTGACTCAAGCACTTTGTAAGAACGTCAGCGATCATTCCCGCTGTCGGGCACCAAATGACCTTCAAGGTCTGAGCTTCCTGTATCCGCTCCTGAAGATAGCAGACAGCGATGTCTAAGTGGCGAACTCGCCTACTCAACCCACGGTTTAGCAAAACCGCTCTCGCTGAGGAACTGTCAGTGTGCAATCGGATCGTGACATCTGACTCGGCCAACTGACCGATCAAAGTCGCAAGTCCCTCACTCTCCTGTACCGCAGTCAAGATGGCTCTCAACTCGGCTTCACAAGAACTCAGCGATACACACCCTTGAACTCGAGAGATTCCCTTGATCAGGCATCCTCTATAAAAGATGGCTATGCCCGACACAGATCTTCGTCCTAACGACGCTTGGGGTGCCCAACTGGCATCCGCATACACTTCCAGCTGCGCCGGCCCACTGTCCGGTACATTCCCATCAGGGCCAAAGTACTGCCATGCATGGTATTGTCCCTTTAGGAACCTAATCACTTGTCGCAATGCTTGCTCAAAGCATGCTGTTGGCTTGGACTGTCCTTGCGAAAGAATGGACATCCACCTACTCAGGTCAGGTCTCGACTGACCCCACCATGCAATCCGGCCAAGTACTGCTCTGTACCTCGCAGCTGCAGTGTCACTCAACTCAGGATCCGAACCACTTGCTCTGCCCTTCTCGACCGTTTTCACGATGTCCGGAGGAGCAGTAACCACCTTCAGGTCCTTACAGAACTCTGTCTCGAACAGGGCATCTAAGTATGCCGGGGGCACTCGCATCCTGAGATGACTCCCTTGTCTCTCAATCTCTCGCCCCAAAAAGGTGATCTTTCCACCAGTGGAAGTGATTCGACCCGTTTCCTTGATCTTCAACTCTCCGTTCAGGGTGTCGGTCACCAACCGAATGGCATCTCTAGTGCCACACAGAATCAAATCGTCCACATAGCACAACATGAGGAATCTTTTCCCTCTCACAGTGCCCTCGAAGACGGAAGGTTCCGTTGGGCATTGCTTCAACCCAACTTTCTTCACAACTGTCGCCAGCTTCAAGTTCCAAGCTTTGGCGGCAACTCTCAAACCATTCATGGCTTGATCCAGAATCATAAACACCGGGACATAATAGTCCTTGCAGGCGGAAACATCCTTGGGCAATTGGATAATCGCCTTCGATCCTTTCGGAAGGGGGGAATGCAAGAATGCAGTGCTAACATCCAAAGTTGCGATATCCATAGCATCTACCGAAGCAATGGCCAAAAGCGTCCGTAACGCTTCTAAAGAAGGAGTCGTAGCACTCAGTCCTAAAGATGATGCTGTGCTCCCCTTTGCGATGTCTTGCACCACACACCGAGCTCTCACAGCTTCCTTGCCATTCACCACCTTTGGGCCTATGACCCATCGGGTTGGGATGATCTTTATCCCATGCTGACGAGCAAACTTCTGAGCCTCGTCTGCTCCAACCACTCTCCCTGCTTTGTGAGCAGTCATACTCTGCAGCTCAGTTCGCCGGCCTTCCACTGTTTTATCCACATCTAATGGACATCCATCTATCTCAGACAGAACACTCGTGGGTCTTGCCAGCCAAACTTGGGATCCACACACCTTCATGGACTCCGGGAAAGTGCTATTCTTGTTGAGCAGAATCGAATTGGTCACATGTACCAACTTCGGACTCTCGTCACTGCTTACCATTTTAATAGGACCTTGAGGCACATCGAGTCTTGGGTCTAAACAAATACGATTGATCAGCCGGGGAACTCGATTGGACTCATCTGGAACTGAGTTCACATCTGAAGTTAAACTCTCTAAACGCCGGGGAACTCGACTGGACTCATTTGGAACTGAATCCACATCCATTTGAGGTTTTTCTTCCTCCATTGGGATCGCTTCATCCTCAGCGGGAGTTTCTCCTTCGAAGTATCCAGGTTCCATTGCCTCATCTGGAATCCCTTGGTAAGGCAAACTTGGATCCTCAAAATCCTCCATGTCAACATCCACAACTTCTGTCGCAGGTGTTGGGACGCTTTGCTTCTCCTCCAACTTGGGATCTGGTCGACTCTCATAGGTGATCTTCGGGCGTTTCAGGAGTGAAGGCTCACTTCCAGACTCCATCACCCCCGCATCCTTTGAGCTTCTCTGGTCCATTTTTGGAGTTTCCTCTGTTGGTTCTTTCGATTCCAACCGTTGTCGTTGAGCTTTCAACCAATCATCATACCGTTTTCGGCATTCAGCATTGTGGTTGGCTTTTCCTCTTTTTGGACCACACGCAGGACAGTTCGCTGTGCCACCATGTTCCTTCACCCATGCAGCTGGAGGTCCAACTTTGCTCATGTCGGTGGTCGGTCCCTCAGACACTCGGCCCTCAAAGGCCTTGTCCGCTTCACCTTCAATCCGATCGGGCACACCATCCTCTTTCTCCTTCAGAATCGGGGGAGCCAATGTATCCGATGGATCATGCTCCTTGAGCAAATGTTGACAATGCTCCAACCCAATCTTCAACGGAACGATGTGCTTGATGGACTTTGCTCGAAAGTGTTTTGGACAACCATCCACCATGGCACTCACAACATGAGTCAAGCCACCAACTTCAGGGTACACATAGGCTGCTTCCACAAACCGGGAGAGCGCCGTGGTTTTCATCGAATCCGGTAGCTCAGCCAGAACTGTAGCACCTATCAACGACGATCCACACTCATGGAGGGATCTCTGTAGTACCAACTCCTGGGGTGATTTCTTCCCATCAAAGGCAGCTGCATGGTGATTGTGCATTGCAGCACAGTAAATCAGACCAAACTCAAACGCTCGAGGACTTCTCTTCAAGTCAAAGCCCTGCGCTCGTAGATCCAACCTCACCGTGCTGAACAACTCCTTGAGTGTTCTCACTGCCCTTTCCACACCACCAACCGCTTCATGTCCCTGCGGAGGTGCTCTTTGGGTCACAATCCTAATCCCCAGATTGGCTCTCTTGATGAGGGCGCTCACCGCTGTCTCGCTGTCTGTCCTCAACAGTACAGCAGACCCTGCAATGTCCAGTCCGAAAGCATTCATCCAATAACGAATCCAGCTGGAGGTATTGTCAGCATTGGTCCCTACCAACAGACATCCAATCATTCTGGTTGACATTTCAGTCATGACCAGTACTTTCATGTTGGGAGCCGTCGGCTGGTCTTTCGCAAAAGTACCAGTTACCAGGTTGATGAAGCAGAAATCTGCTTGCAACGCCACGGGTCGGTCTTGAGCATCCTTGGTCCGACGATGCTGGGTTGTTCCTCTTGTCATCCGACAATGAGGACATTCGGACGAAAAAGGAATGTGGCCTCGCATCCGATGCAGCTCCATTTCTTCTTGCTTTTTCTTGGTCATTGACTGCACTGACTGCATCTGATCAACCTCCATCGGTCGTTGGCCATCATCCACATCCATGGGTCGAACCTCAGTTCTTCCAAAGGTTACTTTCTTTCGCTTTCCAGCATCACCTTGCAGGTAGATCCAAGGACATCCAGCCCAGGATACTCCATATCCCATGACTCCTTTCTTCTCGTGTCGCAGCGAAATCTCTCTTCGAGTGAACTTCACTTCCCAACCAGTATTCACCATCTGCTCGGTGCTCAAGATGTTGTGAGCCACATCTGCTACAACTCCAGTCACACACACCGATGTCAAACCAAGATACTGCTTTCCTTCATACATAGGCAGCAAGGCTCGGATGCGAACTCGCTCGAAGACATTCACCGGGGTATCGTTGGCTGCTGAGTACCTCTCATTAGGTCCCAACGCCTTCCGATCCAAGATCTGGAACTCATCCAAGTATCTTTTCGCAATCACAGTCACCGATGCTCCTGAGTCAATCAACCACCATTTGCTTGCATCATCCTTTTCCATGCTTTTGACTTGATTCATCGGAGGTTTCATCAAAGACCGAACTGACTTAGATGGCAACATCTGAGATAAATCGGTAGAGATCCGATGCTCCAACTCGGCAATCCGGACTCTCGTCTCAACTTCCCATGACCAATCTATCTCATCAGTACTCCGGGGAATCCACTCTTTTCTCACTTCATCGAGCAATCCTTCCAGAGGTTGCAACACAGATTCCACTCGGGCCTCTGACTCAGGTTCATTCCATTCACCTCCAGTTAGCTGGTAGTCACTCGACTCACCCTCTTGGGAGACTTCAGCAACTGTCTTCCCCTTTCCTTTGCCTTTTCCTTTGGGCTTTCCCTTTTCGGGCTTCTTCTTGGGATCTCCTTTTGCCTTGGCTTTCGCCTTAGCATTGGGGGAATTGGGCTTCTTGCCTGAATCTCCCTCCTTATACCAGCAATCGCGGGCATAATGTCCCTTTCCACCACACACATAGCACTCCACATCCTTCTTGTTCTGGCTTGAAGCTCGTTTGCCAGCACCTTTGCTTGATTCGCGCTTGCCTTTCTGTTCCTTTCCTTTGCCTTTTGGTTTCCTTCGTTGCCCTTTCCCTCATTGGGATCTCGAAAAGGTTGAAGCTTCGTGCCAGGGGCTTCTGACCACACCCTTTGTTGCACCTCAAACTTCAGAGCAACTCTTTTCAGATCTTCAAACGATTCACTATCGCCATGCAACAAGCAATGGCTTCTACACCGATCTGGCAAACTGCGCAGCAAAACCATAACCGAATCCGCTTCTTGGATCTGCAAACCACCAGCATGCACATCGGGATCAAGACTATTGAGCAGCTTGGTGTACTTGTTCAACTCATGCTCAATCTTTCGAATGATCTCCGGAATACTGGGTGCTTTCACGGTTTGATTCACCAGCTGCGACCGAAAGAACAGGCATTCAGCTCGCGACTTCAGGCAAAACTCCTTCGCCAGCAATCTCAAAGCCACAAAACCAGATTGTTGATAAGTGCTCTCACTTTCAACATATGTCTGCAAAATCAGAGAACTCTTCTCATGATTTGCAAAAGTCTGTCGCAGGATGTGCATCAGCCTCGTCGACCTCTTCTGTGGCTCCACAGTAAGTCGATCCTGTTTCAGCCGAGACTCTTCTTGAGTCTTCACCGCATGCATGAGCTCATTGGGAAACACTTCTGAACCCAAACCAACCCAACTGGTCAGCTTCTCCATCCAGGTCAAGAATCCAAGAGCTTCAGAGATGCGATCCTTCCAAGACGAAAAGTCAATGGTCGGCAAACTGGGCAACCATTTGTCCGATCGAGCAAACACATCCCTTTCCCTTTCTTGCTCCAGAGGTGGAGGTCTCAGTGGGGGACTTGGGCTCGCCATCCGAAAAAGCTGGGTCCCCTTCGCAGGAGTACCCACTGGCGATGCACCTTGACATCCCGAAGAAGAACTGGGCATGTTCTCAGGAACACCATCCTGAGGTAAGGGGGGATTCACCTGTTGCTGTTGCTGTGGCTGCTGTTGCTGATGCTGCTGTATCATCCACTGCTGATGCTGCTGCTGTTGCTGCACCATGGACGAAGTCATCGTTTGCATAAACTGCTGTTGCTGCACAACCAGTTGCTGCATCATGCTTTCCAATTCTCGCACTTGTCTCGTCAACCCTTGCACGTCGGGTGATGTTTGTGATGGTGTCACCACAGGTTGAGGAGGTCCAGTGGATAGTCCTGGTGGTAACGAAGGACTTCCTACCGCTTGCTGAGGCAAACCAGGGGGAAACGAAGGGCCTCCCATTGTCTGTTGGGGTGCTCCAGTAGCTACCCCACGAGGGCTTCTGGCGGGAGTTCGACCTCTGGGCACTGGGCCATACACAGGTTGGCTTCCTTGTGCCAAACCTTGCACCCACAGTGGGTTGGGATTTCCCAAACCCGGAAAAGGGTCTACCCTTCGCCTTGTCTCAGCATCCATGATGGGCACAGAGCTTCCACGCTCTCGTCCACCTCTTGGACTCCTCACATGAGCTCCACTGGTATGTCGTGGGGATGTATTCAACATTGTTCCTGAACTCAGGCTCCAGCCTGCAGTCTCTCCACAACGTCTTCTGGCGAAAATTCTCTCACCAACACCAGATGGTCCAGGCTCCTGAAGAACCTTAGTTCTACTCTTCCAAGCACCGTATTCCTCCAAGATCGGTCACAACCAATCCAGTTCCAGACAAACCACCTTGCCCGGGCTCCAAAGTGCCTCAACAGCCGCTGAACCAACTGCTTCCAAGCCTGATGAGTCCGGATCCGCCTCCTCACAGGATAGGCTTCCCGGTACTCACTTACACGGTCCGAGTACAAGAGATTCCGGTCCACTGGCAGTCTGGGCTCCAAACCCAAACTTGCCTCCAGGCACTCACAGAGTCCTGACAGACAACCAAAGACCATACACGGGCTCGTACCACAAGGCACAAGCTCCGCTACCACGTGAAAAACCGAAGGTCCCTCTGGTACCTTTTCCCTTGAAAGCACGACCTCTCACACAAGTGCGGACAACTCTCTCTTTTTCACAGTCAGAGCCACTTGAGCCAAAAGTCACGAAGTGCACAAACTAAACGAATTCTCTCTTGTGAGCTTAAACTCAGCTTCAGAACGAAGTTCCTACACACTGCACACTCACTTTAAATAGCGTATTGGGCAAAAACACACTCGTATGATTTCCTTGGAAATCAACGAGGCATAAACCATCGAGGATGGGATCACACGGATTCCCAATCACTCCGAAGCAAAACAAACCTATACAAGCTGATCCAAAACATGACAAAAACATCACTGATCAGCCACAATCTTCCACAGGTTGCGCCTGTTTACGGATTATTGGACGCTCCAAGGGCATGGCGAGAGACAGTCAAAGATCATTTAATGCCATGCTGAGGCCATGAAGAGATCACAGGCTACTGTTCGGTGGGTTCCACATTTTAAAATGTTTGTCATGGCATCGAAGAGAGCTTGATCTTCGTTGGGGCTCAGCTCCTGAGCGCCGAGATGCGTGAACGTAGTCTATCATTTCTCGGGCAGCACCTTTGCATCCTTTGCTCCAGAGGATCATCATGTCGAAAGGCTGCGTTGCGATGAGGGCGCGGCTGATGAAAGAGGCAGCTGATGGCTCGTGCTTGCACAGATCGTGTGGCCTCTGCTGTTTAGGATCTGAAGCAGTTTCTGAAGCATCTGAGGATCTGTGCGTGATCGTTGAATGAGGTCGCGAAGGAACATTAGTTTTCCTGGTCACCTGGCAGGCAAATGATTCAATCGGAACTGGTACTTGTGGAATTTGTGCTTCAGGACTGCTCTGGCGGGATGCTGTTCTGGTATGGAAGGTGGAAGCGGCGGCGTCTCGGCTTATAAATCGGCGTGGGTTCCCAAGCTTCTGCAGAAGGACCCTTGCAAGCAACATCCACGGCTGAAACCCGAACACCTGGAGATACGGACGCAGAAGTTCACGTAGATCCAAATCCTGCGCAATTTTTTCTCTAAGAGCGAGTCTAAGCTGCCTCGTAATCGCACTTCCAAAAGTCTTGCTCCTACCTGCACCCACACTGTTAAGCCATGCTGCAGCTGTACAAGGTTCGACCCACCTGCTTCTTGGCAATAAGATCTGAGAGGTAGTTGAGCACACAGACGGAGCAGCCTGACGCCAAATGTACCCACTGCCCCACGTTCCAGTTCTTCATCTCGTGTCTCTTTGCCCAACCGGCTCTACCACACGATCTTGGGCGTTATGTTAAATTGCCCTTTCTCTGGCTTTCTAACAAATCTGAATCTATTGCTAATTTAGCTGCTGGGTGTTACCATCTAAGAGACATAAAGACCACAAACTTGCCAGAGCTATCGTCTGTCAAGAGTTTATGGGGAACTTTTGAACTATGCCTAAAAAAAACAACTAAAGAGCGAAAAAACCACCTACCATACAGAGCAGTACCATTGATTTTTTGCAGAAAGTCAATACATAAACTCTTCCAGATCTAACACGGTTCCAGAACACATGCTTCTTGCGTTTTGGATTCTAAATTGGAGGTATTGGAAGATGAAGCTAAGTCAGAACTATAGCCAACACAAGCTGTGTGTTGACATCTCTGGATTTTATATGTATTACGCGCTGGAGTTGTCAAGTTCACTTGCTTACTGTGGAGGTCACTTCGCGGCTTCCCTACTTTTGGGGTTGATTTCTTGCCCTCTTTTTGTCTCTCCAAATCCACACACCTTTCACCACCCGCATATTTCCACTTGAACAGCTAGCAGAACCCAGCCGACATACACGCAAACACACGAAGCCACTTTGCACCCACAAAATGACACACATCCACACTCCATGACACACTCTCTAACCCACAAAACGTCGAAACCACAACACACCACACCCATTTGCAATAAAACCCGTGAACACACAAAGACACTACTGCAAGGTGTCACTTCTGAGACTCCATGCCTTACCAACTTTTCCTTGCACACTGAAGCCAAAGACATGCACCCGCAAACCAACCCACTTTGAACCACAAATGCTCACACACACACACACATCCACAACACTCTTGCACATGCACCTCAGAAAACAGCCGAAACCACAACACGCACATTCTCATTCTCATGAATATCTTTCAGTTTCGATTGCGATTTTTTTTACTGTCTTTCTGGTCAATCGACAGCTTACCAGGGGCGGTTTCTCGGAACTCTCTCTCTGAAAGCTTGCAACTTAACCGAGAGATCATCCGGACAAAAAAAAACAAAGAAAACATTGAACAAAAGTAAGAGAAAAATTCTTATCAGACGGACAAAGACAATTTGAATTGAAAAAAAAAACAAAAAAAAAAACAAAAAAATGTTGCTATAAATCTGCTGCTGAATCTAAGAAAATTGTCCAAGTTTCACAACTGAATTCCAGTGTTTTCTCGATTTCTCCAAAGTTCAAAAAAAAAGACTTTTTTTGACAAAGCTTTGTCTGGGTTCTCTTGTTTTTGATTTTCCAAAATGGC